>JAQFVV010006221.1:5518409-6037872 GCA_028023455.1 Epiperipatus broadwayi | reverse complement strand
GTAGTACTTCGTTTCAGTTTACGTATTGCTCATATCCTCTCTGTCCGGATCTATCACATTTTCTGCACATTTATTTTCTAATTCTGTCTGTTTCCTTTTTAATTTTTTTGTTGTGCTTTGATTGTCTTTTTCGCTTATGGTGTTTAATATTTGTTTCTAATTAGCTTTGCCTGAGGCATCCTCTGTACGTATCTTTATTTTGACTGATGTACAGTATGATTTTATTTTCTCCATTCTTTTAATACATCCATTCTGCTTTTATACTTTCTTACTGATCTTTATCAGCAGCTGTTTCTGTGCTTAATAATTCCTTTCCATTCTTTCATTCAGCTGTCCAAATCTCATTTCATATGTGTAGTCCTTTTTCAGTATTGTGTTATGAGTAATTTTATGATATTGGTCCCATAATATCTATTTTCATTACTATAAAAATTGTTCTACTATAGGGTATGAACTTTCTCTTCCATTGTTGTTTCTTTCTTCTAATTCTATATACATATATTTTTAATATATTGTTCATCCTCCAATCTTTTATTTATATATATTTACTCAAAGTAATATTTTAGTTTTGTTAACATATTTACTGCAAGAACTATGTTTTCATATTTCTTTATTAATTTTCAGATCATCTTCTCAAGAATCATTATAATTCTGAGCTAAAACTGTTGATAGTCGATTTGGATTAATCTTTCAACATGTAATGAAAGAATTTATTACTCACATTTCCTTTTCCATATTTTAAGTGTTTTGTTCTATATATACTTTATATGTGTGGTATTGATTTTTATCAGATTAAGTGATTTTTATGAAAATATTTTCTTAGCTTCTTCAGAAATTACTGAGCTGGAATAAGTAGAAATAGAGAATTTTATAAAACTTAACCTTCTATCAAAGAAAGAATATCATAAAAATTATTATTTTGAAATGAAATATAACTAATTTGATTAAGCATAAATCGTTTCAACATAAAAATAATTTACAGTTACATTTGAAATGTATTACTAGGTATAAGCTGAAATATTGTTCAAAAGGAATTTTATTCATAAACTGATTGAATAAATATAGTTCATTTCTACATATTTTAAAATTTAATATTAATATAGTTTGTTGTTGCGTAATGATTATATCGTGTTTATCATGATTAATAGCAAGCACTGATTTGTAAAAATACTTATTAATATTTGTTAATTAAAACAAACCTCATACATCGTGTATAAGTGCCTATTCTGTTGTTGGAAATATAGCACATCTGGTTGTCATCGCGACTATAATGTAATAGAGATTTCAGGAGTACCTTTCTCAAGAATACCTACCACTTTCTCTCTGTATATTGACGCTGCCTCATGTGTAAATAATTGTACCACCTTTTTTGAATGTTCTATAACAGCTTAATCTTCATGTCCTGAGTAAATTTTAGCAGCACTCAAGTTCTAACGTAAACGCTACAGGGGTTTAACAATACGTGATCAATCGTATATACAACACATTATGGTCTGCTGGTAAATTGTTGTTGCTTTGCACACTTTTCCGGCTGGACTGATAATTTTTGTAATCGAATCCTGATCATAATAAGAAGCAATCCAAATTTACCTGAAGTAATCATCAACCATTGGCCTATTATCTGCTATTAGATATTGTTATTCGTTTGTCTATATATATAAATAGATTATACATATTGGTTTTTAATGAATGCTCGGTTGATCAAGATAAATAATCTGGTTGGTCTAGTAATTAGTGGATTAAGGTATAACATGATCATATGTTTTTGATTACTTACTTATTGCTGAATGAAACTGACATTTCTTAGCCGCTTTTTCATTTGTTAAATGATAGAACTTTTATTTTAGATATGTAGCTTAAATAAACTTAGTGGTATTTTTGCAAGAAGGCTGAGTAAATAATCGATAAAATATATTTATCATCCTTTATTTTTATAATCAAACATAATATTGTATAATGAATCAACTCTGTATCGTGCAAAAAGCATCGTCATCTATTTTATTTTCAATGGCAACAAATGGCCCAATGAAATCACTGTCTGTTGACATCATCAATCTTTACTAAAAATGGCTGTACGAAAAAAAATAATTAGTTGTTTTAAAGAAAATGTTTTAAAAATTTGTTTAATGATCATTATATTAATAATTGATTTTAAAATCAAAATAATTGGCTAAAGTGATATTCCTATGGGAATTCTCACTGCGTCAAGGTTTCATCAATAGTGAGATAAAGTTTATATGATTTAAGAACATATAAGAGAACCTACCATTGGAGAAGTTTCTGATAATAAAAATAGGATTCTTTTAGGACATAGCAATTGTTATTTGTCACTTTGTCTTAAATAATTATCATGCCAAAAATAAAAGAAAAAGCAAAAATTAGAGATCAACTTTCACAATATTCTTGATATTATGCAGTCAAAAATAAAGAATACAACATTCAATGTTAAGAACTATTCTTAGACCAATTTCTGATTATCGATCACTGCATGCTTTTTATTTTGGTCACACTAATTTCAGGCACATTGTGAGCTCATTATTAAAATACATTTATGTGTATAAAAGTAGCCTCTTAATTTTATTCTCTACTTTTATAGTTTTAAGAGTTCCATAAATTAGGAATCAATTTTTTACTTTAATATAACAAATAGTAATACTGGGTTGAAGAGTACGGGTCCCATATAACAAGATTAAAAAGGTCCCTATTATTTGCTAAAATTGTTGCGAAAATTATAAAAAAAAAATAAATAAGGTGGAAATTGAAATATGGGAATGGAAAATTGAGCCGTACAGACAGATTTTGGCCCATAAAAATACAAACCCATGCTGATCATAGGCATACACACACAAATAACATAAATAAATATACATAGTGATATCAACATTACTCAATTTAATTAAGACATTTACTAAGATTTTATACAGTATATATATGTGCATAATGCACAAATAATGAAACTAATCAATCTTAGAATTAAAAGTGGAATTTAAATTTAGCTAAGTGCTTTCGAGAGACTTTGCTCTCACAATCATACTACTAATAGTCTCTAAAAACTATATTTTAAGTGTTTTATGCAAAATTGCTTACAGCTGCCATAACCGAAAGAGCAAAGCAGGCCTCCCTTCTATTAATGGTCTTAGAGTCCTTGCCTATGTGGAATGCCTTTTTAATTTTGCATTTAGTGTTACGCTCTCTCAGCATATAATGCTGGCATTAGCTGGCTCAAATATCCACATTGTTTCATGTCCAGCAAAGATGGAATTGACCTTCTTGTATATTTTGATTTTGTGATAAACGTATTAAATATGCTGAGAGACTTCTATTAGCTAGGTTGGTTTTAGTTTCCCCATAATATGCAGTTTGGCAGTTATTTTGTGGACAAGTCATCTTATTCATGACTTGTGGGGTGACATAAGGGTGATCTTATCTTTAGTGTTATTGATTAGTCTGTTAGTATTAGGGGGGCATGTGTGGGGGAAATGCTGATTGTGAAGAAGAGTCATTGGATAGTTTGTTAATGAGGTATTTAACTAGTGGTTGAATATATGGGATAAGTATTCTAGGTTTGCTATCTCGTTTTATTTTGATTGATTTTGCTGAAAATTTTATTCACTTTTTTATTAATAGAGGCTTGTGAGTCATCCTGTATTAAATAAATCGTTTGTGTATTGGTTAAGATTAGTCCTTTTATCTGCATCATACTTACCAATTTATCGATTTCTATTTAGAAATGATGATAGGCTCGTTAGTTTGTGAGAAGAGGGTGCATACGAAGTGGGGTCATGCTATTGGCTTAATGATCATATTGTAATCAAGCTGCTTTTGATTTCCCTGTCTATGCTTATATCTAGGTATTTAACATTAGTGTTTGATCTTCTGCTGTATGGGTATAGGTAAGGCTGGTAGTGTTTTGAAGGTTGGTGTATAGATCTGTAATGACTTGGTTTGTTGCAGCAATGAATATGTCATCTACATATCTAAGATACATATTATGTGGAGTAGAACTGAAGAATCTGGGTGAGAAATCTTTGCTTCCTCAGATGATAGTCAAGCACTATACTAGAGATGATGCTAGTGGAGTGGAAGTCCCATTGTCCAGCGTTGAGTATTTTATATTTGTTTTTGTCTACCATTTTAAACAGCAACAAAAAGAAGAAAATGCTTTACACAAATGAGAACCACTACTATAAAAACTTCTACAATGTCTAATTTTAAACAATGCATATATTACATTATAAATGTTTATTTTATTATCTTAGGTAATAATAATTATATTAGGAAATTACAAATGTCAGTGTTTGTTAATTGCTCTTATTCATATTCTACATGTAACAAACTTTAAATATTTTAGTTACATTTAAAATAATATTTGTTTAGATTTTTAAATAAATAAAAAAATCTCTTTAAGATTTGAATATATGTTTAGAATTTTAAACATATATAATCAACATATTTACTTATGTGTGAAACTAATGTCAACTATTTTCTATATTATGCCTCCCCCCCCCCCCGGGACATTGTGCTTTCATTGCACCATAGGTTCACATGGCTCTGTATAATAAATAGGAAAAGCAAAAAAAAAGAATTCTAAAGTACTGAAGAGAATAGATGAAATAGTTATTGAAAAATTCAACAGTAAGCATCCATCTCTTCCTGAAGACAGGATTGGGGGTAACTAGACTCAGTCACGTGACAGTACTTTTACTATTATCACTAATAGTTTTCTGACAAAAAAGCAAATATACATTTTAAAAAGATAGAAGAAATAAAGGGTTAAAAAAAAACAAACTAAGAAAAAATGGTAGATGATATTAAAGAAGAAAGAAGTTACAAAAAGCTTAATAACAAAAATATTGTAATAGATTCTGGATTGGCTATGGAACTGTCCCGGGCTAAATTAATACTTGATAAATGTTAAAATCATTAATAGAAAGTATTACTACAATTTCTTTTTAAAATTTAAAAGTAACCAATTAATAAAATGATTTAGCCGAAACAGATTGTTTTTATCAATTGGTACTTTTACTACAAACTTAAAGGAGAGCTATTTTTAACCCTAATAACACGATGCCTCAAACTCTCGTGGCAGAGATTTTGAAATAAGTTATTAAGATCATCTTCATGACAATTCCAAGCTAGTGATTTAAAAAATATCTTTTACAAGTCAAGTTCTTAATACATCAAACTTTATCCTCTCTCAAGAGCTATAAAACAAACAGAAATCTGTATTTTTTTCAAAGACTTTGCTAATTATCTTTTCTAAATAAATGGGGATATTCGGAAATAATTTAATAGCTAAAAAAATCCAGAAGGCTTTTCAAAGCATATAGAAAACAGAAATGACACTTTATAACCCCATCTAGTGATTAATTACTAGTCAATGAGAAATTTCAAAATGAGAAAGAAAGAGGGGAGAAATCTAATTTAAATAAGTATAAAATTAGCAATTTGCCTTCTTTACTATAATATATAGTAATATTTTAGTTGTAAGGCAAATGGAGTAATTAGGCTACAGAATATCAAAAATTAATAAATAATCGAATGATTAGCTGCTTTGGAGGTCATGTTTGTTGAACTTTCATCCAGGAAATTTTAGCGTTGGACATGTCATGACACTTGACTATCATCGCTGCCAGTTTGTCATTGTTTCCATGACAATTTGTTCTAGCATCTTAATATTTAGAAACTGCATTTTAAACTTTAATGAATTCTTTACGTTATTAAGAAGCATAATGTATATACATCCACACATAAAATAGATCTCGAAATTGTTTAAAGACTTTAAAAATACTAATTTGCACATTTTAGTTTTGTTGAGATCAAACTTTATAAAGTCAGTCATGATTTATTGACAAACGTAGATTTATGATATATAAATAAATATTTATACGACCAGTTCCTTGGGTGATTAAATAATGTTCGAACACCAAGGTCATTTTTTCCTTTTCTCAGATAGAAAGCTCTCCGGGGATTATACACTTTTGAATCTGCTATTTTCTTCAAAGTAAAGAGTAAATGCAAAACTGGAATTCCTCATTTCCTAATTATTTGTAGTCATGTAGCAATGGCTTGGGCAATATGATTTAAATGTGTCAAGCATTGGTGGTCGAGTCAGCTGACAGCTGCTTTAAAGCAGTTGTCCCGGGTTAGCGGGTTCGCCTTCCCGGCTGATGCTATGAGCACATGAGGAAAAAAGATTTAAATACGTCAAACAATTATCCATGTGCACTTATGGTTATTTTAAATATTTGATATATATTTATGTAAGGTAATATTTTTGCCTGAAGGAAGATTGAGGTAACTAGGCTTAACAGGGTTCTACATCAAGCAATTACACTTGGTCATCATTGCTTGTCACTCCCATAGCACAATTTTGTCTCCCAACATTTAGATATGTCATAAACTAATTTATATATATATTTCCATTAGTAAGGTAAGAATATAGTATTAAGAGTCATTACAAATATATACTTGACTATTTGAGCTTAATTATTAATTTACATAAAACTATAATTAAAGGACTATATGATTAAAGTGTATAATTCGATTAAATAGCTATATGATTAAACTGTATAATTGAATTAAACAAATAAAAACCCTAATTAGAAGAAGTGTCAGGGTTGTTTTAATCTTAGTAGAATATTCTGACATAATAAAAAATGGTATAATCTAATGATAATTTCTTGATATTATTTTACTTTTAATTATTAACTTTATAACCATGGATGTTATTTAAGATACAATAGTGACCAATGTTTTTCTTGTGTGTGAAGTTCTTAATTCAGTAAGTGAATCTTTAATTGTTTATGATTCAAGGGTTGCCCTGTATAGTTTGGTCTAGTAATGGAGTGGCATGGTGAGCACTTTCAACACTCAAGTTAGTTACGAACTCATAAGCAATGAAATCTTTCAATTATGTGTTTTTAAGTATTGCACATCTTGGTGAGAAAATCTACATTTTATCTAATTCAAAATGTAAATTATTTCAAACATGTACATGAATAAGTTAAAATTAATATAAAATAATAAATGAATTACTGAAGATACTATTTTTTATAAAAACTAAATGAGAATTAGCAGCCCTTTGACTATACAATTTATGCTCCCTGTTTGTATTTTTTTTTTTTATTTGTTCGTACATCTTCAGATGTAATTTAGTAGTCTGTGTAATATATGTATCAATTTTTATTTTAATATATCTTATGAAATAAAAAAAAACCCACCTATGGTTTATTGCTTGGGTGTTCATACGATATTCCAGCACCAGAACTGCAAATGCCATAGACATATTTACATGCTTTCATCTCTAATAGTACATTTTCAGCATTTAAAAAAATGCAACATATAATTTAAAATATTTTATATAAATAATCTATTAGTTTGTTGTTGATGAGTTCATATGCAGTTTGAATACTGGAAGTGATACACTTGTTGCAATTCATGGAATTTGGAGCTTTAGAGTTTACTACTTTATCACTTCACCAAAGTATACAGGGTCTTAAAGAAAATAATATTAGAGAAGTAGAAGTTAAAAAGTATGCTTACTTGCTTTTATCAAACTATAGCAAAGAAAAGTTAAGTTCAATTTTTAAGAATAACTACATGCTGTACAATGAATGAGATTTTTTTTGTCATCCATATATGCCCCTTGCTTGAATTTTTAGGTTTATGGGCAAAAAGCTAAAAATGATTTTATAAGTATTTAATGATGAAATCATGGATAAAGCTGCAAATGGCAATAGCTAAGATATTTAGTAGGTATCTGGGATAATTGTTGACGCTTGGGGGAGCCATTGAGCCACTATTGAAAAGGAGTGGGGGCCAATTAGCTTTTTGTTGGCACATACTGTGTTTTGTCTCACAAGAGTAACATTTATTTGCTTTATATAATGACAAAACCAATTTATGAGGTCATTGAATTAGAAATAAACTGCACCTTACCATAAATTTATACATCTTTTAAATTGATGCTTAATACCACCCATAACTTCCTTCACAATATCTATTTTGGAACTACTAAGAATATCAGTCACAGTTAATTTGCAGATTTTGTGTTTCTTATGAAGCTTATTTTTTCATATTCTTGTGTCTGTAAATTTTAAGAATGCAAGCTGATCTGCATGTGTTTAATGAAAACCTGTTGAAGGACATCTGATTCAGTAGTTGTAATATTTGAATAAGTAAGCCTAGTGGTAATATCCCAGAGTAACTATGAATAACTATCACTGACTGAGAAGTACAAATGACTTGTTGAATCATAAATGGTAACTCTCCATTGAAAAGTATATTAGCAAGTAATTCTTTTACTAACAGGTGCCAGTGAGTGATTGATAAACAGGTAATAAGGGAATGATATTGAAATCAACTTCATTGAGGTGTTTTCAAAAGACATTGCAGCTAGAAATTAGAAGTAATCACGAAACACACCTATGCTTAGGTTAATGACTAAATTTTACACAAAATAATAGCTGTGATTAAACTTTAAATTCTATTTGTCATATTCATATCTTAGCAATTTAATCACTGTTTTTTTATATGTTAGTCATTGTAAAAGGCCTCTGCATCACAAATGCATTAAGAGCACTAATATTAAAGAAGCAGTCACGTAATTGCATACACCTAGGGTATCTCAATGAAGAGGTGGCAAGAAATTGGTTTTCTCACACACCATCTTTGAATCAACACATGTGTTACTTAGCAGTCCAATTTATCTGTTCTCTACAAAAATGTTAAAGTGCTGGTATCTAGATCACTAGTACATAAAATGTAACAGTGTGTTATGTATCTCAACTCAAGATGGAACAACATGCTAATATTACATTTTAAGAAAAACTGCTAATGAAATATTTGAAATTATTCAAACTATATATGCCAAGGAAGGTAAGAACCACAATAATGGTTTTAAGAATTTTGCAAGACTTTGTGATGGTAGGGAGAGCATTGAAAGATGAAATAAAAAAGGATGGCAGATTGTTACATTTTACATCAGAAGTCATGAGCACCTTACATTTTTTGTGATGAATAGCTGTGTTTTTGCATATCATATATATTGATTCAAAGATTGTGCTGCAAGCAGGTAGATAAAGAGTCGCTCACTTTTTCCCTGGAAAATACGTATAGATGATTAAAGTTCAGTGATGGAGTTTTACAGTTTATTTATCATACATAATACACATGCATATATGTTTAATATCTCAATCTACAAAAAACATAAAATAGATTTGAATACATAACTGCAGTGCAAAGAGGTCTCTAACAGTCCCTTATAAAGGAACAGTAAAGAAGAAGACAGTACTCACCAGTTTTTTAATTGCTGAGTGGTTAGAGTTTGAATGGTTTTCCATTCTTGTTTTAACTACGGATAGCTATCACCCCATTTACTAACCAATATTAGATGGTTAGCTAGATTGATTATGGCTTGGATATCTGAAATAAAAACCTTATGTCTGATTAAAACATGAATGTAATTTCCAAGTTTATCTGACCTAGATTCAAATTTAGTCTATGGCATTGACAAGCACAGTAAGAAATATCTCAATTTCTTAAAATAACAATCTAATAGTATTTTTAATTAAATGTTTGGATTATTTTCATTATCAGGGATTAATTACTAAATGTCTAGAAAATTTAAGCTTTACTCAGGCTTTTCAGCTACATTTAGCTGTTAGTAGTGACACACGTTATATAGCACAAGATCTTTGAGTCGTGTTGTATCCCTCCTCTTCTTCTGAGCAGATGAAAATTGGACTGTAATCTTTGGATTCATGAATACTGAATTTAGGGTAATGCTCTGAACAACTAGGCTATTCTGCCAGAGGCCTAGTTGGCTGGAACATTTTTTTGAATTCAGGAGTCACGAGTCTAAAGATCAGAAAGTTATATTATATAATAACAGAGTCATTAGTCAGTCCAGCAAACACCTGAAAAAGGAAAATAATACCACTCAAAACGTGATGAATATTTTATTGGCTGTTGAGGATATTCGGGAGATTTGGATGGAGCTTGAATTTTTCTAAAGACATTTAATGATTAATTCTAGACAATGAAAATAATTCAACATATAATTACAAATAAAATGGCATCATCACAAACTTTCTAACAAACACTATATATATATATAATGCCAGCACTTTATTTAAATAAAATTAGGTGATGATTTAAATTTCTAACAATGATGGATATGAGAAATCCCGACTTCCATATTTTTATGAACAATAGTTCAAATATTCCATGTTTGGGTGTATCAAATTTATGCATATGTACAGAATGAGTTGTACTATGATTAAATTTGAGTTTTTATTTCTTTTAAGAACAACCAGAATTGTTATATAAGGAATGCTACCAGCACTTTTTAAATGGACTGGCTTTACCATTATATGGTATTCTTCCAACACCAGCATTCACATTCCATGATTGTCTTTTGCCATTTTTAAAGCATGATTCTCAACTTGTAATGGCCAGTATGATCCAATATAGATTCTAATACTATTTTTAATTAATAAAAGTTTAATATTATAAATTAACAACGTAACAAATATAGTTTAACATAAAATAAATAAAGGGATTGTGTTGATATTAGCAACCGAAAGGTCTCTTCACATAGGTTGACCTGTGCCATTAATTACTAGAAAAATGAACAGCTCAGTGTACTATTAAATGTATTTTACTGACTGGCCTTAATAAGGTGTGTGCATGCTCTATCTTAATTTTCAACTGAAATCATAATAGCAAATTTAAGCATACATGTGCAAATGCACACATGTTAATAAAATGTCTACAAATTCATATTGATTTGATCAATGAATTAGTTAACAAAGAGTAATGGCTACAAAATCTATTTTAATCTAAATAGAGCTGCAATGAGATGTGTCTGCTACATTTTGATTCATAGATTAAATTAGTGTGAACTTCATTGTGATATTTATAGAGACAATGACAAACATTAGATTTTTTTGAGTAGAGATAATTATAAAAATTTGAAAAAAAATAATAATTCAAAGTTAAAATATAGGCTTTTTAAAAATACATCTTTTAGATCTCATAAAATTGAATTCTCACAATTTACACTTATACTTTAAACACTTTATAGATCCTGGCATAACTCTCAAATCTTGTGTATACTTTGCAAGCTGGTTCTCTTGATGATTTTGCGTATGAAATTTTTACCAATCTTATAATTTAGCAAAGAATAATAATTACTTTCTTAAACATTTATAAGTTTATCTGGATATTCCTATCTGAAAAATATTGCAAGATTACATGTCTGGAAGAAAACCCCCCAAAGAAAAAGCCATTTGACATGACCAGATTAAGGTATAACATATTTAGAAATATAGATGAGTTAGGAAAATACTTACAATTCTATCTGTTGAAGCAATTATCTATTCTATGGATGCCTTTGATTTCAGCTTGGCAAATTTTGGTGAATAATATTCTCTCCTTATTTCTATGTACAGTTTTTAACCTTATAGCTTTAATATGATGATATTCAAATTATTTGGATAATCTGAGTAGCAGAAGATCTGAACAGGATAATAAACTTATTACAGCCAACATTCGTACTTATATTATCAATTATCCATTTAATCTTATTGGGAAAACACATTTTTATTTATATTAATCTGATAATTGCTTGTTTTTTTATTTATTTATTCAACTTAAAATAAACATGACAATTATTTTTCTTTGCTACTTTTAATATATAAATCCAAATATTTTATGATTTAAGTTTTAAATTTAATTTACAAACAATTATAATATATATTCATTCAATCTTAATAAAATTTATTCATAGAGCAAATATTGTCATGAATCTATATCTTTCTACATTTTTGACATTGTAAAAACTATTTTGTTGCAGTGGACAGAATAGTTTTGTTTTCTCAATTTCTTTCCTTTGTTTTTAAAATAATAACTTCCAAATAAAAATGAATATTATTTAATTATTTTAACATTACATAATTGTTTTAAATTGATCATTAAATAATCACAGGGAGATGATAAGCTCTTGCATTTATATACTACAAAATTTTGATGTCATACAATCTTATTTTTATGATTTACACTTTTAATGATGTTAGTGTTTTGACAATGTATAGTAATGTTGAATCTTTTACATACCATAAATTTACATGGTTTGATTTACTTCTAATTAATAATATATTACTTAAATATTATCATGGTTATTTTTCTCTTTCAACATGTACAACTAAATATGACAATATTATAATTACAAAATTTTATTAATAATTTGCAGCTGTCAGAGGATGTTAAAATAAATGAATAACTCAACACAGATTAGTCAAGAAATTCTACTGGTATTACAGTTGATATCTTAATTCTAATTGCCACAATAGAAATATTTTAATATTTAAATTCAAGTGTTTGATAACTAAGATTTATATGATCATCTTCATCAGTTGATTAATTAGCACAAATGAACATAACTCTGTATATATAATAAGATTAGGTTCTCTGAGTTTTTTGTTTGTTAACCACAAGGAAACATGTAGTCTAAATATCTTTATTCAATTTGAATATGGTTCACTTATAATGCCCGACAACTGTTTTTAGGCAATTTAAAATATCATGGCTTTTAAAATTTGTTGAATTGGGTGTTCACTTAAGAAAGTTTTTTTTTTCAATCCTTTATTTTTTTCTCACAACTAGAACTTGTTGGAGCATAAACCTGAGTTTCCTGCATTTACTATCTACCATTAAATTGAATAACTAATCTTGCCACTCTGTCTATATAAACTACCACTTTCCATAATATTGTTCTTCCACTTTTAATTTACAATGGATTCTATTCCATTTGTGCTTTCAATGTTTGTACCTTTGTAGTACAGTACATGCCCACTTTTTAAATCAATTGTCTCTTCACCTTTTCTCATAGTTTCACAAAGTCCAATAATGTTCCATTTAATATTAGACAATTCTTTTTCCAGTTCTTGAAATCTTTCTTCTCTTGAAAGTGGTCTGCACTTTTAAGTATGTAAATAAAAGATTATCATCGAATGGTAACCTGGATTTGCAATTGGTTTAACATTCTCTGCCTTTGCCACAAACTGCTGCCTTGGCTGATAACTTTACAGCTTCTTGGGAATAAGAGCCATGATTTAGTTTTGTCTTGTCATTATTGTGAATATCTATTTACAAAAAAAGTTCATTCACATACATATTCATTCTTCCTTCAAAAAACTTCAACTAATATTTCATTTAAGAGCTATCAGGCCGCTGAGAAGGAAGGCCAGTGGTGAGCAGTCTATCTAAGTTTGTATAATGTATGAATAATCATATAGAAAGGTATGGAGTGAATTTCGGGGAAATTTTTGCCTACTCAATTCCTTTAAGGCCACAAAGAGAAAGAAAAGGGCCTCCTTTCATTTTAACAGTAAATTCCTTTCCGCAGCCAAATTTATATATAAATATAGTTGTATATATTATATACATAGGCCTATATTAAGTGTCTAATGTAGGATTTCCTATTCCATCCAAACATGATAATCTTTATTTGATTAAGCAGATAAATCATAAAAATTTTGCATATTTTAATTTTATATTAATATTTTTTGTGTCTATGATGAGATGAAACTTATATTTTAAAGTTGGAAATTTGAATTCATAAATCTGAAAAAAAAAAAAAAAATTAAAGCAAAATTGAGCTAAAGACCACCAGAAACCAAATTAGGGTTCTATAAAATAGTTTAGTTGTAGAAATTACCATTTGTATAAACTAAGTAATTTTCATGAAAACATTTTTACTAAGGACATTTAAGCAGTATTTATAATTTTTCTCTCTGTTTTTTTCACTCGAGTTAAATTTTTGAAACATTGCGCTTCTTATTTAACAGGAATATGCCATATATCTTTCCAGATTGCATATATTGATATACATTAAATACTGCCTACCGCTATACTAGTATTATAATGTTATATGATTTTGGTATTTTATAGAAATATGTTTCATCTTGTACAAACGATAAGCTTCAGTGGCGATTATAAGCCACTTTGGAGTTTGTTGAACTATGTACATATATTTTTAAAATAAAATAAAAAAAGTTGAAAATTTTGTGTTTTAAAAATTGTTTTTCTTGCAATCAAATCAATGAAAATCCTTCATCAAATACATGATTACTTTTAAAATTTTCTGTTTTAATCCATAGTAACATTTTTTTTTTTTTTAGGATAGTCTAAATTTTTAAATTAAACAACAACAAAAAATGTTTTCCGTATTTCAATAGAAAAAATAAATAACATTTTGTACACGGAATAGCTTTTTTTAAAAAATCTGTTTTGAATTGCAAAAGTTCGTATATTGAAGATCATTTATCTTTTTCGCATATATGTGGTCATGGGTATCGGTTGTATAAGATGGAATGGACGACTAAAGGGAGCTTGAAAGTCTGTGTTCAAATCCCCTCTAATTATATACAGTATATGCTTTATTAATTTTAGATATAGTATTGTATAATTTTTTAAAATTTTATTTATACTATATATTGTAGTCACATTAAGGAAAACAATCTCATATATTGTATAAATGCTATAAATTAATTAAAAATAACCCTTTAAGCCATAATTAATTTCGTATGTGTATATACATACATATCTGTGTGTGTTATTGATAAACTGTTGAGCTTACGATATTGCTTGGTATTTATTTCCAG
Organism: Epiperipatus broadwayi; assembly: GCA_028023455.1. Taxonomy (NCBI): domain Eukaryota; kingdom Metazoa; phylum Onychophora; class Udeonychophora; order Euonychophora; family Peripatidae; genus Epiperipatus; species Epiperipatus broadwayi. The sequence goes on along the minus strand of JAQFVV010006221.1, from coordinate 6,023,203 downwards.
CCCAGTAGACATTTCAATTTTTTTTTATTAATTAAATAAAGTTTTGTAGTAACATATAATACAAGCGTTGGTGGTCGAGAGGTCAGCACAGCTGCCCTACAAGCAGTTGTCCGGGTCAACGGGTTCGCTTCCCGGCCGATCTATGACACATGAGAAAAAAAAAAAGTTTTTTCGCTTCTGTGTTTTTAATTGTTGTAAGACTTCAATTAACCAAGTATTTTTATTAAGTTTTAAAAAACAATAATTATTTAATATTTATGAGAGCAAAAAAGTGTTTTTAATGTAATTCAAAATTATAAAAATTTAACAATGTAGAAATGATAAAAAATTTGAATAGAAAAATTAATTTTTTCTCCTGGTCCCCTGTGCATTATTTTTAATTATTTAATCTTACAAATAGTTTAGATTTTTATTCAGTTTTAAAAAATTTAATTATTTAATATTTATGGGAAGAAAAGAAATGTTTTAAATACAATTTAATATTTAGAAAATGTAACAATGTGTTACTGATAAAAAAAATCAGATAAATAAGTTAGCAAAACTCACTATTTTTTTCTTTCTCTGTATTTTTGGATTTAGGGATTTCTGAATAGTATTTTTAATTGTTGTAGTTTGTTTTACTCAGTTAAAAAAAAAAAAGTTTAATATTTATGAGAGAAAAAAAATTGAATATTTTCAGACCATCTGTATAAAGCATTTTTGTGTGACCTGGCATCCACAATAAACTAATATTAGTTGATAAGTGTCAAATTTTCTGCCTTCACAACTTGAACGCAAACCACTTAATGGCACTATACTAATAATTTTTATTAGTTGTTCATTAGACTAGAAATTATTTACTTAATGAATAATATTTCTGTAGTGTAATTTTCACTAAACCACTCACTCAAGATAAGGGACTGGTTTTTATCTGCTTTTAATATCTTATGGAGAAATGTAATTATAAACATATGACCAAAGACATGTGAAAAAGATGTGTAATTCTCAAGATGTACATTTCATGTTGAACCAGCACTCATCAGTTGGCCTGGCCCAATAAATATTTCAGTTTTTTAATTAATCAAAATTTTGAATTAATGCACAATGCAAAAATGTGTTTTTCTTGAAATTATCTTGTGAAAGTTCAAGTATGCTACTTATTGTATTTTTTTATATTTATTTCAGAGCTGGTGCTTAGAGTTGATATATCTAGGGATTGAGGTTGCTAAAGTATTACAAAAATATAATAGATGACTCCAAAGAGTCTCTTAGTAAATGATATGGCAATTAAACAATAAAAGAAAAACCCCAGTCACTTATTAATACTGATAATATTTTTTTATATAATCATGTCTGTCTAAATTTTCTGATCTCTGTTTATCTTTTTACAACTTTTAATTTTAATCCATCAACATATTTCATTTTTTCTCTATGTTTTTAGTGTTCAGTCTATCCATCTACATCTTTTTAATTCTTTTCATATTCTACTTTGTACATGCATTTCTATTTTTTTAAAAAATATAATCTTCTAAACGTATTGGAATTTAGTTACTTATCTAATAAAACTTCTACTCTGTTACTTATAATTAAATATTTTGTAGATCTCTGTTTTTCATTATTGCATTAATTCAGTGCTTTAATATTATTTTTTAGTTTTAAAATATAGCATTCATCATACTATTTACTATTATTTGAATTTTTTTATTTGCACAATTATATTTAATATGCAGCTATATCCCCTAAACCTTTTATATATATATTAAGATATAAAACACTTCTACAAAACTGAAGAAATTATAATGACTGTTGAAATTATAACTAAAAATCGAAATTTATAGGGATTTTTTTTAGGCAAAACATGGAGCATTTTAGCTCTAAAATAAACTATTTTAAAGTGTGCTCTTAAACATATCAAAGTCATTGCTGTAATTAATATTATAGCTATTAAAAGGAAACACCTGAAGAACTTTATTTTTTTAAAGAAATTATTGTTTTGTTATATAGATATTCTACACTCGGAATTATCTAGTCATTTATTAATTCTTTTGGCAAAATAAGAATATGTAATAATAGTTCTGCATATTTTTTTTCACTTGATTATAAACTTTCCATAATTTTTAAAGTAACCATATACTGTTTGAAATTTGAATAAATATTAATTGTAAATATTTGAAATAATTATTAATTTTAATCTATGAAGGGTTATATATTTATAAATCATTTTGTAATTTTAAAATTCTACAAATTTTAGTGTAAATTATTTTTATATTCCTGTAATTTATATATATATATTTCTTTTGATGCTTTGCAACAAACTTTATATCAGCTTATTTAGAGATTAGTTTCTCTCTATCCCAATTGTCTTCATTTTTTTTTTACTGAAATCATAAAAGTTTTCAGTTTCTATTTTTAGGAACAAAATGAATTTTACAAATAGAGTAATTAGACAAACAAAATAGAAACACGACTTTTATATCAATTAGATATATTAACTTACAGTCAAAGTATTTACGGAACTATTCTTTATATATATATATAGTATTTAAATTTTGTTTTAAATGTGTAGACAGATTTTCTCTAGACAACAAGTTCAATTAGTCCCCCAAAATATGTTATAAATCAAAAATCTTGTATAAAAACTATAATGATTTTCTATGATAAAAATATTGTCATTCTAAATTCAAAATATTTAAAAAAATGGTAAAAAATCCAACTAAAAAATAAAGTTTAAAATGGGAGAGGGGGAGTATAAATAATGAATACATACATATCAAATTGCATGACTTCAATTATATGCGAACCAATATAAAAAAAAATGTAAACAAATAAATAATAAAAACAATGAAATTTACACACTTATTTTAGTATTATAGCAGCCATTTTTACTCCCTCACTAAATATCACATTTTCTAAAGTGAATTTATATAATCATGTTATCTTTGCTATTTAAATGCTATAATATTCAATTCTGTACCATAGTCAAAAGCATATGTACTGATTTTTTAACACAGTAGTAAACTCTCCATACACTAGTGCCATCTAGTGCAAGCCATAATAATCAGTGAACACGAGAAGGTTTGTGCAAAAAATCCCCATCTAGTGCATACTCTTCCAATATTCCCAGACTAGTTTCTATCTTGTGAGTTTCATCAGTGAGGAGGCTTGGATCTCAGAGCACTGCATTTGTATATTAGGATCTAATGCAATCCTTCAGCAGCTGCCTTTTATCTATTTAGTTAACTATAAAGCTATGAGTCCAAAATAAAAACACGGTAATGTTTTTAATCCAAGCTCATTCACTTGTACAGTGATCATAGGTTTGAACCCAATATCTCTGCATTTTGGTGTCTTTGGTTCTTTAATAACCATAGTCATCATCATCCCATGGCAGGATGAATGTTAAATGTGTGTTGTGTGGTTTAATATCAATTATGCCTGGGATGATGGTAATTATGGTTACTAAAGAACCAAAGATACTAAGATGTATAGATAATGCACTAGCTTCAGATCTGTATGAATGAGCTTAGATTGAAAACAATACTGTTTTCAATTTGGATTCATAGCTTTATGATTAACTATGATTACATTAGAAGGTTGCATTGGTGTCTCAGATATAGGTGCAATGCTGATTCAATGCTCCATACTAATGAAAACTACAAGCTAGCAACTACTCTGGGGATATTGGAAGAGTGGGCACTAGATGGATTTTATGAAGAAACTTTCTTGAATCCTTTAATTACTATGGCTTGCCCTGTGTAACACTATTGTACAGAGAGTTTGATATTGTGTTAACAGTTTGAATAAGCATAGGAAATGTTGGTCATGTGATGTTTAATGATTTAATAGTGATTTTTTCCAAGTGTTTTTTTTCTTCAAAAATTTCTTTTCTGTTAATCTTTAATAAATTACCATGATTTTTTAGAATAGTGAGTGAGAATTTACGGAAACAATGAGGAGAAAATAAAAATTATTGATTTAGTAAAAAATAAATAAATAATGTCTTATTTAGATGTGGGCCATGTATATCAAAACAATGAATCTTCTATTAGAGAAAGTATAAACAGGAAGAAGATCCATAAATGTATATGTAAATGTGCTTTTTCAATTTATTTAAATTTTGTCTATATAATACTTATGCTTTTAATTTATATACAATATGCACACACAGCACAACATCTGTTCTACGTGGTATATACATGTTGAAATGTACTGTATTGTACATTATAGTAAATAATATGCATGCTGTTCTAATCATTGTTTATCAATAAAAGATAAGCTATTATACATTATTTTCTTTGAGTGTGCATGAAGCTTGGAACAAAATATAGCATAGTTCATGGCCATACGTATTATTAAATATATTATTAATAAAAAATTGGCAACCTGTGCATAAATATAATCAGGGCCGGCGGAAGCGGGCATGCAATGCATGCTAGGCATGCGGGCGCTGGCAGAAGGAGGCGCCATCACTGAGAGATTAGCATCTGAAAAAGAAGGCGCCATCCCTGAGAAATTAAAACTCTACTAACAAAAATACTCACATTTGAAGAATATTATTCTCAAATGTTTATTTACAAAAATTATTGAGAGTAGATTATTGAAAATCATATGAAGTCATATTATATCTTATTAAATGACACACACAAGCAGGCCTGCACACAAGCTCTGCTTAATATTAAAAATATAAAACAATCAAATCTATTATTTATCATGAACAATAAACTAAACATAAAGTTTATTATATTACAAATTTCATATTGTAATGTTTATATATATATAGTACTGCTTATAGTAAACTATAAGTAACTTTCTGCTAGCAAATATATAAATAAACACACACTAAAAGTATTATAAATTAGAACTTATGTATGTATATGCGTATATATATATTAGATCATGTACATAATTTTGAAATCGTAAGAAACGATTATAATATTGCAAAATAAAACATTTTCTAATTTTTTATTTAAATAATAATTTGATATAAATATTCGAACGTGTATGTAATATATATTATAGGTATAATTCCAGTAAACTTAATATAATTTTCAGTTTACTTTTTATTTTATATATTTTAATCGTTGTCAAAAGTCTATTTTTTCTGCATACTAATTAGGTTTGCAAATTAATTACATACGTTTGCTTATGATGTTTATCGCAAATTTTAAAATCTTAGTAAGAACTTGTAAACAATAATTATAATCCCAGGAAATTTTCTATTGAAATCGCAAATCAGGCCTGGCAGGCCACCTGTGTTAATTAGAAAAATATATGATAACAAAAGAAAATCTTGCCAATGGTAAAACTAAAATGTTCAATCAAGCGTAAAAAACTGGACACTTGAGTTATTTTAAAACCTGACCATTTTTAATGTCAATGGCTGAATATTTCCAATTTATTAGCTGCCTTTTTTAGGTAAACAAGTTAAACAACTTCTTCCCCTCCGCGTATAGAGTTTTGTATTTTGGCGCAAGAAGTAATTTGTGTTGGACATCTAAATTAGCGATATATAATCTTAAGTATTAAGATACATGATGTAAATATATAAATTAGAGTCCGTATTTATTTATTTATTACATTTGAAAATTATTTTAAAGTGGCGTTCATGAGTAAAAGTAATATGGAATCAAAAACTAAGAAAAAACTATCCGGTGCACAAAATCGTAAACGCCAAGCTGAAAAAATAGCAAACATTAAAAAACAAAGTGGATCACTTAATAAATATCTTAAAATATCAACTGCTTCTGAAATAGCTTATACTCAACAAGAACCAGAACCGTGCACATCATCTAGATCACAGGGAACTGTTGAAAATATTGAACAAGATTTTAGTAAGAAACAGTTAAGTGACAACAAAGTCATTGTGCCAATATCATATCAAATGTGTACAAATTTAGAAGATCCAGCTGAATGGAATAAAATCGATGACAAACTACGTGTTATTTTAGTAGAAATGGGGCCTGTTCAAAAGAAAGATATTATATATCCGAACGATGTACATGGCCGTAAATTTTCTGATGTATATTATAATAGAAAAATGGAAAACGGAGAAGTAGTTTTTTGAAAATGGCTTATTTATTCCGAAATTTTGAACTCTGTGTTTTGCTTTTGTTGCAAAGTTTTTGGATCTACTGAATCTAGCCTCATAGAAGGATACAATAATTGGAGAAATTTAAGTACAACTTTACACAGACATGAAACTAGTATGGCTCACATGAAAAGTTTATTGAATTGGAATGAACTTGAGAAAAGATTAAAAAACAAAATTACTATTGATTGTCAATCTCAAAATTTATATGAAATGGAAAAGAAACATTGGAGGAGTGTTTTGGAACGGCTGATTGAAATTATCAAATTCCTTGGTAGTCAAAATTTAGCATTTCGCGGATCATCTGATAAATTATACGAAAAAAATAACGGAAATTTTTAAAATTAATTGAATTATTTGCGAAGTTTGATCCCGTTATGGAAAATCATGTTGAGAGGGCCCTAGATCAAAACAATAGAGTACATTATTTGAGCAAAGATAGCCAAAATGAATTATTGGAAATTTTAAGTACAGCAATTAGGGAAACAATTTTATTATCGATAAAGAAATCCAAATATTATTCTATTATTTTAGATTGTACACCAGATGCAAGTAAAACTGAACAAATGACCATAATTATTCGCTCGTTTTTGTAATAATGGAACGGTTAAAATTAGAGAAAACTTTTTAGGTTTCATAGATATAACAGATTCCACTGGACGAGGTTTATGTACAACAATAATTGAACAACTGGAAAAATGGAAGATTCCCATTGAAGACATGCGTGGTCAAGGGTATGATAATGGGGCCAACATGAAAGGCAAAAAGGCTGGACTTCAAAATTTGATTTTAACCAAAAACCCTCGTGCATTTTACGTACCATGTGCTGCTCATTCTTTAAACTTAATCATAAACGATGCCGCCAAAGTCAATGTAGATACAATTGGTTTTTTTGCAATTGTTCAAAAAATATACAATTTTTTTCATCATCTTATAAACGGTGGTCAATCCTTTTAAAATTTATTAAAACTTTAACTCTAAAACAACCATCAGAAACACGATGGGAAAGCAGAATTGATGCAATCCGGCCTCTACGGTATCAGTTGGGTGAAATTTATGATGCACTCTATGAAATAATGAACAACGAATCTTTTAATAGAGAAATTCAACATGAAGCTCAATCACTCTGCACTAACCTTAAGGATTACAAATTTATTTGTTCTTTAATAATTTGGCATGATATATTAAATAGAATAAATCCTGTCAGTAAAATGCTCCAAAATGTAAATATGAATGCTTCACTTGCTTTAGAATCGATCGCAAATCTAAATAAATTTTTACGAGAATATCGATCAGATTCAAATTTCAAAAACATTCTCAAAATTGCAGATGAACTTAGCGAAGAGGTTGATGGAGAGAAAGAATTTAAAACTGCCAAAGAAGTTCGACAACGGAAAAAAACTCGTCAATTTGATTACGAGCATCAGGACGAAACACCTCAAATACCTGAAGAAAAATTTAAAATAAACATGTTTTTTACACTTTTAGATGTAGCGATTAATTCTTTAACAGAACGCTTTGAACTCCTCGAAGCATGTTATAATAATTTCAATTTTCTATATAAAATATCAGAAATTAATAAGAGCGAGTTACAAGCAAAATGCAAAGATTTAGAAAATATTTTGAAATTTGATAACAGTAAAGATATTAATGCTACAGATTTATTCGACGAATTATGTGCTTTTCGAGATATTTTTCAAAAGGATTTTTAAATTCTCAAAACCCTTTCGAAACACTTAATTTTATAGTTTCTAATAATTTATCTATGCCAAACTTATCAATAGCTTTAAGAATATTATTAACATTACCTGTTAGTGTTGCAAGCGGTGAACGCTCTTTTTCTAAGTTAAAATTAATTAAAACTTACTTGAGAACAACTATGTCACAAAAACGGCTTGTTAATTTGGCATTAATTGCTATTGAAAATGATATTTGTGCAGAACTGGAAATAAATACAATCATATCAAGGTTTATTAATATGAAGTCAAGGAGTATAAAATTATTATAATTATAACATGTTTTGTAATGCATTTACTTTTTTTAACGGTATTTTCTTTTTTTTTAATATTAAAAATTATTTATTTACATTGCCTTGTTTGTTTCCCTTAGAAAGATTTTGTACACTAATATTTATAACATGTAGGTGGTATACATTAAAGTGACCAGATTTTAACATTGGTAAAACGGGACACCATTGACCGGGGGGGGGGGGCTGATTAAAAATTTGGTTTATATGGAGCGTTTATATAGATATAGCGTACATTAATAATAATAAATTAAATATGTATGTTTGTAATATTATCTTTTTTTAAAATTATTTCATTTATAAATTGTAAATTTATTATTAAATTTGCTAATATTTGCATAAATTTAGAGGTTAGAAAAATTAGCAAAAATTTTAAAAATAATGGGTTTGTTAAAAACAGACAGTGACGCAAATAATAAATATGAAATTTTAAAAAAAAAAAATATTTGAGATTAAAATATGTAAATGTTTTTCGAAAATTATTTTAAACATTTAAATATTTTAATCTCAAACATTATTTTTTTTTAATTTATTATATATATATATTTGAATCACTCTGTCTATTTTTAACAAACACATTATTTTTAAAATTTCTGCAAATTTTTCTAACATCTAAATTTGCCGTGTTAAATTATATATTATTTCATACAAACCGTTTGTATGAAATAATATATAATTTAACAATCAATTTTATGCTATTTTTGATATCAAAAATAGCATTACATCGTGCATTCTTTCTAAAAATCATGACTTTTTTAAAACGCCACGGGACACGGTCGGGTCACCTTAGTAAACATACATATTGACAGGGGCGCCAAAATCAAATTTGCATGCGGGCGCCTAGTACCCAGCGCCGGCCCTGAATATAATGTATAATAATGATGATTTCTGTTGATTTATATACTTAATATTTTTTTACTGATCAATGATGTCTTTCGAAACTTACATATTTCTATTTATTAATTTCTACTTGAAAGAGATATGATCTAAAATTTCTGTAATTACAGTTCATTAGATTTGAAAATATAACATATTAGGTAAATTATCAAGTTAGTATCACATCATATTTCAAATATTATTATTTAGAACACTTGGATGTTAAATATTTAATGTTATACATTAAATTTGTATCAATTAATTCTATACTCAATAATATTTTCAAAATTGACCATTGATTTATCGATCTAGTATTTACAAATAATTATTTTTCTAATTAAAATACATAAATTTACAATATAATTATACAATATGAATGTTATCATGAACTATATTGAATCTATCAAGCTAAAAATCTATATTAAGAACATGTAAAATTACATTCTACTTGTCATAGATTTTAATATAAATAAATAATAAATATCTGAAGGAATCACTACTTGTATCATAAAAATTCAGCATATATTGAAATCTGAGAAATCTAAACATTCTACTTATATAGAGTAACACTTTCAATATTAGATAATTACTTAAACAAATATTATAATATGAAAATAGACTTTACAAAATTTATAAAATTGCATGCTACATTTGATATTGCAATTTGATAATTAATTAAATATAATACTAAAGTATCCCCATATAGATTTAGATATTTATATTAAAATAAATATTTGTATTTATTCTATGATAATATTTACATAGCAAGGATTATGTATATTTACATTTTAATGTTGAAATATCATCAATGATTCATTCAAACATTATACATACATATGCTGAACTTATATTAAGATACCCAAGCATATACCCAAATTCAATGCATAAGATACTTATATACATATATGTATTAATAGTCATTATTTCATAATATTAATGAATATTTATTATATAATATATGTCTATAATGTATGACTATTATAATATCATTTCCTACTAAATTAATATTCTAAGTTACTAATATATTAAGATATTTCATGATATCCCATGTACATATTAAATTGTTTGCATGTTACATACAACTGTCATAAATATAATTCAGTAAATTTACAAATACAATCCAATTTATCATATTAATATATGATTATGCAAAATCATAGCTAAAAAGTTATTGAGTGATATACAACAGTATAACTAAGATGAACTTCTGGAATTTATAAAATGTTTATTTCAGAATACAATTTTTATTATAAGCTAATTTAAATATATATTTTTCATATCAGTAGATTTTAATTTCTCAGATAATATATGATATTCTAAATAAAAGTATGTTGACTACTAGATTTAACATATTTATTATTATTAAACATTATATCAATAAAACTGTAATTTCATATTCTTGATCTAATTTTTATTTAATTCAATAGAATGTGAGAACATTCGATATTTATATATTATATGTATATTATTTTAAAATAAAGGTAGACAGTCTACAGAAGAATATTTATTATAAAACTTTATTAGTTAGATAATTACACAAATAAAGAATGCACTGTAAACAGATCATACAGTTGTTAAAAATAAATTTCAAGATATATGTAGTGTAACTTATCTCCACTTATATGTATTTATATTTAATTCATAATGAATTGTAATTCAGGAATATTAATCATATTCTTTCATAGTACTTAAAATAGTAATTGTAAGTTAAAGAAATTATCAGTAAATAAATATAATAATAAAGCAACAGAAACATTTTTATTATATGTTATATACAGGGCCGGCGCTGGGTACTAGGCGCCCGCATGCAAATTTGATTTTGGCGCCCCTGTCAATATGTATGTTTACTAAGGTGACCCGACCGTGTCCCGTGGCGTTTTAAAAAAGTCATGATTTTTAGAAAGAATGCACGATGTAATGCTATTTTTGATATCAAAAATAGCATAAAATTGATTGTTAAATTATATATTATTTCATACAAACGGTTTGTATGAAATAATATATAATTTAACACGGCAAATTTAGATGTTAGAAAAATTTGCAGAAATTTTAAAAATAATGTGTTTGTTAAAAATAGACAGAGTGATTCAAATATATATATATAATAAATTAAAAAAAAATAATGTTTGAGATTAAAATATTTAAATGTTTAAAATAATTTTCGAAAAACATTTACATATTTTAATCTCAAATATTTTTTTTTTAAAATTTCATATTTATTATTTGCGTCACTGTCTGTTTTTAACAAACCCATTATTTTTAAAATTTTTGCTAATTTTTCTAACCTCTAAATTTATGCAAATATTAGCAAATTTAATAATAAATTTACAATTTATAAATGAAATAATTTTAAAAAAGATAATATTACAAACATACATATTTAATTTATTATTATTAATGTACGCTATATCTATATAAACGCTCCATATAAACCAAATTTTTAATCAGCCCCCCCCGGTCAATGGTGTCCCGTTTTACCAATGTTAAAATCTGGTCACTTTAATGTATACCACCTACATGTTATAAATATTAGTGTACAAAATCTTTCTAAGGAAACAAACAAGGCAATGTAAATAAATAATTTTTAATATTAAAAAAAGAAAATACAGTTAAAAAAGTAAATGCATTACAAAACATGTTATAATTATAATAATTTTATACTCCTTGACTTCATATTAATAAACCTTGATATGATTGTATTTATTTCCAGTTCTGCACAAATATCATTTTCAATAGCAATTAATGCCAAATTAACAAGCCGTTTTTGTGACATAGTTGTTCTCAAGTAAGTTTTAATTAATTTTAACTTAGAAAAAGAAGCGTTCACCGCTTGCAACACTAACAGGTAATGTTAATAATATTCTTAAAGCTATTGATAAGTTTGGCATAGATAAATTATTAGAAACTATAAAATTAAGTGTTTCGAAAGGGTTTTGAGAATTTAAAAAATCCTTTTGAAAAATATCTCGAAAAGCACATAATTCGTCGAATAAATCTGTAGCATTAATATCTTTACTGTTATCAAATTTCAAAATATTTTCTAAATCTTTGCATTTTGCTTGTAACTCGCTCTTATTAATTTCTGATATTTTATATAGAAAATTGAAATTATTATAACATGCTTCGAGGAGTTCAAAGCGTTCTGTTAAAGAATTAATCGCTACATCTAAAAGTGTAAAAAACATGTTTATTTTAAATTTTTCTTCAGGTATTTGAGGTGTTTCAGTCCTGATGCTCGTAATCAAATTGACGAGTTTTTTCCGTTGTCGAACTTCTTTGGCAGTTTTAAATTCTTTCTCTCCATCAACCTCTTCGCTAAGTTCATCTGCAATTTTGAGAATGTTTTTGAAATTTGAATCTGATCGATATTCTCGTAAAAATTTATTTAGATTTGCGATCGATTCTAAAGCAAGTGAAGCATTCATATTTACATTTTGGAGCATTTTACTGACAGGATTTATTCTATTTAATATATCATGCCAAATTATTAAAGAACAAATAAATTTGTAATCCTTAAGGTTAGTGCAGAGTGATTGAGCTTCATGTTGAATTTCTCTATTAAAAGATTCGTTGTTCATTATTTCATAGAGTGCATCATAAATTTCACCCAACTGATACCGTAGAGGCCGGATTGCATCAATTCTGCTTTCCCATCGTGTTTCTGATGGTTGTTTTAGAGTTAAAGTTTTAATAAATTTTAAAAGGATTGACCACCGTTTATAAGATGATGAAAAAAATTGTATATTTTTTGAACAATTGCAAAAAAACCAATTGTATCTACATTGACTTTGGCGGCATCGTTTATGATTAAGTTTAAAGAATGAGCAGCACATGGTACGTAAAATGCACGAGGGTTTTTGGTTAAAATCAAATTTTGAAGTCCAGCCTTTTGCCTTTCATGTTGGCCCCATTATCATACCCTTGACCACGCATGTCTTCAATGGGAATCTTCCATTTTTCCAGTTGTTCAATTATTGTTGTACATAAACCTCGTCCAGTGGAATCTGTTATATCTATGAAACCTAAAAAGTTTTCTCTAATTTTAACCGTTCCATTATTACAAAAAATCGGAAGAGAATAATTATGGTCATTTGTTCAGTTTTACTTGCATCTGGTGTACAATCTAAAATAATAGAATAATATTTGGATTTCTTTATCGATAATAAAATTGTTTCCCTAATTGCTGTACTTAAAATTTCCAATAATTCATTTTGGCTATCTTTGCTCAAATAATGTACTCTATTGTTTTGATCTAGGGCCCTCTCAACATGATTTTCCATAACGGGATCAAACTTCGCAAATAATTCAATTAATTTTAAAAAATTTCCGTTATTTTTTTCGTATAATTTATCAGATGATCCGCGAAATACTAAATTTTGACTACCAAGGAATTTGATAATTTCAATCAGCCGTTCCAAAACACTCCTCCAATGTTTCTTTTCCATTTCATATAAATTTTGAGATTGACAATCAATAGTAATTTTGTTTTTTAATCTTTTCTCAAGTTCATTCCAATTCAATAAACTTTTCATGTGAGCCATACTAGTTTCATGTCTGTGTAAAGTTGTACTTAAATTTCTCGGAAGATTGTATCCTTCTATGAGGCTAGATTCAGTAGATCCAAAACTTTGCAACAAAAGCAAAACACAGAGTTCAAAATTTCGGAATAAATAAGCCATTTTCGAAAAACTACTTCTCCGTTTTCCATTTTTCTATTATAATATACATCAGAAAATTTACGGCCATGTACATCGTTCGGATATATAATATCTTTCTTTTGAACAGGCCCCATTTCTACTAAAATAACACGTAGTTTGTCATCGATTTTATTCCATTCAGCTGGATCTTCTAAATTTGTACACATTTGATATGATATTGGCACAATGACTTTGTTGTCACTTAACTGTTTCTTACTAAAATCTTGTTCAATATTTTCAACAGTTCCCTGTGATCTAGATGATGTGCAGGGTTCTGGTTCTTGTTGAGTATAAGCTATTTCAGAAGCAGTTGATATTTTAAGATATTTATTAAGTGATCCACTTTGTTTTTTAATGTTTGCTATTTTTTCAGCTTGGCGTTTATGATTTTGTGCACCGGATAGTTTTTTCTTAGTTTTTGATTCCATATTACTTTTACTCATGAACGCCACTTTAAAATAATTTTCAAATGTAATAAATAAATAAATACGGACTCTAATTTATATATTTACATCATGTATCTTAATACTTAAGATTATATATCGCTAATTTAGATGTCCAACACAAATTACTTCTTGCGCCAAAATACAAAACTCTATACGCGGAGGGGAAGAAGTTGTTTAACTTGTTTACCTAAAAAAGGCAGCTAATAAATTGGAAATATTCAGCCATTGACATTAAAAATGGTCAGGTTTTAAAATAACTCAAGTGTCCAGTTTTTTACACTTGATTGAACATTTTAGTTTTACCATTGGCAAGATTTTCTTTTGTTATCATATATTTTTCTAATTAACACAGGTGGCCTGCCAGGCCTGATTTGCGATTTCAATAGAAAATTTCCTGGGATTATAATTATTGTTTACAAGTTCTTACTAAGATTTTAAAATTTGCGATAAACATCATAAGCAAACATATGTAATTAATTTGCAAACCTAATTAGTATGCAGAAAAAATAGACTTTTGACAAAAAGTAAACTGAAAATTATATTAAGTTTACTGGAATTATACCTATAATATATATTACATACACGTTCGAATATTTATATCAAATTATTATTTAAATAAAAAATTAGAAAATGTTTTATTTTGCAATATTATAATCGTTTCTTACGATTTCAAAATTATGTACATGATCTAATATATATATACGCATATACATACATAAGTTCTAATTTATAATACTTTTAGTGTGTGTTTATTTATATATTTGCTAGCAGAAAGTTACTTATAGTTTACTATAAGCAGTACTATATATATATAAACATTACAATATGAAATTTGTAATATAATAAACTTTATGTTTAGTTTATTGTTCATGATAAATAATAGATTTGATTGTTTTATATTTTTAATATTAAGCAGAGCTTGTGTGCAGGCCTGCTTGTGTGTGTCATTTAATAAGATATAATATGACTTCATATGATTTTCAATAATCTACTCTCAATAATTTTTGTAAATAAACATTTGAGAATAATATTCTTCAAATGTGAGTATTTTTGTTAGTAGAGTTTTAATTTCTCAGGGATGGCGCCTTCTTTTTCAGATGCTAATCTCTCAGTGATGGTGCCTCCTTCTGCCAGCGCCCGCATGCCTAGCATGCATTGCATGCCCGCTTCCGCCGACCCTGATTATATTTATGCACAGGTTGCCAATTTTTTATTAATAATATATTTAATAATACGTATGGCCATGAACTATGCTATATTTTGTTCCAAGCTTCATGCACACTCAAAGAAAATAATGTATAATAGCTTATCTTTTATTGATAAACAATGATTAGAACAGCATGCATATTATTTACTATAATGTACAATACAGTACATTTCAACATGTATATACCACGTAGAACAGATGTTGTGCGTGTGTGTAGTGTGCATATTGTATATAAATTAAAAGCATAAGTATTATATAGACAAAATTTAAATAAATTGAAAAAGCACATTTACATATACATTTATGGATCTTCTTCCTGTTTATACTTTCTCTAATAGAAGATTCATTGTTTTGATATACATGGCCCACATCTAAATAAGACATTATTTATTTATTTTTTACTAAATCAATAATTTTTATTTTCTCCTCATTGTTTCCGTAAATTCTCACTCACTATTCTAAAAAATCATGGTAATTTATTAAAGATTAACAGAAAAGAAATTTTTGAAGAAAAAAAACACTTGGAAAAAATCACTATTAAATCATTAAACATCACATGACCAACATTTCCTATGCTTATTCAAACTGTTAACACAATATCAAACTCTCTGTACAATAGTGTTACACAGGGCAAGCCATAGTAATTAAAGGATTCAAGAAAGTTTCTTCATAAAATCCATCTAGTGCCCACTCTTCCAATATCCCCAGAGTAGTTGCTAGCTTGTAGTTTTCATTAGTATGGAGCATTGAATCAGCATTGCACCTATATCTGAGACACTAATGCAACCTTCTAATGTAATCATAGTTAATCATAAAGCTATGAATCCAAATTGAAAACAGTATTGTTTTCAATCTAAGCTCATTCATACAGATCTGAAGCTAGTGCATTATCTATACATCTTAGTATCTTTGGTTCTTTAGTAACCATAATTACCATCATCCCAGGCATAATTGATATTAAACCACACAACACACATTTAACATTCATCCTGCCATGGGATGATGATGACTATGGTTATTAAAGAACCAAAGACACCAAAATGCAGAGATATTGGGTTCAAACCTATGATCACTGTACAAGTGAATGAGCTTGGATTAAAAACATTACCGTGTTTTTATTTTGGACTCATAGCTTTATAGTTAACTAAATAGATAAAAGGCGGCTGCTGAAGGATTGCATTAGATCCTAATATACAAATGCAGTGCTCTGAGATCCAAGCCTCCTCACTGATGAAACTCACAAGATAGAAACTAGTCTGGGAATATTGGAAGAGTATGCACTAGATGGGGATTTTTTGCACAAACCTTCTCGTGTTCACTGATTATTATGGCTTGCACTAGATGGCACTAGTGTATGGAGAGTTTACTACTGTGTTAAAAAATCAGTACATATGCTTTTGACTATGGTACAGAATTGAATATTATAGCATTTAAATAGCAAAGATAACATGATTATATAAATTCACTTTAGAAAATGTGATATTTAGTGAGGGAGTAAAAATGGCTGCTATAATACTAAAATAAGTGTGTAAATTTCATTGTTTTTATTATTTATTTGTTTACATTTTTTTTTTATATTGGTTCGCATATAATTGAAGTCATGCAATTTGATATGTATGTATTCATTATTTATACTCCCCTTTCCCATTTTAAACTTTATTTTTTAGTTGGATTTTTACCATTTTTTAAATATTTTGAATTTAGAATGACAATATTTTTATCATAGAAAATCATTATAGTTTTTATACAAGATTTTTGATTTATAGCATATTTTGGGGGACTAATTGAACTTGTTGTCTAGAGAAAATCTGTCTACACATTTAAAACAAAATTTAAATACTATATATATATAAAGAATAGTTCCGTAAATACTTTGACTGTAAGTTAATATATCTAATTGATATAAAAGTCGTGTTTCTATTTTGTTTGTCTAATTACTCTATTTGTAAAATTCATTTTGTTCCTAAAAAATAGAAACTGAAAACTTTTATGATTTCAGTAAAAAAAAAATGAAGACAATTGGGATAGAGAGAAACTAATCTCTAAATAAGCTGATATAAAGTTTGTTGCAAAGCATCAAAAGAAATATATATATATAAATTACAGGAATATAAAAATAATTTACACTAAAATTTGTAGAATTTTAAAATTACAAAATGATTTATAAATATATAACCCTTCATAGATTAAAATTAATAATTATTTCAAATATTTACAATTAATATTTATTCAAATTTCAAACAGTATATGGTTACTTTAAAAATTATGGAAAGTTTATAATCAAGTGAAAAAAAATCTGCAGAACTATTATTACATATTCTTATTTTGCCAAAAGAATTAATAAATGACTAGATAATTCCGAGTGTAGAATATCTATATAACAAAACAATAATTTCTTTAAAAAAAATAAAGTTCTTCAGGTGTTTCCTTTTAATAGCTATAATATTAATTACAGCAATGACTTTGATATGTTTAAGAGCACACTTTAAAATAGTTTATTTTAGAGCTAAAATGCTCCATGTTTTGCCTAAAAAAAAATCCCTATAAATTTCGATTTTTAGTTATAATTTCAACAGTCATTATAATTTCTTCAGTTTTGTAGAAGTGTTTTATATCTTAATATATATATAAAAGGTTTAGGGGATATAGCTGCATATTAAATATAATTGTGCAAATAAAAAAATTCAAATAATAGTAAATAGTATGATGAATGCTATATTTTAAAACTAAAAAATAATATTAAAGCACTGAATTAATGCAATAATGAAAAACAGAGATCTACAAAATATTTAATTAGAAGTAACAGAGTAGAAGTTTTATTAGATAAGTAACTAAATTCCAATACGTTTAGAAGATTATATTTTAAAAAAAAATAGAAATGCATGTACAAAGTAGAATATGAAAAGAATTAAAAAGATGTAGATGGATAGACTGAACACTAAAAACATAGAGAAAAAATGAAATATGTTGATGGATTAAAATTAAAAGTTGTAAAAAGATAAACAGAGATCAGAAAATTTAGACAGACATGATTATATAAAAAAAAATATTATCAGTATTAATAAGTGACTGGGGTTTTTCTTTTATTGTTTAATTGCCATATCATTTACTAAGAGACTCTTTGGAGTCATCTATTATATTTTTGTAATACTTTAGCAACCTCAATCCCTAGATATATCAACTCTAAGCACCAGCTCTGAAATAAATATAAAAAAATACAATAAGTAGCATACTTGAACTTTCACAAGATAATTTCAAGAAAAACACATTTTTGCATTGTGCATTAATTCAAAATTTTGATTAATTAAAAAACTGAAATATTTATTGGGCCAGGCCAACTGATGAGTGCTGGTTCAACATGAAATATACATCTTGAGAATTACACATCTTTTTCACATGTCTTTGGTCATATGTTTATAATTACATCTCTTCACAAGATATTAAAAGCAGATAAAAACCAGTCCCTTATCTTGAGTGAGTGGTTTAGTGAAAATTACACTACAGAAATATTATTCATTAAGTAAATAATTTCTAGTCTAATGAACAACTAATAAAAATTATTAGTATACTGCCATTAAGTGGTTTGCGTTCAAGTTGTGAAGGCAGAAAATTTGACACTTATCAACTAATATTAGTTTATTGTGGATGCCAGGTCACACAAAAATGCTTTATACAGATGGTCTGAAAATATTCAATTTTTTTTCTCTCATAAGTTTTTTTTTTTTTTTAACTGAGTAAAACAAACTACAACAATTAAAAATACTATTCAGAAATCCCTAAATCTAAAAATACAGAGAAAGAAAAAAATAGTGAGTTTTGCTAACTTATTGATTTTTTTATCAGTAACACATTGTTACATTTTTTTCTAAATATTAAATTGTATTTAAAACATTTCTTCTCTTCCCATAAATATTAAATAATTAAAAATAATGCACAGGGGACCAGGAGAAAAAATTGATTTTTCTATTCAAATTTTTTATCATTTCTACATTGTTAAATTTTTATAATTTTGAATTACATTAAAAACACTTTTTTGCTCTCATAAATATTAAATAATTATTGTTTTTTAAAACTTAATAAAAATACTTGGTTAATTGAAGTCTTACAACAATTAAAAACACAGAAGCGAAAAAACTTTTTTTTTTTCTCATGTGTCATAGATCGGCCGGGAAGCGAACCCGTTGACCCGGACAACTGCTTGTAGGGTAGCTGTGCTGACCTCTCGACCACCAACGCTTGTATTATATGTTACTACAAAACTTTATTTAATTAATAAAAAAAATTGAAATGTCTACTGGGCTGGAAATAAATACCAAGCAATATCGTAAGCTCAACAGTTTATCAATAACACACACAGATATGTATGTATATACACATACGAAATTAATTATGGCTTAAAGGGTTATTTTTAATTAATTTATAGCATTTATACAATATATGAGATTGTTTTCCTTAATGTGACTACAATATATAGTATAAATAAAATTTTAAAAAATTATACAATACTATATCTAAAATTAATAAAGCATATACTGTATATAATTAGAGGGGATTTGAACACTGACTTTCAAGCTCCCTTTAGTCGTCCATTCCATCTTATACAACCGATACCCATGACCACATACATGCGAAAAAGATAAATGATCTTCAATATACGAACTTTTGCAATTCAAAACAGATTTTTTTAAAAAAAGCTATTCCGTGTACAAAATGTTATTTATTTTTTCTGTTGAAATACGGAAAACATTTTTTGTTGTTGTTTAATTTAAAAATTTAGACTATCCTAAAAATAAAAAAATGTTACTATGGATTAAAACAGAAAATTTTAAAAGTAATCATGTATTTGATGAAGGATTTTCATTGATTTGATTGCAAGAAAAACAATTTTTAAAACACAAAATTTTCAACTTTTTTTATTTTATTTTAAAAATATATGTACATAGTTCAATAAACTCCAAAGTGGCTTATAATCGCCATTGAAGCTTATCGTTTGTACAAGATGAAACATATTTCTATAAAATACCAAAATCATATAACTTATAATACTAGTATAGCGGTAGGCAGTATTTAATGTATATCAATATATGCAATCTGGAAAGATATATGGCATATTCCTGTTAAATAAGAAGCTCAATGTTTCAAAAATTTAACGCGAGTGAAAAAAACAGAGAGAAAAATTATAAATACTGCGTAAATGCCCTTAGTAAAAATGTTTTCATGAAAATTACTTAGTTTATACAAATGGTAATTTCTACAACTAAACTATTTTATAGAACCCTAATTTGGTTTCTGGTGGTCTTTAGCTCAATTTTGCTTTAATTTTTTTTTTTTTTTTCAGATTTATGAATTCAAATTTCCAACTTTAAAATATAAGTTTCATCTCATCATAGACACAAAAAATATTAATATAAAATTAAAATATGCAAAATTTTTATGATTTATCTGCTTAATCAAATAAAGATTGTCATGTTTGGATGGAATAGGAAATCCTACATTAGACACTTAATATAGGCCCATGTATATAATATATACAACTATATTTATATATAAATTTGGCTGCGGAAAGGAATTTACTGTTAAAATGAAAGGATGCCTTTTTCTTTCTCTTTGTGGCCTTAAAGGAATTGAGTAGGCAAAAATTTCCCCGAAATTCACTCCATACCTTTCTATATGATTATTCATACATTATACAAACTTAGATAGACTGCTCATCACTGGCCTTCCTTCTCAGCGGCCTGATAGCTCTTAAATGAAATATTAGTTGAAGTTTTTTGAAGGAAGAATGAATATGTATGTGAATGAACTTTTTTTGTAAATAGATATTCACAATTATGACAAGATAAAACTAAATCATGGCTCTTATTCCCAAGAAGCTGTAAAGTTATCAGCCAAGGCAGCAGTTTGTGGCAAAGGCAGAGGATGTTAAACCAATTGCAAATCCAGGTTACCATTCGATGATAATCTTTTATTTACATACTTAAAAGTGCAGACCACTTTCAAGAGAAGAAATATTTCAAGAACTGGAAAAAGAATTGTCTAATATTAAATGGAACATTATTGGACTTTGTGAAACTACGAGAAAAGGTGAAGAGACAATTGATTTAAAAAGTGGGTATGTACTGTACTACAAAGGTACAAACATTGAAAGCACAAATGGAATAGAATCCATTGTAAATTAAAAGTGGAAGAACAATATTATGGAAAGTGGTAGTTTATATAGACAGAGTGGCAAGATTAGTTATTCAATTTAATGGTAGATAGTAAATGCAGGAAACTCAGGTTTATGCTCCAACAAGTTCTAGTTGTGAGAAAAAATAAAGGATTGAAAAAAACTTTCTTAAGTGAACACCCAATTCAACAAATTTTAAAAGCCATGATATTTTAAATTGCCTAAAAACAGTTGTCGGGCATTATAAGTGAACCATATTCAAATTGAATAAAAATATTTAGACTACATGTTTCCTTGTGGATAACAAACAAAAAACTCAGAGAACCTAATCTTATTATATATACAGAGTTATGTTCATTTGTGCTAATTAATCAACTGATGAAGATGATCATATAAATCTTAGTTATCAAACACTTGAATTTAAATATTAAAATATTTCTATTGTGGCAATTAGAATTAAGATATCAACTGTAATACCAGTAGAATTTCTTGACTAATCTGTGTTGAGTTATTCATTTATTTTAACATCCTCTGACAGCTGCAAATTATTAATAAAATTTTGTAATTATAATATTGTCATATTTAGTTGTACATGTTGAAAGAGAAAAATAACCATGATAATATTTAAGTAATATATTACTTAATTAGAAGTAAATCAAACCATGTAAATTTATGGTATGTAAAAGATTCAACATTACTATACATTGTCAAAACACTAACATCATTAAAAGTGTAAATCATAAAAATAAGATTGTATGACATCAAAATTTTGTAGTATATAAATGCAAGAGCTTATCATCTCCCTGTGATTATTTAATGATCAATTTAAAACAATTATGTAATGTTAAAATAATTAAATAATATTCATTTTTATTTGGAAGTTATTATTTTAAAAACAAAGGAAAGAAATTGAGAAAACAAAACTATTCTGTCCACTGCAACAAAATAGTTTTTACAATGTCAAAAATGTAGAAAGATATAGATTCATGACAATATTTGCTCTATGAATAAATTTTATTAAGATTGAATGAATATATATTATAATTGTTTGTAAATTAAATTTAAAACTTAAATCATAAAATATTTGGATTTATATATTAAAAGTAGCAAAGAAAAATAATTGTCATGTTTATTTTAAGTTGAATAAATAAATAAAAAAACAAGCAATTATCAGATTAATATAAATAAAAATGCGTTTTCCCAATAAGATTACAATGGATAATTGATAATATAAAAATACTGAATGTTGGCTGTAATAAGTTTATTATCCTGTTCAGATCTTCTGCTACTCAGATTATCCAAATAATTTGAATATCATCATATTAAAGCTATAAGGTTAAAAACTGTACATAGAAATAAGGAGAGAATATTATTCACCAAAATTTGCCAAGCTAAAATCAAAGGCATCCATAGAATAGATAATTGCTTCAACAGATAGAATTGTAAGTATTTTCCTAAGTCATCTATATTTCTAAATATGTTATACCTTAATCTGGTCAAATGTCAAAATGGCTAAAGGTTCTTTCTTTGGGGGTTTTCTTCCAGACATGTAATCTTGCAATATTTTTCAGATAGGAATATCCAGATAAACTTATAAATGTTTAAGAAAGTAATTATTATTCTTTGCTAAATTATAAGATTGGTAAAAATTTCATACGCAAAATCATCAAGAGAACCAGCTTGCAAAGTATACACAAGATTTGAGAGTTATGCCAGGATCTATAAAGTGTTTAAAGTATAAGTGTAAATTGTGAGAATTCAATTTTATGAGATCTAAAAGATGTATTTTTAAAAGGCCTATATTTTAACTTTGAATTATTATTTTTTTTCAAATTTTTATAATTATCTCTACTCAAAAAAATCTAATGTTTGTCATTGTCTCTATAAATATCACAATGAAGTTCACACTAATTTAATCTATGAATCAAAATGTAGCAGACACATCTCATTGCAGCTCTATTTAGATTAAAATAGATTTTGTAGCCATTACTCTTTGTTAACTAATTCATTGATCAAATCAATATGAATTTGTAGACATTTTATTAACATGTGTGCATTTGCACATGTATGCTTAAATTTGCTATTATGATTTCAGTTGAACGGAATTTCAAGATAGAGCATGCACACACCTTATTAAGGCCAGTCAGTAAAATACATTTAATAGTACACTGAGATGTTCATTTTTCTAGTAATTAATGGCACAGGTCAACCTATGTGAAGAGACCTTTCGGTTGCTAATATCAACACAATCCCTTTATTTATTTTATGTTAAACTATATTTGTTACGTTGTTAATTTATAATATTAAACTTTTATTAATTAAAAATAGTATTAGAATCTATATTGGATCATACTGGCCATTACAAGTTGAGAATCATGCTTTAAAAATGGCAAAAGACAATCATGGAATGTGAATGGCAGCTGGTGTTGGAAGAATACCATATAATGGTAAGGCCAGTCCATTTAAAAAGTGCTGGTAGCATTCCTTATATAACAATTCTGGTTGTTCTTAAAAGAAATAAAAACTCAAATTTAATCATAGTACAACTCATTCTGTACATATGCATAAATTTGATACACCCAAACATGGAATATTTGAACTATTGTTCATAAAAATATGGAAGTCGGGATTTCTCATATCCATCATTGTTAGAAATTTAAATCATCACCTAATTTTATTTAAATAAAGTGCTGGCATTATATATATATATATATATAGTGTTTGTTAGAAAGTTTGTGATGATGCCATTTTATTTGTAATTATATGTTGAATTATTTTCATTGTCTAGAATTAATCATTAAATGTCTTTAGAAAAATTCAAGCTCCATCCAAATCTCCCGAATATCCTCAACAGCCAATAAAATATTCATCACGTTTTGAGTGGTATTATTTTCCTTTTTCAGGTGTTTGCTGGACTGACTAATGACTCTGTTATTATATAATATAACTTTCTGATCTTTAGACTCGTGACTCCTGAATTCAAAAAAATGTTCCAGCCAACTAGGCCTCTGGCAGAATAGCCTAGTTGTTCAGAGCATTACCCTAAATTCAGTATTCATGAATCCAAAGATTACAGTCCAATTTTCATCTGCTCAGAAGAAGAGAGGGATACAACACGACTCAAAGATCTTGTGCCATATATGTGTGTCACTACTAACAGCTAAATGTAGCTGAAAAGCCCGAATAAAGCTTAAATTTTCCAGACATTTAGTAATTAATCCCAGATAATGAAAATAATCCAAACATATAATTAAAAATACTATTAGATTGTTATTTTAAGAAATTGAGATATTCTACTGTGCTTGTCAATGCCATAGACTAAATTTGAATCTAGGTCAGATAAACTTAAAATTACATTCATGTTTTAATCAGACATAAAGTTTTTATTTCAGATATCCAAGCCATAATCAATCTAGCTAACCATCTAATATTGGTTAGTAAATGGGGTGTATAGCTATCCGTAGATAAAACAAGAAAAGAAAAACATTCAAACTCTAACCACTCAGCAATTAAAAAAACTGGTGAGTACTGTCTTCTTCTTCACTGTTCCTTTATAAGGGATTGTTAGAGACCTCTTTGCACTGCAGTTATGTATTCAAATCTATTTTATGTTTTTTTGTAGAATGAGATATTAAACATATATGCATGTGTATTATGTATGATAATTAAAGTGTAAAACTCCATCAGTGAAATGTATTTTCCAGGGAAAAGGTGAGCGACTCTTTATCCACCTGCTTGCAGCACAATCTTTGAATCAATATATATGATATGCAAAAACACAGCTATTCATCACAAAAAATGTAAGATGCTCATGACTTCTGATGTAAAATGTAACAATCTGACATCCTTTTTTATTTCATCTTTCAATGCTCTCCCTACCATCACAAAGTCTTGCAAAATGCTTAAAAACATTATTGTGGTTCATACCTTCCTTGGCATATATAGTTTGAATAATTTCAAATATTTCATTAGCAGTTTTTCTCAAAATGTAATATTAGCATGTTGTTCGATCTTAAGTTGAGATACATAACACACTGTTACATTTTATGTCTAGTGATCCCAGCACTTTAACATTTTTGTAGAGAATAGATAAATTGGATTGCTAAGTAACACATTGATTCAAAGATGGTGTGTGAGAAAACCAATTACCTGCCACTTTTTCATTGAGATACCCTAGGTGTATGCAATTATGTGACTGCTTCTTGAATATTAATGCTCTTAATGCATTTGTGATGCAGAGGACTTTTACAATGACTAACATATAAAAAAACAGTGATTAAATTGCTAAGATATGAATATGACAAATAGAATTTAAAATTTAATCACAGCTATTATTTTGTGTAAAATTTAGTCATTAACCTAAGCATAGGTGTGTTTCGTGATTACTTCTAATTTCTAGCTGCAATGTCTTTTGAAAACACCTCAATGAAGTTGATTTCAATATCATTCCCTTATTACCTGTTTATCAATCACTCACTGGCACCTGTTAGTAAAAGAATTACTTGCTAATATACTTTTTAATGGAGAGTTACCATTTATGATTCAACAAGTCATTTGTACTTCTCAGTCAGTGATAGTTATTCATAGTTACTCTGGGATATTACCACTAGGCTTACTTATTCAAATATTACAACTACTGAATTAGATGTCCTTCAACAGGTTTTCATTAAACACAGCAGATCAGCTTGCATTCTTAAAATTTACAGACACAAGAATATGAAAAAATAAGCTTCATAAGAAACACAAAATCTGCAAATTAACTGTGACTGATATTCTTAGTAGTTCCAAAATAGATATTGTGAAGGAAGTTATGGGTGGTATTAAGCATCAATTTAAAAGATGTATAAATTTATGGTAAGGTGCAGTTTATTTCTAATTCAATGACCTCATAAATTGGTTTTGTCATTATATAAAGCAAATAAATGTTACTCTTGTGAGACAAAACACAGTATGTGCCAACAAAAAGCTAATTGGCCCCCACTCCTTTTCAATAGTGGCTCAATGGCTCCCCCAAGCGTCAACAATTATCCCAGATACCTACTAAATATCTTAGCTATTGCAATTTGCAGCTTTATCCATGATTTCATCATTAAATACTTATAAAATCATTTTTAGCTTTTTGCCCATAAATAAAAATTCAAGCAAGGGGCATATATGGATGACAAAAAAAAATCTCATTCATTGTACAGCATGTAGTTATTCTTAAAAATTGAACTTAACTTTTCTTTGCTATAGTTTGATAAAAGCAAGTAAGCATACTTTTTAACTTCTACTTCTCTAATATTATTTTCTTTAAGACCCTGTATACTTTGGTGAAGTGATAAAGTAGTAAACTCTAAAGCTCCAAATTCCATGAATTGCAACAAGTGTATCACTTCCAGTATTCAAACTGCATATGAACTCATCAACAACAAACTAATAGATTATTTATATAAAATATTTTAAATTATATGTTGCATTTTTTTAAATGCTGAAAATGTACTATTAGAGATGAAAGCATGTAAATATGTCTATGGCATTTGCAGTTCTGGTGCTGGAATATCGTATGAACACCCAAGCAATAAACCATAGGTGGGTTTTTTTTTATTTCATAAGATATATTAAAATAAAAATTGATACATATATTACACAGACTACTAAATTACATCTGAAGATGTACGAACAAATAAAAAAAAAAATACAAACAGGGAGCATAAATTGTATAGTCAAAGGGCTGCTAATTCTCATTTAGTTTTTATAAAAAATAGTATCTTCAGTAATTCATTTATTATTTTATATTAATTTTAACTTATTCATGTACATGTTTGAAATAATTTACATTTTGAATTAGATAAAATGTAATTTTCTCACCAAGATGTGCAATACTTAAAAAAACATAATTGAAAGATTTCATTGCTTATGAGTTCGTAACTAACTTGAGTGTTGAAAGTGCTCACCATGCCACTCCATTACTAGACCAAACTATACAGGGCAACCCTTGAATCATAAACAATTAAAGATTCACTTACTGAATTAAGAACTTCACACACAAGAAAAACACTGGTCACTATTGTATCTTAAATAACATCCATGGTTATAAAGTTAATAATTAAAAGTAAAATAATATCAAGAAATTATCATTAGATTATACCATTTTTTATTATGTCAGAATATTCTACTAAGATTAAAACAACCCTGACACTTCTTCTAATTAGGGTTTTTATTTGTTTAATTCAATTATACAATTTAATCATATAGCTATTTAATCGAATTATATACTTTAATCATATAGTCCTTTAATTATAGTTTTATGTAAATTAATAATTAAGCTCAAATAGTCAAGTATATATTTGTAATGACTCTTAATACTATATTCTTACCTTACTAATGGAAATATATATATAAATTAGTTTATGACATATATCTAAATGTTGGGAGACAAAATTGTGCTATGGGAGTGACAAGCAATGATGACCAAGTGTAATTGCTTGA
The DNA here is from genome assembly GCA_028023455.1 of Epiperipatus broadwayi. Classification (NCBI taxonomy): domain Eukaryota; kingdom Metazoa; phylum Onychophora; class Udeonychophora; order Euonychophora; family Peripatidae; genus Epiperipatus; species Epiperipatus broadwayi. The sequence continues at coordinate 5,995,244 of JAQFVV010006221.1, read as the reverse complement.
TGTAGAACCCTGTTAAGCCTAGTTACCTCAATCTTCCTTCAGGCAAAAATATTACCTTACATAAATATATATCAAATATTTAAAATAACCATAAGTGCACATGGATAATTGTTTGACGTATTTAAATCTTTTTTTTTTCCTCATGTGTCATAGCATCAGCCGGGAAGCGAACCCGCTAACCCGGGACAACTGCTTTTAAAGCAGCTGTCGCTGACCTCTCGACCACCAATGCTTGACACATTTAAATCATATTGCCCAAGCCATTGCTACATGACTACAAATAATTAGGAAACGAGGAATTCCAGTTTTGCATTTACTCTTTACTTTGAAGAAAATAGCAGATTCAAAAGTGTATAATCCCAGGAGAGCGTTCTATCTGAGAAAAGGAAAAAATGACCTTGGTGTTCGAACATTATTTAATCACCCAAGGAACTGGTCGTATAAATATTTATTTATATATCATAAATCTACGTTTGTCAATAAATCATGACTGACTTTATAAAGTTTGATCTCAACAAAACTAAAATGTGCAAATTAGTATTTTTAAAGTCTTTAAATAATTTCGAGATCTACTTTATGCGTGGATGTATATACATTATGCTTCTTAATAACGTAAAGAATTCATTAAAGTTTAAAATGCAGTTTCTAAATATTAAGATGCTAGAACAAATTGTCATGGAAACAATGACAAATTGGCAGCGATGATAGTCAAGTGTCATGACATGTCCAACACTAAAATTTCCTGAATGAAAGTTCAACAAACATATGACCTCCAAAGCAGCTAATCATTCGATTATTTATTAATTTTTGATATTCTGTAGCCTAATTACTCCATTTGCCTTGCAACTAAAATATTACTATATATTATAGTAAAGAAGGCAAATTGCTAATTTTATACTTATAAATTAGATTTCTCCCCTCTTTCTTTCTCATTTTGAAATTTCTCATTGACTAGTAATTAATCACTAGATGGGATTATAAAGTGTCATTTCTGTTTTCTATATGCTTTGAAAAGCCTTCTGGATTTTTTTAGCTATTAAATTATTTCCGAATATCCCCATTTATTTAGAAAAGATAATTAGCAAAGTCTTTGAAAAAATACAGATTTCTGTTTGTTTTATAGCTCTTGAGAGAGGATAAAGTTTGATGTATTAAGAACTTGACTTGTAAAAGATATTTTTTAAATCACTAGCTTGGAATTGTCATGAAGATGATCTTAATAACTTATTTCAAAATCTCTCATACTGAGAGTTTGAGGCATCGTGTTATTAAGGTTAAAAATAGCTCTCTTTAAGTTTGTAGTAAAAATAAATTGATAAAAACAATCTGTTTGACTAAATCATTTTATTAATTGGTTACTTTTAAATTTTAAAAAGAAATTGTAGTAATACTTTCTATTAATGATTTTAACATTTATCAAGTATTAATTTAGCCCGGGACAGTTCCATAAGCCAATCCAAAATCTATTACAATATTTTTGTTATTAAGCTTTTTGTAACTACTTTCTTCTTTAATATCATCTACCATTTTTCTTCGTTTTTTTTTTTTTTAACCCTTTATTCTTCTATCTTTTTAAAATGTATATTTGCTTTTTTGTCAGAAAACTATTAGTGATAATAATAAAGTACTGTCACGTGACTGAGTCTAGTTACCCCCAATCTGTCTTCAGGAAGAGATGGATGCTTACTGTTGAATTTTTCAATAACTATTTCATCTATTCTCTTCAGTACTTTAGAATTCTTTTTTTTTTTGCTTTTTCCTATTTATTATACAGAGCCATGTGAACCTATGGTGCAATGAAAGCACAACATCCCGGGGGGGGGGGGGGAGGCATAATATAGAAAATAGTTAACATTAGTTTCACACATAAGTAAATATGTTGATTATATATGTTTAAAATTCTAAACCTATATTCAAATCTTAAAGGGATTTTTTTATTTATTTAAAAATCTAAACAAATATTATTTTAAATACTAGAATTATTTAAAGTATGATGTAGAATATGAATACGGGCAATTAACAAACACATTAAATACCCTAATATAATTATATACTAAGATAATAAAATAAACATTTATAATAATATATGCATTGTTTAAAATTAAATAATAGAAGGTGGTAGGAAATTATTTATTTCAGTAAAGCATTTTTCTTCTTTTTATTGCTGTCTAAAAGGGATAGACAGAAACAAATATAAAATGCTCAACAGCTGGCCAATGGGACTTCCACTCACTGGCATCATCTCTAGTATAGTGCTTGACTACACGAGAAGCAAAGATTACCCAGATTCTTCAGTTCTACTCCACATATTATGTATCTTAGATATGTAGATGACATATTCATTGCTGCAACAAACCAAGTCATTACAGATCTATACACCAACCTTCAAAACACTACCAGCCTTACTTATACCCATACAGCAGAAGATCAAACACACCATGTTAAATACCTAGATATAAGCATAGACAGAAATCAAAAGCAGCTTGATTACAATATGATCATTAAGCCAATAGCATGCCCCACTTCGTATGCACCCTCTTCTCACAAACTAGCCAGCCTATCATCATTTCTAAATAGAAATCATAAATTGTGTAAGTATGATGCAGATAAAAGAACTAATCTTAACCAATACACAAACGATTTATTTAATACAGGATGACTCACAAGCCTCTATTAATAAAAAAGTGAATAAAATTTTCAGTAAAATCAATCAAAATAAAACGAGATAGCAAACCTAGAATACTTATCCCATATATTCAACCACTAGTTAAATACCTCATTAACAAACTATCCAATGACTTCACAATCGCATTTCATGCCCCCCCCCTAATACTAACAGACTAATCAATAACACTAAAGATAAGATCACTCCTTATGTCACCCCACAAGTCATGAATAAGATGACTTGTCCACAAAATAACTGCCAAACTGTATATTATGGGGAAACTAAAACCAACATCGCTAATAGAGTCTCTCGGCATAAATACGTTTATCACAAAATAAAAAATATACAAGAAGACAATTCCATCTTTGATGGGCATGAAAGAACGTGGATATTTGAGCCAGCCAATGCCAGCATTATGTGCTGAGAAACGCAACACTAAATGCAAAGTTAAAGAGGCATTCCACATAGGCAAGTACTCCAAGACCATTAATAGAAGGGAGGCCTGCTTTGTTCTTTCCCGGAAATGGCAGCTGTAAGCAATTTGCATAAAACACTTAAAATGTAGTTTTTACAGACTATTAATAGTTATGATTGTGAGAGCAAAGTCTCTCGAAAGCACTTAGCTAAATTTAAATTCCACTTTTAATTCTAAGATTGGATTAGCTTCATTATCTGTGCATTATGCACATATATATACTGTATAAAATCTAGTAAATAGTCTTAATTAAATTGAGTAATGTTGATATCACTAGGTATATTTTATTTTACGTTATTTTGTGTGTATGCCTATGATCAGCATGGGTTTGTATTTTTATGGCCAAAATCTGTCTGTACGGCTCAATTTTCACCCATATTTCAATTTCCAATCTTGTTTATTTATTTTTTTTATAATTTTCAAACAATTTTAGCAAATAATAGGGACCTTTTTAATTCTATATAGGACTGAGTACTCTTCACAGTATTACTATTTAGCAGTATTAAATTAGAATTGATTCCTAATTTATGGAACTTTAAAACTATAAAGTAGAAAATAAAATTAAAAAATACTTTTATACACATAAATGTATTTTAATGAGCTTTCACAATGTGCCTGAAATTGTGTGACCAAAATAAAAGCATGCAGTGTTCATGTTCAGAAAGGGTCTAAGAATAGTTCTTAACATGAATGTTGTATTCTTTTATTTTGACTGCATAATATCAAGAATATTGTGAAAGTTGATGCCAATTTTGTTTTTTCTTTATTTTGGCATGATAATTGTTTAAGACAAAGTGACAAATACAATTGCTATGTCCTAAAGAACCTATTTTTATTATCAGAAACTTTCCAATGTAAATTCTCTTATAACTTTAAATCATATAAACCTTTATCCCAATTATTGATGAAACCTTTACGTGAGAATTCCCATAGGAATTATCAATTTGTACCCACTATTTTGATTTAAAATCAATTATTTGCTATAATGATCTTTAAACAAATTTTTAAAATATTTTCTTAAAAACAACCACCATTTTTTTTTTCAAAATGGTAGCCATTTTGTAAGATTGATGATGTCACAGATAGTGATTTCATTAAAGCTATCTATGTCAATAGAAAATAAAATAGAGGCATTGATGCTAAAAATATACAGTAGAGAGTTTATTCATTATACAATATTATGTTTGATTATAAAATTAAAGGATGATAAATATATTTTATCTGATTATTATCTAGCCTTCTTGCAAAATAATCACTGCTTTCATTTATGACATATCTAAAATAAAGAACTTCATCATTAACAATGAAAGAAGCAAATAAATGTCAGTTTCATTCAGTACAGTAAGTAATCAAAAACATATGATCATGTTATATCTTAACTTACTTTCAATTAATAGACCAGTCCAGATTATTTATCTTGATCAAATTGAGCATTCATTACCACAGACCAATATATATATATAAACGAATAACATATATCCAATAGCAGATACAGGCCAATGGTTGATGATACTCAGTAAATTTGATTGCTCTCATTATGGATCAGGATCTGATTATAAATTATCAGTCCAGTTGGAAGTAAAGTAAAAGCAACAACAATTTACTAGCAGACCTGAATGGTAATATGAACATTGTTCACTGTATGGTTAAACCAGTGAAGCAAGTTTATGTTAGAACTGAAAGCTGCTAAAATCTAATTCAGACATAAGACAAGCTGTTATAGAACATCCAAAAGTGTTACCATTCTTACACATGAGGCAAGCTGCCACAGTACAGTAGGAAGTGGTAGGTATTCCTAGAAAGGTACCTGAAATCCTTACATTAGTAGTCGCATGACAACCAGATGCTATATCTCAACAACAGAATCAGGCACTTATAAATACTTATTTGTATATTTGTTTTAATTAATAAATATTTAATAGTATTTTTACAAATCAGTGCTTGCTATAATCATGCATAAACATGATAGATCACATGCAACAACAAACTATATTAATATTAAATTTTAAAATATGTAGAAATTGAACTATATTTATTCAATCAGTTTCATGAATAAAATTCTTTTGAACATTATTTCGCTTATGGCAAAAAATACATCAAATGTAACTGTAAATTATTTTGAGGAAAGAAATGATTTTGTGCTTAATCAAATTAGTTATATTTCATTTCCCAAATAATAATTTTTTGTTGGAGACTCTTTTCTTTGATAGATATGAAGCCTATAAAACTTTCATTTCTACTTATCTTAGCTCAGTAATTTTAAATAGCTAAGAAAAATATTTTCTATAAAAACCACTTAATCTCATATAATCATCACCTACATTATATAAAGTATATATAGAACAAACACTTAAAATATGGAAAAGGAAATGTGAAAAATAGAAATTCTTCTACATAATGTTTTATACATTGCACTAAACTGATCATCAAATAGTTTTAGCTCAGAATTATAATGATTTGAGTAGTATGACTTGAAAATTAATAAAGAAATATAGAAAACAGGTTCTTGCAGTAAATATAACAAAAACTAAAAAATATATTGAGGAATATACAGAATAAAAGATTGGAGGATGAACAATATATTAAAAAATATAAGAAGTAAAAGTAACTAGGCATGAAGGAAAACAACAAATGAAGTTATTAGAAAAAAAACATACCTGATAGAACAGCCATAGTAATGAAAATGGGATATTATGGGACCAGAATATATCAGAAATTACTATAACACAATACTGGAAAGGATCATTACATATGAAAATGAGATTTGACAGTTGAATGAAAGAATGGAAAGGAAATTGATAGTTACAGAAATGGTTGTTGATGAAGATCAGCAAGAAAGTATAAAAGAGAATGGATGTAATAAAAGAATTGGAGAAATAAAATCATAATAAGACAATTAAAATAGCGATATGCATAGAGGATGCCTCAGGTAAGTTTACTGAAACAAATATTAAACACCATAAGGAAAGAGACCAAAGGACACAAAAAAAAATTGGGAAAAAGGAACAGATAGAATTAGAAAATAAATGTGCAGAAAAATGTATAGACTGACAGAGAGGATATGAATATTGAAAAACAGAAGAAATCATAGAGCATTACAGATTGCTAAGAAGAGGATATTATCAAGTCATTGAACATTTAACAAAAACATCAATACCTAAGGTTTAAAAAAGAAACATTAGTACAGGATTGGGTTATTTTTAAATTGAAACCAATAATTATATCATCCTGTGATTAGAAACTGGTCTGAGTATGCAAATTTGTCTGGTATGGATCCTAGTCTTTATACAAATTTTTATAAATTTTCTGGATAATAATTACTATTAAAAATTCTCACATACTATATGTGTGCATGTAACTAAGTGATAACACTTAGTTACATATATATACATCCATAAAATCTGAGTAAGAAAATTAATGTTATTAATTTTGATTCTATCTTTATATATAAAAAGTTTTCAAATGCAAAAAGATAAATTCTTGTGAATAACTTTTAATAAGAAATGTGTAATATGAAATCGGATTACTTATTTCAAATTATCTTCTAGCTACAAATTATTTTCACTCAAGTGAGAGATCTTATTCGTTGTAACTGTATGTAGAGTCTCCTTTGTGATGAAAAATATGTTGTTTTCATGTAGCAAATTTTAACAGAGCTATGACAATGATGTCTTGTAATACCAGAATCAATTATATATAAAAATACTACCAATAATGTGCAAAATAAACACATATTGCTCAAAATATATGTCTATTATAAATTAGCAAAAAAAAACGAGATTTTAAGACAAAATTATTTAAATTTACTTCCAATTCTTTATCGTTTGTTTTACACATATATACGTATTTTTCTTTTCTTTTACTTGATCTTTATAATCATTTTATAGTATTTATATTAGTTGATTCTCAGTTGTGAGAGTTTCAAAAAATAAAAAGACTTTTATTTGCAATACCGTCTTCAAAAAATGGAATGCACTACCAAATCATCATTATATATATATATAATTATAAAGGTCTTGAACACAGACTTTCAAACTCCCCCCATAGCTATCCAATCCATCTTATACAACTGATATACATGACCACATACATAAGAAAAAAATAAATGATCTCAATATATATATTTCATGCTGAACCAGCACTCATCAGTTGGTCCAGAACACCATCACCAACACATATATACAATTACTGCTCAGTTTATATTAAGATAGCAAATCTTCAAACTTTAATCTGGATCAACTGATAAGTGCTGGTTCAGCATGAAATACTTATATTGGAGATCATTTATCTTTTTCATATGTATGTGGTCATATATCAGTTGTATAAGATGGATAGCAGTGGAGAGTTTGAAAGTCTGAATTCAAGTCCCTCATAATTACATTGTTTAGTATAGACAATATACAGGTATTTAAATATATATATATGAGTTACCTTATCTTTGGATAACAATTCTTTATGTTCATGTGATGTTCTATGTCAAATGATACCCTAAAATCAGACTACTGTCAATAAATACTACTGGTGAGCATTGAACATTATTAACAAAATTTATTTGCTATTATATTTATTTATAAATAGTAGGTATGTATATACATATTTCATAGTGCATCTATCCATACAAGTATCGAAAATAAAAACAGGCAGAGATTATTGGGCAACAGTGGACTACCAAAGTATATGAGTGCATATAGAAAATATCTTAACACAGAATTCACAACAAATGCTATTTAACAGATATTGCTGAAAATTTTACAATATTTGCTAGCGGATTAAATAATAGTGGAATTGTAAAATATTCAAAAGGGTAATAAAATTTAATTTGGTTGAATAAACTTCAAATTTATAATAACATGTATATCAACTTTAGGAATGGGGGGGGGGGGCAACCTATTAACATTTTATTAGAAGTATATATATATATATTGAGAAAGAAAATGCTAACACATTTAAAAACCTGTGTTTTACTCTTATAAGATAATTCAAAATATGTTTTTTTATAACTACGAATATCTGAGAAGTTAAATATACTATATTTTTTAATAAGTTTATTTATATATTTTTGAGAAAGAAAAAACTAAATTTCAAAGCAATAAATGCAAATTATATCACTTTTTTAATCCATTTCATATAGCTTGGGTTCACATTCTAATAACTAGAATTGCTAATATTCTCTACATTTCAATTATTCTTAATTAACGCGTTTCTTCCAGCTGACATATGTAGGCCGCGCTTTCTATTTCCTGTACTGACTAAGATCTAAAGCAGAGGATGACTCGTTTTTTTTTCCTGATGACTTTCATCATCTTAACTAAGAAGCTGATGTTTTCCACATGTGCCAATGTTATGAGATGCTAACACACATTTAAAAGTAATATTACAATCAATCTTAAACAAAAATTTAATTTCTTGGACAGCCTTGGAAGAAGTAATAAAATGAAAGATCTTACGGGAATAATTGGACAAAAACGAAAATTCATGGAATTCACATCTTTTTGATGTCATACAAAAAAAAAAATCTATTCTGGACAACTAATATTCGACATTCTCAAATCTAGTATACATTAATATTTACAATTTTATATTTCTAATATTATCTTTAATGCGCGGTTAAAACAATTTACATGCAAATTGTATTTTTAAAAATTGAAAGACACTATATATATAAAGATGTTTGTACAAATATATACATTTATTATTTCTGAAAATAATTTTGTGTTCAACCACTTTTATTTAATGATAAAAGTTAGGTGGATTTTATCAGTGTAAAACAATCTACATTTCTATTAGGATTATTTTCATACAATTAATGAAATAATTAAGTGAGTTGGAATAGTTTGAAGCCTGTCCATTAAAGTATGAAGATTGGCTATCTTAATATAAAGCTGAGCACTGATTATATATATGTGTGAGGATAGTAATCTAGACCAACTGATGATTTCTGGTTTAGCATGAAATACGTACATTGGTGATTATTTATCTTTTGAACGTGTGTGTGATCAGGTGGGTCAGCAATTTGAGATGGCACTGAGAGTAGTGAGTCATGTGAAAGTCTGAGTTAGAATCTCGCCTATATTACTATATAAATGCAGGTTTTAGCCTGTGCAATATATGAATTAATTAAATAAAAAGATGATTTTTATTTCTTTTCAAATAAAATAAATGCATTCAAACTGCACTAGCAAACTATTACAATGAATATGAAATACCACTGTTTAATCATAAATATTTGCCTAATTATTTCAACCAAACTGAAAACTTAAAATACAAAAATTCTGAAGCTATTAATCAAATAATAATAGTGATGTCTTAAATGACAGAATGAAGAAAAGCACCAGTATGTCTATAACATGATCTCTTTCAAAAATGATTTGGAAAAGGAAACATTTTTGGGATGTTTCTGAATTTATTCATAGTTATAACTAAAAGTTTGTTTACAATTTCAATCATTAAAGAATAATTGTCATAATAATCTAAACTATAAAATTTTCTTACGAACATATATAAATATGGCATCTAAAAATAATTAGCAAAATTCATTTTGTAATAACAATTATTAAAAGAATTTAATATGTAACTTATAAATAACATTGAAGAAGATCAATTTTCTCAACATGAGGATGACACAACAAAAATTGGCAAACAAGGGCTTTGAACCGACCATCAACAGACTTTCAATGATATAGATGGCTGAAGAGTTGGAGTGTGGAGAAGATTGAAGTCTGTCCATTAATGTTTGATTTTCTACTTTAATATAAACCAAGCACTGATTATATATGTGTGTGAGAGATGATGATCCGAACCAACTGATCAGTGCTGTTTCAGCATGAAATACATATATTGAAGATCATTTATTTTTTTGCATGTATATGTAAGATGAAGAGAATGACTAAAGTCAGCTTGAAAGTCTGGGTTCAAATCCCCTCTAATTACAAAATAATAAATATATTGTAATGGGATGGGTATCAGGGGGTGGATGAAAATCATTTCTAAATGAAATAAAATATTTCAAATAATTCAATTGAATAAAAAAGTAAATTAGAAGTAAGATATTAAAGGTATGTTTAATATCACAAATATTATATTAAAAAATGAGCAATATCGAAAGAGAGAGCAAGAATGAGAATTCTCTGAAATCTCAGTGAGAGATCACCCAGTTAGATCAGAAGAGATCAGTTACTCCTCAGAACAACTAGAAGCATTATAAATTCACCAGCACTATAATTAAGTAATAATAAGTATAAGTAATACTCATCATTATGAGTGGTTCATAACAAAATAAATCAACAGTCAATCTTGTGACTGGATTGAAAATGGGTATTCTGTGGACCAGGCTAACTATTGAACCATTGTCAGCTTGGGCAATTATTTAAAAATAACTTGGATGCACCAACTAAGTGCTCATTCATCAAAATATATAATCATAAAAACAATAATGCTGGGACATTAAAACATGCTGATTATTATCAATGCTCTGGCCACTTAGTGCCATTAATGCACTGGCAAACTATAAACTTCATCCTAAGACTAAAATAAAATAAAATGTAGTGCATGAGCTTTAAAGATCTTAGTGCTATTCCAGGATATATCAATAAATCATCACAATCAATCATCTGGATGCCCATAAGCACTAAAATACATCCCCATTTATACATCAGCCATTATACATGAATCTAGCTCAGAAAAAACTCACACTCATTACTGTTATGTGACCAAGAAATGATGATTTAATATGATTTAAACAATTGAATTCAAGTTTATTAATAACAATAGAAAAATGAAAATAAGGTCTTTAGAATATGGCTCTACAATTAGAAGCCTTCTGATTTTGATTAACATGCAATAAAAAAATTAGAATATGGCTCTACAATTAGAAGTCTTCTGATTTTGATTAACATGCAATAAAAAAATTATCACATTTGTGATTTACATTAATGTACACAATTCAAATTATTACATTAATTTACATATATATTCCAATAGGTTTATTTAAAACCAGACAGCTCACAAACATGTAGCTTAATATAAAATGAACATTTTTGAATTGCCATTTAATGATAAAATAAATGATTAAAAATGTACATATGTGTCTGATACACATCGGTATTTGCAATACAATTGACATATATGTGCACATATACATGTGTGTGCATATAATTTCTGAACATATTTGACTTGCCATAAAGTAAACATTTTTACTTGTCACCTTTAAATGATTAAAATTGATATATGTGTTGATTAACATAAAATCAAAATCTGATTTATTACATTGTGGTTTACATATATATGTGCTTAGATGTGCGTTTTATAATATACAATGAATGTATTTCAATTGACATCTAATAAAATTTTAAAACATCACTAAAATTTTGTCTAATACATGACAAGCATTGATATATATATACACACACATAATGCAGTACATTGGTGAATAATATATAAATTAAATTCATTTTCTATCATATTTGAATCATTAAATAAAATACAATAAATGACTGAACTTTTCAGTTGTATAAAAAATACTATAAATGATTAAAATTTTACATATATGTGTGTGCATGTTGAATTGCAGGCACACACTGACATTTATACCATATATTTCATTTTCGTCAAACTAAAATTATTAATTTTAAAATAAATAATTAATTCCTGATTTAACATATATGCTGTGCATATACGAATGTATATGCACATTGATGTTTATATTACATATTTTAGTTTATCACAATATTATTAAAGATTCTTTTGCAATTAATTCTCTTTGCAGAATATAGGCTTTTTCTTTAAAAATAAGGACTATGAAATTTTTGACAGTTGATTGTATGGATTTAAAATGTCTTTTTTTTTTTTTAGTCTAAAATATTTTGGAAAAAAAGAGTCAATAAATTATTCTTAACTCTTAATTATAACATTTTTTTAAATTTAAAAATATAAATTGAAACTTTTTTTCTCCTTTAATAAACGATTTTAAACTAATATCATTATATATTTATCAGTTATTTAAATATCATTTTTACTAAGAAAATTATTTAAAATTTTGTTATTATATACAATGCTATTCAGGTTGCATTTATCCAATCATAAAGTCTTTAAATTAAATATTACAAATTTAAAAATGTCTTTTAAATGAATTATTTTAAGACAACTCACTTTTGTAAATATGTTTCTTTGTGCTCCTCTGCATATATAGATAAACAGCAACATATGTATACCAATTCTTCAAGCTTTCTCTTGGTAAGCTTGGTTTTTGGTCCATCATCAAATTAAGCATAAACCAGGCAATTGCCAGCATTGGGAAAGTATAATAAGATATGTTGGCATTCTACCTTGTCTATGGTTTGATAAGTTTCAGGCCAGCAAACTGTCTTCTAGAACACATTTGTACAGGCTAATTGATCCATTTCAGGTTGACTCAGTTTTCAAATGAATCAAAACTCCAATATATAGAACTAGTAGACTGCACATTGCTGGATGTATTGGCTTGACTTCAGCTACATCTTCATGGGAGCTATTTTTTATAACAATCCAAACACCAACTCTGCTAGCCAAATTCACAAAAATATTAAAACAAGAACTGTCTTCAAAAAAATTACTATCCAAACTTTGCAGCTGGCCTATTTGATCACTACTTCTCAAAATATTAAAACCAGACTGAACTTTTCAAAAACTGCTATCCAAACTGAACTAATCTGTTTCCATCCAGTCTTTTATAGTCTTGGTTTGCTAGGGTGACAACAACACATTGTTTTTAATTTCAAACTACTTTTTTTCTTATCTTGATTAAAAAAAACAATTCTAATTCTTAGCAAAAGCACTTTTAATTACTTACATTTGGAAATCTTATCAAAGATTTGTAAAAATAGATACTAAAAATGCATACAAGCATTATTTCAAAAATAATATAATTTTTTACAATTATCAGTTTGAACTGCTTGTTTTTAAATTTCAAAGTCAGAATAATAATAATTTATTTAGACTTTTTAAAATGTTCTAATTAATAAGAAAATTCTGTTTTAAATTCAGTTATTTAACCCTTTACAGTCATTATTATTCCAAGTGAAATGTAGAAAATATCTACAAAAATTTGTATGTTTATTTCTATTTCTCCTTTACTTTATATATATATGCACACACAACTATCTTGCTGTGTGCCATGTAACACAAACAGTTACAATATATATATATATATACAATTAACTTTTATAATATATGATTTATAGTAAAACAAATGTTTGCTACAAACAATAAAAACTAATAAATTCATTTCCAACTTTTGATGTAAAAAATCCATTAAAATTTAAGAATTAATTTTAAATGTTATATGATAGAATAAATCATTTAAAAATGGGCACATGATCTATTATTACTGTTTTATTGTAGTACTTTTTTTATTGGGCATCCATTCAAAAAATTTACCTATAAAATAATTCTGTGGTTAGTTGCTTGAGAGATCATGTAATGTTCAAGTAATCAAGTGTCGAATTGAGCTCATTCAAGTGACCAAACTGAGAATTTTAATATTTTCTCATATGAGAATTGATTAAAAAACCTTTAACTTTTGCACAAGAAAATAAACATATATTATCCACTAAGCTATAGAAGTGCAACATCATGTGATTCTTGTGAACTAAATTCAAATATGGTCCACATAACTTGAAAATTTAATCAAGTTCTAGTCAAAGTTTTTTCTCACCAATAATCAACCTAGTTACAATCCAATATTGGTTAATAAATGAATTATAGTTATTTTTAGAAAGAGGATGATACAAAAACAGAAAATACTAAAATTCTCAACATTTGGCACTTAGCAAATATGGTGAAAGAAATTTGCACTTCAGAGTATTTAAATTCAGTTTTACTGTTTGTACCTAATATGTTTATAATACAAAAAGTACTAAATTTTAAAAAAAAAACATATTGTGATGATCCAAATCAAGTTGTAATGGCAATACAAGAATTAAAACTAGAATAGTATAAAATTAGGCAGGAATTTAAGTTAGAAAAATAAATAAAAATAAAGATGTTGTAACATCTCAGTTAACAAATGGTTTAAACAAGGTAAATAAACATGTAAAGATATATATACCATAGATAAATTAGCATTATTGCCTATACAATCTTTGAAATAGAAGCACTCTAAATCTTTCTGGACCCATTTTTCTTTATATATATTGGGTTTTCTACATTTTTAAAGGTCTATATGTTGCTCTCTTCCAATGAAAAATAGTTTCTGGAGCTTGCTAATTTTATTAGTTAGAGCACTTTGACTCCAAGTCAAAAGAAGGATAGTGAAAGCAATTTTTAGTACTATTCACAGCTGAGAACAAAACAATTTTAATATACAATATTTATGAAAATATTTCAAACTAAATAAATTTTGTAGTGTGTTTGCAAAGACCACAGAGCTAAAATCCATGTTTCATAGCAGAGAATATGGATCTGCCTTCATGAGAATCCACAAACTTATTTTGTAGTTAGTAAGGTTGGCCAATTAAATAATACAATTATCAAATATGTGTGGGAAATTAAATGACAATGAAAATAATAATTTATAACCTATTCTCAATTTATTTCCATTCTCATATATGTATATTTTCCTTCTATGACATAGTTAATTAGTTTAAAAAATAGTTTATGGTATTATCAGTCTCAATATCAATGCTTTATGCTAGTTAAAACCGGGAAGCAATAATAGGAAAAATTAATAGAAATGCAGAAAGGTTAAAATAATATCTACAGGATAGTCTTTTACTCTTTGAAGGTGGTACCCAGTACATGTACCAGTGTTAATTTCAAATAAAAAGCTATCTTCTCTTTTTTACTAATTATTTAAGTTTAGATAATGAACTTTGAAAATTATTAGTATATTAAAAGGATGTTATTGTGAATGATTTCTAGTCAGAACAGAGTGTTTGTTGTATTATCATAATAACTTGAGATATATATTAAGTTTTTTTTAAAGATCATAAGAGAAATATACATTAGAAATTATTTCTTTAAAAGTCATGCCTCATTATGATCAATAGCTTAAGCCAACCCAAATTGCAACATTACACATACCACTTACCATAACAATATATATAAAAGCACAAATAAAAAAAAGTTCTTCTATATCTATACTGATAATCTACAACAAGCATAATATTTTACTAATAATATTGATTAGTAATTGGCTAGTGATAAAGAATTTGCTATTGAACAAAAGTTTCTGCTTCAATTTTTCACTGAGATTTATTAATAAAAATTCTTAGTCTTTCCAATTGAAATGTCATTGCTGTACCTCAATATGCATGATACTAAACAATACGTGCTGATTTAGTATGTGCTCTGGGATTTTTTTACACACTTAGAGGAACTACTGAACTAAAAATACTAAATGATAAATAAAACAAGTACTAGCACTATAATCAAGCAAAACTCTCCATACAGTAGTGCCACCTGTGCTAAACAGAGTAATCAATGGATGCCAGAAGGCTCGTGCATAAAATCCCTATCTAATGCCTACTCATCCAATATCCCCAGACTAGTTTCTGGCTTGTGGCCTTCGTCAGTGAGGAGCTTTGGATCTGAGAGCACTGCACCTAGATCTTAGGATCTAATGCAACCCTCCAGCAGTCATCTTTTATCTCTACTTAACTACAAAACTTAGGGTCTAATGCAATCCTCCAGTTGACAACCCAATATTTTCAATCTAAGCTCAATAGCTTATATAGTCAGATGGGTCTGAACCCAGTTCAGTACCCATATATTTTGGGGTCTTTGTCTCTTTAACAACCATAGCCACCACTATCCTATTAGGCAGGATTGGTGTTAAACCACTAAACATCACATGATCACTTTCTTATGCTAGCACATAACTGTTATTAAAACAGGAAAAACTCAATTCAGTAGTGCCATTCAAATAGTGATCATGTGATGTTTACTAGCAGTATATTTTTCCTGTGTGTGTTTATTTACAAATAAAAATTAAACAAATAATGTGTGATGTGTGTACTTTAATTTAAGTAATACCTTTCTTATATTTACTGTTAATATTATAAGTATTTATTTTTCTAACAACCAATTTTAATTAACAAATGGATTGAACAAGTAGATTTTTTTTTTTTTTTTTTGATAAACAGAGCAAAACTCTCCATACAGTATTGCCACCTGTGCTAAACAGAGTAATCAATGGATGCCAGAAGGCTTGTGCATAAAATCCCTATCTAATGCCTACTCATCCAATATCCCCAGACTAGTTTCTGGCTTGTGGCCTTCGTCAGTGAGGAGCTTTGGATCTGAGAGCACTGCATCTAGATCTTAGGATCTAATGCAACTCTAGTCTGGGGATATTGGATGAGTAGGCATTAGATAGGGATTTTATGCACAAGCCTTCTGGCATCTATTGATTACTCTGTTTAGCACAGGTGGCAATACTGTATGGAGAGTTTTGCTCTGTTTATCAACAATTAATGTGCTAGTATAGGAAATGTGATCATGTGATGCTTAGATTTTTTTTTCTTAACTGACACAAGTAATTTTTTTAAAATAATAATAGTGCTACAAGCCAAAAAAGAAATTCTAGCATGATATCCTCACTAGCATCCACTCATCAGTAAAATTATTTAAGGAGCATATTGAAAATAAATAAGTGGAGACTGCAAAATGATAAGTGTTTGGTCAAAAAATTTTGTTTTCCCTTGGTTAGAGGGTATGAGGACAAGCATTTGAACAAAACTTTTTATTTTTTCTCACTTAAAGTCACACAAATGTCACTATTTATCTATTTACAGTTAATATTATTTAGTGTGCTTGTAGAGATCATAAGGTAGCTAACATGTGCATTTATTATTCATATAATTTTATGAAAAAACTGAAAAAGTAATGTGCCACTTTCCTATTCTTTTAAACAATTTATCACTTTCATATTCTTTTTTCAAAATCTTGAAACAACATATTAATTCAAAAGTGCACATGAAATTAGACATTTAACTAAACTTTGAGAAAATGTTAATTTATCATTTAGTAATTCAGTAGTGGTTTCTTATCTATCTGTTATGTAAAAAAAAATCCCACAGTTCATATTAAATTAGTGCCCAGCAATAGTGAATAAACTCTCTTCCAAGATGAACAAATTTTAGTAAAGAGCCACCCAATAGATTGGAAAAACTCAGAACTAGAAATAAATAGTAGCAACTCTCAATGGATGCTAGAATGCTTGTGCATCAAAATTCCTATCTAGTACCTATTCATCAATATCCCCAGACAAGTGTCTGGCTTTCATCAGCAAGGAGCTTTGGATCTGAAAGCGTTGGATCTAATACAATCCTCTAAGAGCCACCTTTTATGTTTTTAGCTAACTATAAAGCTTTAAGTCCAAAATGAAAACAATTTTTCCAACCCAAACTAATTTGTTTGGATAGTCATACAACTCTGAACCCAATTGAGTATCTATATATTTTGGTGTCTTTGTTTTTTAATAAACATAGTCACCAACATTCTTTGGCCAGGATTGATATTAAACCACTAAAATATCATATGATCACCATTTCTTATGTTTACACAATCTATTAAAAGTATAATAAATCTCTCCATGTAATAGCATCACCCCATGCAAGACATAGTGATCAATGGATTATAGTTAACTAAAAAAATAAAGGATGCCTGATGGAAAAGTTCTAGGCATAGATCTCTCAGATCTAAAGACCCTTGCTAATGAAATCCATGAGCTAGAAGCTAGTCTCAGAATATTAGATGAGTGGGTATTAAATATGGATTTTAATGTACAAACCTTCTAGCATACATGGGATACTATGACTTGCACTGGGTGGCACTACTGTATGGAGAGAGTTGTTACTGTTTTGACAGATTATGAAAACATAAGAAATAGTGATCATGTGATGTTTTAATGGTTTAATTAGAAATAAATATGAATAGAATATCTTTAATATGAATTCTACTGTGATATACATGGAATATTCTAATAAAAATGTAAAAGATACATAATAAAATATAAAGCATTATTTATACTTTGTTGTTATAACTGAATATTCAAACTAGTCTATGACTCAATCTATTGCTGAAAAATTATTATAAAACTATTTAAAGCAATCCTTGGACTCCTCTGCCAAATCATTTGCAGAAATTTTTTTCCAACCTTCTGAATGCCATGAATTAAACTATGAAATGCTCCCTTTTTTAATTTTGGAAATACACAAAACTCAACAGAAGCTAAATCAGGAAATTAGGGTGATCACAAACAATGCTTTTTTGATCACAAAATCATTCATAATCTTGGCACTGTGGGCCAACAGATTAACGTGCAACACTAACCAAGAGGGCTTGCTCAAAACATTCAGGTTGTCTGATGGAAAATTTTTGGTCCACAAATGACAGCATTAACTATATAATCTTTAAAAATGTATTTATGGTGAATATTGTCTTAGAATTAAAAAAGAAGAGCAATGTTTTGACTTCGCTCTTTTGCAGTCATTTTTTTTCTTCTTTCTTCTGGTAATCTCTTTTCCAACTCTGATGCTTGGTTAATGGCTGATATCTGAAACACCGTGTCTCATCATATGTTACAGTTATGGTTCTTTACATGCTTTGAAGTGTTTCACTTGCTGTCTTTTTGGTTGATTATCAACAAGTAAGGCACAAAACAATCATAAACTTTCCAATTTTTCAAATTTTATATTAAAGTGTAATGAACAATAGTTTTGAGATTGCTACTGAGTTTCTCAATGAGTCTGGCAGATATGCAGTGATCAGTTTGAAGAATTTCAGCAACTTTTTATGTTTTGTTATTTCCAATTGTTTTTGATGTTCTGGGTCAAGATGGGACAGACAAGCAACCGGAAATGAGAGTTTGAGTGACAAAGTGGTGCAATAGCGATAACTCAAGGTCCTCTGCTTCCCAAAGTAAACGGACAAAACCAAAGCATGGCTATGTTTGATAATTGCCTGACCCCCAAGACATCAGTGGAGAAATGTGCCAGTTCTTATCCAAGTAATAACTGGCTGAGATGTTTCCCCATCATTCCATTCGGCCAAGCCATCCGTTTAACCTATGAGCGATTATGTACTGTTGAACTCTCTCTTCAAAGTTCTTTCAATGCTCTCCCTGCCATCACAAAATCTTGCAAACTACTTGAAAATATTCTTGTGACTCACAGCTTTACTGCCATACACAGTTTTAATTATTTCAAATGTTTTAATAGCAGTTCCCAATTTAAAACAAAATTTAATATTAGTGTATTACTCCATTTTATAAAGATCTAGATATGCTAGTTAAACTACGACATTATATAGTTAATACATACATTAATTCTAAGCTACAAGTAAGTATCTTCGAAAAAGTACCAATCACTTCTTTACTGGGACACAAAGTATTAAAAAAAAGAAAGAGGGCGCTACTGCATTGCATATTTTTAGAAATCTTTAAATGATACCACACTGGCAAAATACTGAATCATCTATAATTTATTTACAAATATTAAATATGAATTTAAAAAAGATACTATATATCTGGATTAAGATATGAAGCCTATCCTTTAATAATAACTAATTTTTAATTTAAAATTAATAATTTTAGTGACATTTACAAATATCTTATAATATCATGCTCATTAATAAATAATGTAGAATTATTTAATTTTAATTAAGTTTTTTCTAGAAGTTATTTAATAAGAGTAAATATGAAAAACTAGCGAATTACCTAAATTGGTCAACAACAAAAAAAATGGAATGATAGAAGACCAATGAAGGACAAGGAAATATGAAAAAAGAAATAAATGTTCAGATTAATCAAATCAGAAAAGAATAAATAATATGCAAAAGAGAGTAAAAAAAAGAATACTGTACTAATAAATTAGCATACATATTTAAACACATTCCCATTATATACATGTACTGATTTCTATATACGGATGTATGTGTGTATGAATACGTGAATTCTACCAGTACCCCCTCCCCCACATAATTTAAACAAAAAAAAAATTTCAGTACCTGGTCCACGTCAACCGATGTCACCATCTAACAATTAATTGGTAAATGGCATTTATTTGCAAGAGGGGAAAGGCATAAAATCATCAACAGGAAGTTGATAAGTTTAGTGAGTAATGATTTCTTATACACTATTTCTTTGTAAAAAAAAAAAAAACACTGAAGAGGCCTCTGCCATCAGATGTCTAATTAAGGTTGTTTTATTTTTCTGATTTCTAGCTTATGTATACACATATTTCATCATGCTGATATACAAATGTTGCATGAGAAAAATATATGTCAAAAAATCATTGAAGAAATAATAATAATACAATAAATATGAGGAAAACATTTAAAGGGGAGGGGGGTGATGAATAATACAAGAAGAAGAAACAACAGTAACATAAAGAAGAAAAATATTTATCTGTAAAACAGTGGAAAAATATATAATATAGGTTTAAAGCAATACAGAAAATTTATTATGTGTGCTGATTGTATCTATGTATATTAACTGATGAGTGCTGGTTCAGCACGAAATGCTGAGGGTTCATTTGTCTTTTTTTGTATTTTATTAATATGATTTGAAAAGAATGTGTGGTGATGTGGAGATTATTTAATATTTTATAAAAGATATTACACATGAGAGAGAGAGAGAGAGAGAGAGAGAGAGAGAGAGAGAGAGAGAGAGAGAGAGAGAGAGAGAGAGAGAGAGAGAGAGAGAGAGGGAGGGAGGGAGGGAGGGAGGGAGAGAGAGAGAGAGAGAGAGAGAAATGTAAATAACTAGATATGTGTGTGTGTGTGTTTAATCTTTAACTGAAGTTTAGAGTTAACATCTGTGTAGAGACAATTTCTAGTTTTAAAATGATTTCGTGATAATCATTACTGTAATTATCAGGAGAGGCTACTGTCAAAGTTGTGGGTGAAGTAAGTTTGACGCTTGTAAATCAAAATATAACAATGTATATTAAGGTCTTACATAAATTAATATATTCTAGAGATAATATACTACATAGTAAGATATCTTTTTTCTAAGCGAAAGTTATGCTATTAAACTATTTCACATTGCTCCAAATATTGTTAAATATTTTTGTCTAAAGATGAAGTGTGTGGAACAGCAGACTAGTGATTCATGTAATATTGTGATGGAATTCTTGCCTGAGAATTTAACAACATTTGCAAAAATTATACTTGGAAACGCACTCCTACAGATTAAAAGTGAGCCGCATGACTTTTAGGTCATTTAGAGATGCTCATTACTAAAAACTAGCAAAAATAAAATTAACATGGCTTTTTAAATGTTCAAAAATTAACATGCACTCTAGAAAAATATTTATTTTTTACTTTCTGAAAGACAACAACTGAATTTATAACAAGAAATATAAAATTAAAATCATGAGTCAGAAAGGTTGAAAGCAATTTCTTTTTTAAAAAAGGATTTGTTTAAAAAAAAAAAACTAAAACAGTTTACTTCAGAAGCTCATTAATAATATTTTTTTAACAATGCGTACAAAAAGACTAGATATTAACAATAAATAAATTTAACTTTGATTTTAAAACATACATATCGATCATTAAAATAAAAAGCGTCCGTGCCCTGAGTGGTTCAGTGCCGTGATAAAACTCTGAAGCGTAAGCCCCTCGGATCGATTCAAGTTTTTTCACTTCCAGTTTTCGAACTTCTAGCGAACTCCCGAGCAATAAAGTTATTTCATTATTTATTTTTTTAGAGACGTCCGTTAAGTCAAAAAAGTTTTAAAACATCAGTTCATTAAAACTATTTTATAATACCGTCTAATTAAATAAACAAATAGCTTATTTTTTAATTTATTGATCCATTAATTCTAATAAATAAATATCTTCCACGTAACCAAAGATAAGACTGAAACGTAGGTGGAGCTGTGTGTTGATATATATATATGGACATGCATGGACGGCAAAGAAGGCAATTCAAGGAGAAATGGGATGGTCAAGTTTTTATATGGGAGATGCAAAAATCAAAATAAAAATGTTCGATAGATTTCAGTTTATGGATAATAAGAGAATAGCGAAAATAGTATTTAATTGGGTTATGAGTAAAGAGTTAGGCAACAAGATGGGTGAGAAAGGTAATATGGTATGCAGAAGATTTGGATCAAGTATTTATGTCAGTATACTTATACAAAAGGTATGATGATTGTGTTAGGAGAATTGTTGAGAGTGTTATAATGGCAAGGAATGGGATAAAAGAATAGATGCATTAGTAAAGAATAGGGAATTGGAGAAATGGAGAATTAGTATGATGAGTAAAAAGAGTTTAAATATATATAAAAGTAAACGGGATATTGGGTGCAAGTTAATTTATGATATTAGCAAGGAAAGTAGTTTAATGTTTGTTTAAGATTAGAACAGGATCTTTAGCAATAAGGGAGTATACCCATAAATGGGAAAATGTGGATGATTTAGTCTGCAAGTTGTGTAAGGAAGGCATAGAAAATATTAGGCATCTGTTAATTGAATATAAATGCTTGCAAGAAGAAAGGGTACAAGTAATGAAGTTGTGGAAGAATAAATATAAACAAAGTGATTATACAGAAAGTGGGTTCTTGTTTTTTATGCTGGGTTTGGAAAAAGATAAGGGAGATTTAAATATAAAGGCCATGAAGTTGATGAAGATTAGGTTGTGGAAATGGGATGGAGCAGGATAGAGAAGAATATGGAAAAGCTTAGACTGGGGAATGGAAAAGGAAAGATAAAGTGGCTAACAGGTTTCTCTGGGCATAATGGGTGAGAGATTCCTGACTCTGAATAAGGAGAAGTCACAGTCCATCGCATCACATGTGGAAAATATTATAAAACAAGATTTGTAAAAAAAAAGTGAGTGTAAAGAAAATAATATAAAGTCTCTACCTGAAGAATAGATGAAATCACTATATAATAGGATAGATCAAACAATAATATTTGATCATAATCAAGGACATTTGGTACTACTTGCACCATCCCCTCCCTTAAAACAACCTATATTAACTTAATTAACTTAATCATTCATGTAGCTGCATTATATAATCTTATATGCATAAATTCAATTTGAAATAAGAAATACACTTTCTCTAAATACAGGCTAAAGTAAATTAGTAATAAGATTCTGTGACCAAGCAATAATACTTTATTGTTGATAATAGTTTTCCATTTCTTACACTCTTAGTATAATTTGCTCTATTATATCATTAATGAATGCTGAAATAAATGATGTTAAGAAAGTATAAGCAAACTATAATCAATGATTTCTTGGCTCTAAATCCTAATATTCTGACTCTGTCACATACAATTAAGAAAGAGAAATTGTATGATATAGTTGATTTAGCTATTGATCTTATGTGATCTCAATATAACCATACTAATATAAGCAGATTGAAATTATATTGTATGGATATAGTCACATATGTGCAAATATCAGTTATCAACAGTCCACTATAGAAATAGTGACTAATGTTTGCAAATTTTTATATCTAAGACATCTATTTACAAAATAGGAATATCCAGATTTATCATTGGTATATAGTTTTTTTTTTCCCATGTGTCAAAGTATCAGCCGGGAAGCGAACCCGGAACAACTGCTTGTAAGGCGGCCGTGCGGCCACCAATGCTTGACTGGTATTTAGTATTTGTAATTAAAATGAGCAACATCGTTTGTGATTATTTTTAGAAAATTTTACCACAACATTCTGTTAAGTATATGCATACCATATTTAATTTATATTTATTATTCACCTTTTAAATATCCATAAATAAAAACTATTGCTTATACTATACTGATAGTACATCCACTTACAATGCTTTGACCTAAGATTTGAATTGTAGGCAGGGTAAAAATTCGGAAAAAATTTTCATGTTTCAATAAAACTCAAAATTATTCTTTCAAGTATCTGATTTGTAGCCAATCATATTTAACATCCAATAATGATTAATAAATGGGAATTTTAAATAATCTTATTTTGGCAAAAAAAAAAAAAAAATCAAGCGAAGAAAAAATGTTCAGACTCTCAGGACCTGGTGAGTTTGCTGAGTAATGTTCTCGTTGATCATTTATTTATGCATAAATGTGAGATCTTTGCTCTGAATTGGACTGTTTAAATACTATTCTACCTTTTATCTATATTTAAAAAACAATATTATTAAAAAAAAAAACCTTTAAATCTATTGAGTGTTTGCGGGGATAAAGGGTTATACATTTGTAAAAATTGTATATACAGTTACAGTGATATTTGTTTTTAGTAATACTTTAAAACAAAATAAATAAATAGTGTTATCAGCAAGAATGCTATTTATATCAATCTATTTTAAAGTCATCTATACATGCATGAAAAATCAAAGAACATTAGACGGTAATATGAAGAGAATTTCAAATTAAGACTGTTAACCTTCATCAGTGAAGAACATTTGATCACAAATATCCATTTAATAAGTCCATTCCTACATCTATTTTGTTCATTCAACCATTTATAATTGACACAAGGACTCGATAAAGTTTATGACATAGATTTTTAAATTAAGTTTTTAGAATAATTTATATTAAGAAAATGGCAAGTAATGACAAATTACTATTAACAATAAGTAAGAGTACTCTATTATGTAATTACTCTGACATGCCTTGGGTAGAAAGCTTAACACAAACATCAGGAGCAATTGTGAAGCATGAGGAAATGCACATACTCTTTAAGTAGATCTTGAAAATACCTTGATTTCCTTATTAACCAAATAATTACTATTTGTTGGAAAGAATAGTATATGCTAACATTGACCCTATCTGCTCTCTCTGTCATAAATCAGACAAAACAATTCA
The DNA here is from genome assembly GCA_028023455.1 of Epiperipatus broadwayi. Lineage (NCBI taxonomy): Eukaryota > Metazoa > Onychophora > Udeonychophora > Euonychophora > Peripatidae > Epiperipatus > Epiperipatus broadwayi. Next base: position 5,970,326 of record JAQFVV010006221.1, on the reverse strand, counting down.
TCATTTTTTGTTCCAATGTTCAGTCCTTCTTGTATATAGAAATATTATTGAATCAATCACTAAATCACATATTTCGTCAATCACCAACCTCATAGAAAACATGAAACATGGCCTCTTTCCTTTCATTAAAATCAGTTTTTATTATGTTTACCATTTGGGTCCTGAGATATTATTTTTGTTTAACCCTACATCCAAGAAATTGCAGCCTCTGTTTTACAATCAAATATCTAAAATCAAAAACAGAGATAAGATGCTCCCCCCCCCATATCTATCATGCCACATGCCCTCATTACTCTTCCTTCTCCTTTATAATACTAGGCTAATAACTGATGGATATATATCAAAAATGTCAATAGACACACATGGTATAGTTACGTATTGAAAATATGTTTCCATTATTATATTTATAATTACAATGCACATCTATAAAATTTATTTTCCTTATGTTTGACTATTTATTATGATTAAATTGCAAAACATTGTAAACCTTGTATTATCCATGTATAAATGTTAACTCTTTTTTCTCAAATTATCCAATATGTTAAACTTATAGACATAATAAAAGCTGATTTTAAAGGTAAAATGGATATTTATTCAAAATATGAGTTATAATCTAAAAAAGAACAATACCTTTTTTTTCTCCTTAAATGTGACAATTTTTTTAAAAATTATATTATGTAAAAATTTAAATATGTAATTAAAAAATAAAATAAATAGATAAAAATGACTAGTCAATACATATCTAAAATTTTAAAACCAATGCTTATTTTATGACAAGTTTTATAAATTTCTTTAAAAAATCTATACTTTATGCAATTATGCACCCAATAAAATATATATACATAATGTAAGAATCCGTATGTTTACTTGTCTGTTAGTAAAGTCTATTCACATTACAGTTTTTCTTTTTTAAGAATTACTGCGTAATATATTAAAATTCCCAAAAGAGTTCTGAAGATTGGTTAAAAGTGATCCATCTATCTATTATTAACTTGTAAATGTATTACTTTTCTTTATAATAATAAAAAATCGCATTGCTATTACATGTGTAAATTCCATGGATGTTCAAAATAAAAACTAATCTATATAAAGAAAATACAGAAGTTATAATGAAATAGGATAGGAAGTAAAATTTTAATATCCTGTGCTGATATTAGAAAGATTTGTTACTTTGATAATTAATTTTTATCATGTTTGCAATTCTGTATTATTATTATTTGCACAATAAGTAATTGAATAATGAATGAATGAAAAATATAACCTAGATTAGCTATTCTCTAAACTTAATTATTACATAATAATTACAAACATATTAAACAAACTTAATATCATTATTAGGACAGTGATTTTCAAAAAGAAAAAATGTAGACTGAGGTGGACATACAATGTTATTTATTTTTATTTATTTTTAATTTAAGGTCTATTAATTTTGTTTTAACTATATAATAATTACATTTAATTCTATTCTAAAATAATAAACATTGGCCTAGTATAAGAACTATATAACTATAAAACCCAATTGTCTCAAAAATCTTAGAATTTTTGAATCTCAAGAGCATTAGTTTGGATGGCACAAAAGTTAAAGACAGATGCGAAATATGAGCAATTCAGAATATTAAAAAGGCCAATAGTCATAAGGAAATTTGGAGATTTGATCATAATTATAATGTTCATTTACTATTCAAACTTACAAAAGATATCTGTGGAGTAAAGTGAGTAGAGTATGTTACAGCTTCTGATGTAATTTATCACAATACTTTAAGAATTAGAACCAAGTCATAAACTTCAATAACCTGTTTACATATTTTAAGATGCTGTATTTAAATTTATTTATAATTACTGCAAAAACAATCACAGACATATTTTTAAAAATAAATAATAAATACTTTAATTTATGCATTTTTTCTTCATATTTGCCTAAATTTTTTACTTACTTGTAATTAACTAAACATGTTTAATTTATTTTAAAATCACAGTATATTAAATATAAACCTTATAATTGTTTTTTTTTGGTTAAACTGTAACTCGAATAGAAGATCAGATTTTGGCTAAAATACTGGATCTTGTCAAGCATTGGTGGTCGAGAGATCAGCACAGCTGCCTTACAAGCAGTTGTCCCGGGCTAGCGGGTTTGCTTCCCGGCCGATGCTATGACACATGAAAAAAAAAATACTGGATTTTTAAAAAATTATTTAAAAATTTTAAAGAATATATAATAAATAAACAACAACACTCAGTAAATATCATTGTATATGACATTATATAAAAACATTTTTTACATAAGAACTTAAATAAGCAGATTGCATTATTATTATTTTCTAATACAGCAAATTATTTCTGCATTTCTAAAATCATCAAAAAATTTGGTAATAGTAATAATATATTTATATATCTTACTATTGACATTTATATTTTGGATTGACATAATAATAAATAATCATTTAAAAAAACAACAACATAATCACAAATAATATTTACTAAGGCATTAAACCTTTAAACATGTGCGCTTGAAAATGTGAAGGTAGGGACCTCTACAGGTCTTAACCACAAGCTTACTGTTTGGAAGAAAAGAGGGGAACCCTTCTTTACTTCAACCTACTTTTTATATAAATAGGTGAAGCTGAAGTGGTTAGAACTGAGAGCGTGAAGCTATTCAATATTTCACTGATTAAGTCCACAATTCCTATTACCCATTAATACTCGCGAAATCTTTCGATTTACAACAAGTCAATGGAAAGATCTTATAGTTAGAAATCTATTACGATAATTTAAAGTTGTAATTATAAATTTATTTAACGCACATTGATTACGTAAGTAATATTTACTAAGGCATAATCACCAATGCAAATATTACTTTAATATACTGTTGTTAATTATTATAAAAAGTATAATAATTTTAAATGTAATTTAAAAATAATTAAGAATAAATCTTCATAAAGTAGCTTCATTAATTAATTTATTCAAGCACATCCTATGGGAGGGGGGGTAATGGCTTTATTGCTCAAAAGTTCATAAGAAATTTGAGTGCCAGAATCGATCCTGACTTCCCGATTCCAATTCGGATGCTCTATTAACAAAACAAAACTGCACAGGGAATCACATCATATAATTATTTATAAATCATAAAAAGAAAAAAAAAAAATTAGAAAAATTATGTCCATTTTCACTATTAATATATTTTCTAATCCATAATTTATTTTTTATATAAAAAGACCAAATAGCAAGTATAATAAACACATATTTAATCAAAAAAAACAACTAATTAAGGTGAACATTCTTTACTTGTATTCTCTCTATACTCATTTGCATGAGCTATTTGAATTACAATGAAAAGCCAATGCATTAAGAGATCATACAAATTCAACCCCATGATGAAAAAGCAATAAAATTATAATTAATAAAAAATTAAAATAAAATACTAGTTTTCTACTTCACCTTTGAGTAGTAAGTAATTTAGCTATAAATAACGATGAAAACATATCCATATTCTTTGAGCACCAAAAAACAACAGGCCATGTGTTCGAACCCACTATGGCAAAGGCACTATGCACTGAATGTAATGATATGAAACAAAAAATTAAAGAGGCGTGTTTTATTGCAAATGACAATTGTGCAATAAACCGGAAAGAATCATGCTTTGCAATCTTCAGAAAATAGTCGTTATAAAATTTGCATAAATTTTCCATAAACCACAGCTAAACTTCAGTTAAAAGTAGACTATGATCATGGAGACACAAGGTCTCTGAAAGCACTTAGCCATATAACTTGTAAGAAGATTGAGACAAGCTTCATTTTTTTGCGTAAAGCGCAAGCTAAATTACATAAAATTAAAAGTAAATTACTGATATTTATTTATTCAACTAGTTTTCATTTAAATACATATATATGAATCACATGTAGTATAATAAATATTATATAAAAATCTCAATGTAAATTATTAAATTCAAGTTTAAACTTCAAAGATTTTCTAAAACTTTTCATCCAATGACTTATTTTTTTGCAAGAAAAATCATATGGCGGACTAACTCATTTTGATAATATATTGTGATATGTGTTTTCCGTTTCATCATATATTTTCTTTTTAATAAGAATTCTATTCAGCAATATAAAAAAATAACTGCTTTCACTTTTCTTATTCATAATTATTTCTTTACCTTCACTTCCTGTATCTGAAGTGGCACAAATAGTGCAAGAAATTTTCAACAATGAAAATTACATAATAGTTATTATATTATTGATCGATGTTTGTGCTGTCACAGAAATCAGTTGAATAAGATGTATTATCAAAAACAAACTATCCTATTAACCTAGTTTGGATGATAATCAACTTAAGAATGGGATTCAATTTAAATATATCTTGGTAGCTTTTTAAGAAGGTACATTTAGATATTAATGGTATCATAGACTCCAGTCTGTTGTGCATTTAATAAGAGAAAATATTTAATCATAGTGATACAGATTTGTTATGTTGTTTAATTTATGATATAGAAGTGAGACTAGGATTTTCTATCAATATGTCATAAAGGTTATTAGAATAATTTCACTTAAAAATATTTCATAAAATTCTAAAAATAAGATAGTGAGATCTGAAAAATCAATATATTCTTCAATTTTCTTGATGTACTATTAAAGTCTATTATTGTAATGTCATAATTTTTATGTGTTTGATACATGGTTGTTAAAAGATCCAAAGACACCAAAATGTATGGGCACTGAACTGAGTTCAGACCCATATGACTATATAAGCTATTGAGCTTAGATTGAAAATATTGTGTTTTCAATTTCATTCTCATAGTTTTGTAGTTAAGTGAAGATAAAAGGTGGATGCTGGAGGGTTGCATTAGATCCTAAGATCTAGGTGCAGTGCTCTCAGATCCAAGGCTCCTTACTAATGAAGACCACAAGCCAGAAACTAGTCTGGGGATATTGGATGAGTAGGCACTAGATAGGGATTTTATGCACAAGCCTTCTGGCATCCATTGATTACTCTGGTTGGCACAGGGTGGCACTACTGTATAGAGATTTTTGCCTTGTTTAATAACAATTATGTGCTAGTGTAAGAGATGGTAATCATGTGATGTTTAATGTTAATAAAACAAATTATGCTGCTATTAAATGTAATTATGTCATAAGTGACAAAATTGCTCGGGCTTCAAATCCTTTTACTGATGGAGAATTTATTAAAAATTGTATTTTTGTGTGAAAAATTTTCCATTGCAATTGATAAATGTGCAGATAATTCCCAGTTATCAATGTTTATTCACAGCAATTGTGCTGATATGAATGTGACAGAAAAACTATTGGATATGGTGTCTAAATCAGCAACAATGACAGGAAATGATATATTTGTGCATTGAGAAAAGTCTTGAAAATGCTCACATGGATGATCAAAATTAATAAGTGACTACAGATGGGGCTCCTGCTATGGTTGGTAATAATGTTGAACTTATATGTTGAACTTACTATAAAACTTCTAATGATAAAAACTAGAAACCAAATTTAAATTATTTCTTTATATAATACACCAGGAGTAACTTCAATTAAAGATGGAATACATATTCTAATATCTTAAATCATCATCAATTCAATGACTTGTTGGATAAATTGAATTCACAATATAGCAATGTGCTACATTATGCATAGATTAAGGGACTTAGTCATGGCATCATTTTAAAAAGATTTTTTTGAACTCTTAAAACAATTGATATGTTCACTTCATCTAAAGAAAAAATGATTACTTAGCTCACTGAAGATTAATGATGCAAAAACTTGGTCTTTTTAGCTGACACAACAAGCCACTTAAACTCTTTTAATACTCCTCTGCAAGTATATGATTCAAAAATATTACCAATATCACTCTTTTCTTTATTTTTGCTGTAATATCTTATATAAATCCAATTTATCCAAACCACTTTGAATATTTTTTAGCAAAAACCTTTTATTGTAAATATATACGCATACATCTATATTTTTACTGTCTAGTCTTTTTTTTTTAAAAAAAAATTAAAAAAAAACAAGTTTTTTTTTTTTTTTAAAAAAAGATTAAACTGGCTCTGAAGAAGAACTGCGGGGCAGTTGAAACATAGGTGTATATATTTAAAATAAAAAGTTTTTGCTAAAAAGTGTTCAAAGTGGTTTGGATAAATTGGATTTATACATGATTCACTTAGGTCATTTCTGGAAAAACTCTACCTTTGGCAAACCCAGGAGGCAATGAATAATTTAGAGCACATCCCTACATTTAAATCAATTTCTCAAAATCATAATAACACTGTATATAATGAAATTTGACATACCAAATTTTTATAAATACCTCAACAGTAAATATCTCAAATATAAAATTTATTGGACAAAAAAGGTACCAATCTTTGGAAGCATTTATGTAGCTGAGCAATTATTTCCAATTATAAAATTTAATAAGTTAAAGTTCGGTTCATGGATAACAAATTCTAGATTAAATGCAATGCTTCATACTGCAACAAGAGAATTGGCCTGTTAATACGGAAGAAAAGATGTCAGGTTTCACTATCAAAATCAAATTAAAAGGACTTTAGATAAAAATCTTTACTTTTTGTCAGTCAAAATTATATATTTTAATGATTTTTTTAAAATATGGAGAACATGTAATTGAACTTATATTTTCTAAACTTATTTATTTTTTAAATAAATAATACATTTTTTAAATGTAAGCCTAAAAATTACTACAAATCTAACATGTAAATGGTAGTGTAATTGTTTACTAAATCATAAAGGACTGGTAATAAAATGTCCTTGGTTAATTTATTTTTTTTAGTTTATGCTTTGGTTCACAGAATAATAATGAATATGAACCCCATCTGATAATCTAACATGTAAATGGTAATATAATCAATTGTTTACTAAGTCATAAAGGCCCAGCAATAAAATATCCTTGGTTAAATTTAGAATTTGTTTAGTTTATGCTTTGGTTCACAGACTAATATTGAGTACTATACTACCTGATATACATTTAATTGACTGGCTCTTTGCTACATTTAAGCTTGAGACCCCTGCTCTATATGCAAAACTAGTATTAATAACGAAATTTAAATTAATAGTGTAAAATAAATTATTTTATTTAAGCAAAAATAAAGTGTTGTGTGGCAAAATCAACAATCTTTAAATTACAAATAATTAGCCACGAGCAATTTTTTAAAAAACAAAGCTTTCATTCAAAATATTATTTTATCATTAACAACAAAAACGTTCCAAAAATAGTTACTGACAAAACTTTGAATTTAAAGAGCAACTTTCACTCCCCCCCCCCCCAGTAAACTGCCTTTTTGCTATCTGTCAATAACAGCATTATCAAGTTTCATTTAAATCTAAAATGCATTTATAGTATTATTAGAATACAAGTGTTATAAATGCTAATATTTAGAAATAAATAGAAATTTATTCCTGTTTACAAACAGAAATGGAATGCAAAACAAATATGATTTTTTTTAAAAAAAAAACAGCTGCATTAAAATTTATTATACACAACACCAACAACAAAAACATGAATTTGTACTATTCGATATTATAATGTATAGCTTTGTAAACTATATCTTATGCAAAAAACAAATGCAATTCCATATACTTCTATGAACACTAGAGTATAATTTCTCTGCATTAAAAAAAAATTAAAACCCATATGAAGAATTTTTTAAAAAAAGTTATAATAAAATAAATACAAATCCATAAGAAGTAATAAAATTCTATTTTTCCCATTAATATTGCAATGGCAGTCTATTTGTTAGTCTTACTATTGTGGGATTTATTCTTGTTTCTAATATACATATCCAAAAGGTGAATTTTAGAGGGGGGGAGGGAGAATATTATATTTTATTTATACTTAAAACTTTTTAGAAAATGAAATTTATAAGATAAAAAGTTTATCCAATAGATGAAAATTATATATACTAAAAAAGATAATAAATATTTAGTATATATATATTTAAGTTCACAACAAAAAAAAACATAAAATTCAAAACTAACATCTTAATTTTTTTTCTAATTAAATTTTGAATAATTAATATAATTTACTGTCAGTTTAATTTCAAAATAATATGTCATATGTGTTTAAAGTTAAAGGAGGTTACCTTGACAACAGTTTGAAATTGACGATTGTTATTGATATTGGGATTGTCTAAATATTGACTGTTTTTTAATGATTAAAAAAAGAATATATATTAATAAATTAGTGTATAATTAATAGTTAAATATAAAAATCATAAAATACTTATTAAAAATAATAATTTCAAAATATTTTAAAACGTCCACAGAAAAGGTAGTTGTTGCTTTTTTAATATTTAGTTTTATTATTGCATAGCATGCTTTCATATAACAAGTATATCATATTCATGTTTTATAGTAATATAAACCATGAATACGATATGCTGTTTTTTCTTCTTTTGCAAAATACTTTATCATTGAGTCAATATGTTGGAGAATTTATGGGTAAAGTTGATAACTTCCCCAAAAATATATAAAAAAGACAACTTTCAGTCTTTACAATAATAATAATAAAAGATAGAAATAATAAAATAAAAAACAGAAAATAGGCACTCAAATTTGATAAACAATAATCAATGCTCCTTTAATTGTGGCAATATTGTAAGAAATTTGGAGAATAAATAAAACTGAAATATAAAATTATAAAATGCACAAATCATAGTAAATAATGTATTTTTTTTATATACTAAAGATAAAAATATTATAAGATTTTAATAACAAAGTGTGGTATTATCATTACTTTTCATAAGTACCAAATGAATATGTAACTTTAACATTTATTTTTCAACAACAAAATAAATATTTTTAAACTCTGTAACAGTTATTCCAGCTTCTATGTGCTCAACTAATGTACCAGGAACTTCAATTTAAAGCATTGGTAAAGCAGAAAAGTTGTTACTATTTCACTACTAATGATTTTGTTGTTATTAAAATTATTGTTGGTACTATTTTTGAAAAATTACATATACATTTTATATTTTGCAAAATTTAATGTTGGCTCTTCAATCATAAATATATAATTGTATTAATAGTTTTGATTCATCATCATCATCAACAACAACAACCATTACCAATTCACTGAAGGATGGTCTCTGCCAAGTTCAATCCATCTTCTCCGATCTTTAGCTTTTCTTCTCCACATCACTCCTGCACACTTTCTGGGTCTTTTACAACCTCTATCTATTGGAAATATATTTATCATTTACACATGCATTCATTCTGCCTTATCTGGCAACTGAGAAGAAAGACCATAGTGTTTCTTGATCTAAAACTCAGAGGTAAACAGCCAATAAACTCACCATGCTGGCTAATGTGTATAATGAGCAGCCATCCATGTTTGTATACTATATGAATAATCACATAGTAATAACAACTGCAATGACAAGAACATATGGAGTGGACATTAGAAATTTGCCCTGCTCGATTCCTTTAAGCCCTCCAAGAGTGAATAAATATGTATTGAACAAAATATTAGAATTACCTCTACCAATTTCAATATATAAGTTATTAAATAAAAGTCTGCTTATGGCATGACTACAATCCAAATAGCATATAAAGTTCAAATTTTAAAAATCAAACTCTTATTAATAAATATTACACAATTCTAAAATTTTACCATGAATGGCAACATTCATAATTTATGTATATTTATGTACTCCGTTATTATTTAATAAATTATCCATTGTATTTACAAAATATAGTCTTTGATTTTTCTTTTCCCCAAATAACTTTCCATAAGTAAAATAAATACATTATCAAAACAAAAACTTCCACTATAAGTAAGTAAATGTTCTAAAAACATACATACATTTAAATCTACCCACAAAATAATACAATTTTTAAATGCTGATAGATTAATTAAATTGAAATAATGATGTTGTTAAGATAAATCATTGAAATGTTGTATATAAAATGGAGTACATGTGTGGGTCAAGTTATACTGGTTAGCTGAAATTTGCATTAAAAAAGAGAGTTCAAAAACATGAATTACTATACAATAAATTACATTATTTAAGCCAACAAACATCACATGATCACTATTTCTTATACTTGCTTATAACTGTTATTAAAACGGGCACGGGCAAACTCTCCATACAGTATTGCCACTCAGTGCAAGCCAGAGTAATCAATGGATGCCAGAAGGCTTGTGCACAAAATCATCATCACTGAGTGGCAATACTATATGGAGAGTTTGCTTGTTTAAATTACATTATTCTCTAGATAATTTATTAAATAGGTGATATAACTGTATAAATATATAAAAAATATTAAATTCTAATTGCAAAGGCTATTCAAAATGATAGTCATACTATAAGCTGATTATAGCTTTTTTTTTTCTTTTAGTATATTGAAATTTGTAAAATTCCAGTGTATGTTTTATTATTTGTCTGATAGCAATTTCACTTGTCATCGATTCACTATAGGATGAACTCATTGAATTTAATCCAGTTAATTATTCTGATCCTTAATTCTCCTCTCTGTATTACTAAAAAAAATTGCATCTAATTCAGGATTTCTTCTAGCAGCCCATCCTTCCCAAATTTACTTCAGACTTTTAACCTATTTGTTCCCACTTTCATAATAATTTTTTTCTCATTTTTTAACTCAATTTCAACTCACATCCACTCCTATTTGTCTCAAGGTCTACAGTTATTGTTTACTCATAAACAAGCATTCCATCTGAATTTAATTATACAATTAATTTCATTCATTGTTTCCAATGTATTAATAATTTCCAAGTATTTATAATTGTTAACTTCTTTTAATTCACTACTACAGACCTTTAGTTTCTTTTTTAAATTGATCTTTTTAGTATTTATCTTCAGTTTTAGCTTCAATGACAACTCTTGCAACATTTACTGTGGCTTTAAAACATTGTTTGTGAAACAACAATATCACAAGCAAAATCTAAATCCCCTAGATAATTATAACTCATTCTATATTATAATGTAAGCATTATTACACGTCATTTTGGCTGTTGGTAATGTTATTAATCAATCAATCAATAAATAAAAGTAATGATTAATATTTCCATTTTTTAAATATATTACATATTGCCTATGATATTTTTTTAAATATATATGTATGTGAATGAGTAAATGCAGAGCAGTTCTAATTATCTTGGTAAAGATTTTGTTATAAGACTAATTAATAGGTCTAAAATTTCTAATATATTACCTTTCTTAAATATCAATATTACACATGCATATATTTAAAAATTAGATAATAAAAGCAAGAACTATTTCCATTTTAGACATTATCCTTGCTTTGAACAATAACCAAAATATAGTTTCTCATATATTAACAAACCTTATACTTCTATAAAGTTTATATATCCATTTGTATTTGTTTGTTACAATATTCAACTGTTAGTAATAGCACATCAAACAAATTAGTATATGCACAAAGTTTCAAGAGGTATTATTTTCCTCTCTTCTTCAGGTGTTGCTGGCCTGACCAGTGGCAGTACTAGCTTGGGAATCAAATCTAGACCCTTATATTCTTGAGTATCAACTGATTTGGTTAGAGCATTATTTTAAAATTCAATATTCGAGAATCTAAGGATCCAGGTTCAATTCCCAAGCTAGTACTGTTACTGGTCAGACCACCAACACCTGAAGAAGAGGGGGGAATAATACCTCTCGAAAAGTTGTGCATACACTAACCTGTTTGATGTGCTATTACTATCAGTTGAATGTATTTGGAATATTTAAATAAAGTTAAATTTTTCTAAAGACATTCAATACTCATATTAGTTGATGGAAATAGTCCAATATATAAATAACAATTAAAACACTATCATCACAAACATTCAGGTAAACAATATTTAATTATCTATGTGATATATTTATTCTTGGTTTATTTTATTGCAAATATGAATAAAAAATTTTGCTTTATGGCATATGTAAATATATAAATTTATTAAGCGCTAGAATTTTTAAGGCGCTTCTGTTTAAAGTTTTATGGCATATTATACATTTCAAGTTTTGTTTTTTTCCTTAATCATATTTCACTTATTCTAATAACATACTTATAGAGTCATGAGTTAGTTGGTCACTTTTATAATACTATACTGTTTTCAACTTTCAAATAAACGGTCTAAAAATAAATAAAAGAAAAAGAAATTAATTAGATTTATAGTTAGAAAAATGAGAATATATTGAACTGTTTTTAGAGATTAAAGTCAAGAATAAAATATTTTGTCAACTTTAGGAACAATTAGTAGTACTGTCACAAAGTATGAGAGTAGATCAGACTTTGCATTGATTCATATTCAAAGGTCACTCAAACTATGTGTTGTTGAATTATAAAGTTGAATGTATATATTTTGGCGTAAAAGAATTAATATTAAAACAACTGAACGTTTGGGACTAACTTTAATTCTTCCAGCAAATAAATACTGTTATTTTCTTTTTAATCAATAATGCTTTGAATAATAATCATTTTTAAAAGTAAAGTTGAATTAAATTTTTTAATAATTTAAAAAAAAAAAAAAAATCTAAGCTTTAAAGTATGATTTTTTAAGGAAATGATTTATTTCTAAATGTTTTATTTTTTGTTGTTATTATTTAAGATAAAAATATCCAAAAAAAAAAAGAAAATAAACTGTAAATATTGTAATTAATTTTTCCACAGTGAGTTATTTTAAAAAAATAGGTGCTGATGTATTAGTTCACCGCTGAGATTTCACACAAGTATTAATTAGTCCGGCAATATTTATTAAAAAAAAATAACATGGTGATGTCAAGCATTGGTGGTAGAGGTCAGCGACGGCTGCTTTACAGGCAGTTGTCCCGGGTTGGCGGGTTCAACAAGTAAACTTTTAACAATCTTACTTTATTATAATAAGTGGTAATCAAACCAAAATATATATATATGCAATTCTGTCCATTTACAATATGTTTTTTAGTATCACTGCTATGGATTAAACTTTCTTAACTCTAGTTCCATTATGAATGACTATTCTCTTTCGACAATCCTGAATGAAACACTATTATGTTTAGTTATAAAATTAGTAGCAAAACCAACATTTTGACAAATAACTTTTTCCTCATCAGAATATTATCTAATATTCACATACAAAATTAATTCATTTCATTTTTACAAGATTGTAAATGTGTTTAATTCGGTCTTTTATATACACATTTGTTTGAACTGGCAACTTTCATCACTGCAGGACGTTGATAAAAAAATAAAATGTAAGTATTAAATGTTTTCCTAACATGCATTTTTTGTAGACAATGGGAGATGGGGGGACTGTAGCTTTATCAAAAATACAGGCTGCCATCTTGATTTACAGGAAAACTCGCAAGTACCAATAAAACCCCTAACAACGACATAAAATTTTTACTCCTAACGGAAAAAAAAAGGAACATAGTTCATCTTATTCTTTTATATATAAATAATCTGCCATTATAATCTTTTCTTAGACAAATAGATTCTATAAGGGATTTTTAATTATTACGTATTCAAAAATAATACTTCTGAAAAAAAAATGGTATTCTAAAATAGCAACATAAAATAATAATTGTGAGTTTGTTTACGCTTTTTCATTTAATTTATCAAAAGGATCAAAGTTACAGGATTATATTCTATGCAAATAAAAAAATTGGAAAGGTATTAGAACATTTGCCATTAAGCATCACATGATCACCATTATGGAGAGTTTTGCCTGTTTTAACACTTGCCATTCTTATAAATGAAGCAAATCTTAAACTGAATTCCAAGAGATTGTAAAAGACCCAGAAAGAGACCTCATGTGAGATGGAGATGAAATAAGAAAGTGTGCAGGGGTGATGTGGAGAAGAGAAGCTAAAGATAGAAGATGGATTAAACTTGGAGAGACCTTCATCCTGCAGTGGATTGACAATGGTTGATGATGATGATGCAGACAATACAAAAAAAATTATTATAAGAGAGAATTATAACATTTTATATTGAAAATAAATTTTAAAAAAGATTTAAAATGTTTTCTTCTTGGAAACAGATTAGAAACAATGGCCAAATCCTATTATCTATTATCACAATAAATGTACTAAATAAGTAACAACAAAAATATTTGCAAATTCAAACATCATTATGTTGAGATTTAAACATTAATCTTTCTTTTTAAATTAATGTTGTAATGATCACTTACGATTTTTTTTAAAATCGGGATGAAAGTTTTAATACCTGAAAACTAATACGTTTTCATTCGTTTGTATTTTTTTTTATGAAAACATTTTAAGAATACTTTAAAAGCAATTTCATTTTCAAATCTGTTAATTATCTTTTAACACGTGGCTAGTTTTAAATAAACTTAATAATGACATGAATTATGGCTTAATCAAACTTATACAGTATCATATGATAAAATTATAAAAAAAGTAATGCTGATATTTATTTCTCTGCACAATTTGGCAAATGCTATTTTTGTTCATACATATAAAATTTATAATGAGTTAAATGAATACACATTTTATAAATCTTTTTTTAATGTCTTTCTAAATATTTATCATTCCTTTACATTTTACTTAAATTTAAATTTTAATAATGTTAATATAAATCATTAAAAAAAACAACAATAACAAACAAAACTCTGGATAATGACTGAAATACAGACTTGTTATATACCTGTATCAATATATGTAATATATAGGGTATATGAGCACAGACTTTTAGACCACCCACAGCTAACCACTCTTATCTCATATTACTGATACACTTGAACACATATATGTCGAAAAGATAAATAATCACCAATATAGATATTTCATGCTAAACCAGCAATCATCAGTTGGTCCAGATTATCATCTCTACACATATATGCAATAAGTGCTCAGATATATATTAAAATAGCTAATCTTCATACTTTAATGGACAGGCTTCAATTCACACTCCACACTCCAACTCTTCAACTGTCCATCCAATTGAAAATCTGAGGCCGAGATTCTTGTCACACCCATGTTGACCTAAAGCCAATCTGATCCCTCGTGTACAGGACAATCCTTTTAATACATATACAAGGGATGGGCAGACATCTCTAAACTCTGGATACTAAATTATTGATTATCAAGTTTTGCTATACAATGTTTTTGTTATCCATGCATGTTAACTATATTGTCTGAAAGAAGATTAAGTAAATAGAGTATTATTACTCTTGATCATCATCAATCATAGTTTTCCATGGTTACCCATATTTTTAATATTATTCACCAAATTCAAGAGCTAATCATATACCTACTTCAACATCTTAAAATCAACTCGTATACTTTAAGATAAGGAATTAATTATCCAATAAACATTTCATATCGTGCTGTCTAAGATATTTAAACAAGAGATGCTATAACATTTTTATTAAGTTGGTGGTTGATGTGTTTATTGTTTGATCACAGTGTCCCTTATTAAAAGACTTTTTGAACTCGTAAAAGTTGTTTTCCAGAAGAGCACTTAACATAAATAAATTAAGGTTAATACATCAACAATAAATGTATGTGTATCACTAAAGTAGGAAAACAATTCTATGTCTAAACAATTTTTTCTGTGTACTTAAAATAAATTTTAAGTAACAAAAGTATTTTACTTCAAGTAATTTTGTTTTAATAGTAAACGAAATCTTTCATTACTTTATTATAATTATTCTACAGATAGAAAAATATATATACAAAATACAAACAGAGCCGGTTTAAAGTTACTCTATTATAAGAAACGTTGACTACAATTGTTAAAAAAATATCAAACATTTTATAAAGTTCAAGACTTGTTTATTTAAGACTATATTTTAATTATTGACAGGTTTAAAAATGAAAACAAAGTTCTATATATAAAAATAAGTTATTTGTTTATATATATACAATCGTACTTGTTGTATTTATTGTTTGGACTATTTCCATCATCTAACATGAGTATTGAATGTCTTTAGAAAAAATTAACTTTATTTAAATATTCCAAATACATTCAACTGTTAGTAATAGAACATCAAACAGGTTAGTATATGGACAATGTTTCAAGAGATATTCTTCCTCGGGTGTTGCTGGCCTGACCAGTGACAGTAATAGCATGGGAATCGAACCTGGACCCTTAGATTCTTGAGTATTGAATTTTAAGGTAACACACTACCCAACTGAGCCATCCTGTTGCATTTGATAAATATTCTTCAGAATTTGATAATATTCTTGATCTATATCATAATGTTCCAAACCTATAATCATTATCAAAGTGCTTGTAGAATTAAATTAATCCCCCCCCCCCCATAATCTATAAATTCAATGTATTATCTACCATTTTAACCAGTTTTAAATCCAGTTTATAAAAACTTTTATAGATTTGACAGAAAATTGAAAGGTCAGTAATTTCTAGAATCAGTCTTTTCATTTTTTGTTTGTTCTTTCAATTATTTGATAAATTCTTATCATTTAGACACCCTTCTTATGAAATATTTATATCAATTTGATAATCTTCCAGAGCTTTTTCATTCTTCATGGATTTACTTGTATGTCTCATCTTTTCATTTAAAATATTTTGAATTTCAAAAAAATGTTGTAATTATTATTTTTTATTACTAAATAACTTTTTGTAGAATTATTCAACACACATCATGGCCTTCTTTTTCCTAAACAAGTCATCTTTTCTTATTATTATTAAAACAACTTTTCTTCAAATATGATGATATTGTTTTAGATTCTTGATACTTTTATTCCCTTTTATAGCTTTCCTTTTCACTTCATAGTTATATTTCACTGTGCAACATTTTATTTTCCATACCATATTCTACAAAATGAATCACTTTTCAATGATTCATATAACTTCTTTTCATTGTGTACTGCTTTGAAGTTAATTGAAAATTTACTGATGAGTGTTTTACAACTCTAGTTTCATTAGTTTCATATTGATATCATTCAAGTAGAAATCATCTTCAAGTTCAGTTAATATTTCAAAATAATTTGCGAGTTCTAGTTTGACTTCCTTAGAATATTTCTAAAAGTTAGAAATACTGACTATTAACATTGCCTTTATTGCTTGCTTTTGCATTTTTAGCTTACACATTAACACATACCCTACATTTTGTTTTCAAAATGAATCTATTAATACTTTATAACTTTGAACTATACATATGCAAAACATCACATGATCACCATTTAATATGCTTACACATGTTGTTAATAAGACTAGCAAACTCTACATAAAGTAATTCTACCAAGTGCAAGCCTTCATAATTAATGGATGCAGAATGGTTTGCACATAAAATCTCTCTATCTAATGCTACTCAACCAATATCCCCCTACTCAACCAATATCCCCAGACTAGTTTCTAGCTTGTGACTTACATCAGTGAGAAGCCTTGGATTTGAGAGCATTACATCTAGATCTTAGGATCTAATGCAACCCTCCAGCAACCATCTTTTACCTATTTGGTTAACCATAAAGCTAAAAGCCCCAAGATAAAAACACCATTACATTTTCAACCAAGTTCATTCATTCGTACATTCATATAGATCTGAACTCATTTCAGCATCTACACATTTTGTTGCCTTTGGTTTTTCAAAAACCACAGTATCAGCAGGATAGGTATAAAACCATAATAACATCCCATGATCACCATTTCATATGCTTACACATGCTGTTAATAAGAGTAGTAAAATCTCCATACAGTAGTGCCACCAAATGCAAGCCTTCATAATCAATGACTGCAGGAAGCTTTGTGTGTAAAATCATTATCTAGTGCCTACTCATCCAACATCCCCAGACTAATTTCTAGCTTGTGGCTTTCATCAGTGAGGAGCCTTGGATTTGCACTTAATGGCACTACTGTATGGACAGTTTGCTACTTTTATTAACTTATACATATTCTCAGCTAGACAAAATATAATCCTTGCTGTATCATCTTCATTTGGATGATTCCATGTCCATTTTCAGTTAAGATTTTAAAAAAAAAAAAATTCACAATATGCTTCCCCCCCTCCTGAAAATTCACTACTATGACTCATTTTGTCGATAAACGCTTCAGTGTATAAAGGTGAAATTATTAAATTTTAAATCTTAATAATGGCTAAGCATTTTCAAAGCCTGTTTACTCCATATTCATAGCCTTAATATGTATTAAACTCACTGTATGCAAATTTATGCAAAATACCTCAGACCATCCTCTTTTTTTGAAATTGCAAAACACGTGTCTTTTCTATTTATAGCATTTATGTCACTAGCAATGAAGAAAGCCTCCTTGATTTTTTCTTTTGGCATTTATAAAATATTATTTGGATTGATCAAAAAGCATTCTGTACATCTATATAAATTTATTCTACTTCATTACAATTACAACTAACTGGACATAAATTTGTATTATCTGCATTTGATATATTTCCTTTAATTGAATAACTAATTTTCTATCCTGTCTAACATATCATTAATCTTTGCAATAATTTCAATACTCATAATTTAATTACCTTAATTTTTAAAAAATGTTCTCATTACATTTATTTAAATATAATAAATACAAATTTAACACATCTTCCATCTTCATTTCCTAACTTTACATATTCTTCATTAACTATAATACAGACAGTGTACATTTTTGTAAATACAAGCTTATAAAAGCAATGTCACATTATATATGACTTGCTTTATTGATAATTCATTAACTATACATGTATTTATGAATTCTTGTACAATCTTAAATTCAAAATGGATATATTATGAATAACATCACTTCTATTTCACAATATAGAACAAGGGTGGCCAAACTTTTAGATGCTGTGGGAGACTTTTTTTGGTGAAAACGTATCTGAGGATGACTATGTTTTTTTTTCAGAAATTTGAACTGGAAACTGAGAAAAATTTGTACCATCTACCAGCCATTTTTGGTCACATTTTTGCTATTTTACACTTATTTTATCATAGATTTTTAGTTTTATCGGTATTTAAGTTTTAATTCCCAAAAAAATGCTATTGGCAGTATTATTCACAAAAAATTGTTTTTTCATTGCGGTCTATTGTATATAGTCCCACCTCTTTCCCCTTATAAAGTGCCACAAAACATTGACTATCAACTTTGGCTACTGTTCTCCAGGCATTTCTAACTGTCAAAGTCATAAATCAAACAAAAATGTTTTATGCTTTCGTAATAGATTTTGAATCTAAATAAATATATTTCTCATAATTTTTTACACTCATAATTAAGTTTTTATATTAATTTATCTAAATATAAAATTTGATTTGAAAATTTTTAAATTTTACAAGAAGAATAATCAAGCAAAAGTGAATAGGACTGGACCACTATTGCTTTTGTAATAGAGTTTGAATGTAAATTAATATATTTCTCATAATTTTTTTCATTCATAATTAAGTTTTTACATTAATTTACTTAAATATAAACTTTGATTTGAAAAGTTTTAAATTTTACAAGAATAATCAAGAAAATGTAAATAGTGCCAGACTGCTATTCAAGACAAGTGAATAACATTGAGTGCTATTGCTTTTGTAACAGATTTTGAACATAAATAAATATATTTATCATAATTTTTTACATTCACAATTAAGTTTTATATTAATTTACTTAAAAATAAACTTTGATTCAAATTTTTTTAAATTTTAAAAGAATAATCAAGGAAAAGTGACTATATTCAAGACAAGTGAATAATGTTGACCGCTATTTGCTTATCAATGACATTCAGTGACAGCTAGCAAAATGCAACTATTTTTCATAAATATTTATGGATTTTATGATTACTTTTTATACTATATTGACTAATAATGTGCCTACTTTTAGATTTTTATTTAAAATATTTAATTTTGGATGAAAAAAGATAATAGAAGTGAATAATCAGCTATCGTAATTTCTAAGACACAAGAAATTACTGACATTTTCACAAGATGATTGGTTGAAATATAATTCCTTTGTTTTACTGTAGGCTATTTTTCATATGTTTTTCTTCAGTTATTAACATTATTTTAAATTTTTTGTTACATTTAATCAATTTGAATGTAAAATAATTCAATTTTAGAAGCTAAATTAAAACAATTCTAATTATTGTACATTGAAAGGAAACAGGCTAGATCCATATTTAACAAATCAAATCGCTCAAATTTTTATTCAATCTGGCCAATAAGAAAATTCATCAGACAAAAGGTTAAATTATCTCAGCTCCCTCTAGTATTATAATGACCATGTCACTTTATAAAATATTTATTAAATTACAATTTTAAATTACCTATAAATAATTATTTTCTAAAGCTAGTCCTGAATTTTAAAAAAAATTATTGTTTTAGGATTATATTAAAATAAATTAGATGCAAGTTTTACAAAAAAAAAAAAGAAATTACATGGTTGACCTCATCTTAAACACCAAAGATATAGAATATTATGAAATATACAAACCAATGTTCATTTAAGTTAAATCAAGAATAATATTAGTTAGCACATTTTTAATTCTTAATTTTTAAGTCTGGATATTAAATATATGAACATTATTTTAATTAAAACTAATTAGTAATCACTCCTTAGCATCCCATTTACTATAATAAATGACAATCCAATAAACATCACATGATCACCATTTTCTTATGCTTGCTTATAACTTATTAAAACAGGCAAAACTCTCTATATGTATTGCTACTCAGATCCAAGGCTCCTCACTGATGAAGGTCACAAGCCAGAAACTAGTTTGGGCATATTGGATGAGTAGGCATTAGATGGAGATTTTATGCACAAACCTTCTGGCATCCATTGATTACTCTGGCTTGCACTGAGTGGCAATACGTATAAAGAGTTTTACCTGTTTTAATAAATGACAATCATTTGCTTGTATTAAAATCAAATAATAGTCTTTTGATTAGTTAATTTGTTTTAGAAATTAACATAATTTTCAATCTGAAAGTTTATCCGATATCTTGTAAATTTCACTTAAATACTAATAGTATTATATATGAATCTTCAGCTTTTAAAAATACATCCTCCCCCAAATTATGATGCAATATTTCTTTATGAATATTACATGCGCCTTGAGTGCTTAATTTTAGCAAGAGACCTCTCCAAATCATAACACGAAATTCGACTTTATAAAGATAAGAGGGACCCCCTCTTATCTCTAACCTATTTTTCTTAATTATATAGGCTAATCTAAAGCATTTTGATTTGAGAGCATGAAGCTAATAAATTCTTCACTGATTAAGTCCACTATTTCTATTAAACAATAACATTCGCAAAATCTTTTGATTTACGAGTCAATATTCAGATATTAAATTTAGAAATATTTTGAATCAATTTAAAGTTATAAAGTCAAATCTCGTGTTATGATTTGTAGAGGTCTCTTGCTAAAATTAAGCACTCAAGGCGCATGTACTAAAGCTTTAGCTTTATATAAATATTATGTGCTGACATTGCACTTAATAAGAATTAATATTTATAACTTTAAATTGATTCAAAATATTTTTAAATTTAATATCTGAATATTGACTCGTTGTAAATCGAAAGATTTTGTGAATGTTAATGTTTAATAGAAATAGTGGACTTAATCAGTGAAGAATTTATTAGCTTCATGCTCCCAAATCAAAATGCTTTAGATTTGCCTATATAATTAAAAAAAATAGGTTAGAGATAAGAGGGGGTCCCTCTTATCTTTATAAAGTCGAATCTCATGTTATGACTTGTAGAGGTCTCTTGCTAAAATTAAGCACTCAAGGCGCATGTATTAAAGCTTTAGCTTTATATAAGTATTACGTGCTGACATTGCGCTTAATAAGAATTAATATTTATAACTTTAAATTGATTCAAAATATTTCTAAATTTAATATCTGAATATTGACTCGTTGTAAATCAAAAGATTTTGTGAATGTTAATGTTTAATAGAAATAGTGGACTTAATCAGTGAAGAATTTATTAGCTTCATGCTCCCAAATCAAAATGCTTTAGATTTGCCTATATAATTAAAAAAAATATGTTAGAGATAAGAGGAGGTCCCTCTTATCTTTATAAAGTCGAATCTCATGTTATGATTTGTAGAGGTCTCTTGCTAAAATTAAGCACTCAAGGTGCATGTACTAAAGCTTTAGCTTTATATAGGTATTATGTGCTAACATTGCACTTAATAAGAATTAATATTTATGAATATTGCAACTTATATTTTCTGGACATTAATGATCATTGACCAATACATAGTTTAAATATTAAACTAAGTAAATTTTAATATTTTATAAGTATTAATGAGATTATTAAAAGAAATGAATATAGACTGAATGATTTAATATTGTAATGTTTTACATTTCAATTTAGGCCTTATATTATGAACTATAAAGTGCTAGTTAATAAAACTATGAAAAAGAAGAATCTTCAGTTCATGTATGAATTTAGATATCTCAAGAACATAGTTATATTTCCTGATTAACTGACCTAATATTTTATTAGTATTCAAATTGCCAGCTGAATCAGTTTTTCATTTACTTAAGAGGGTGCCAGGATTTATAGATCTCTGATTCCGTTGCATCTCATAGATTCATAACAAATAACTAAAACCAATATTTTAGAAAATATGCTTTCTTCTGTCCATTGCATACCATAGATTTGCAGCAAATAACTAAAAGTAAGAGTGGGAATTATGTTTTCCTGTCAATTAATTTATATGACTTATCCTTGGGCTTAACTATTAAACAAGCATATTGCCAAATGTAATTTATACATTTCTTAAAACAATCTTTTTAATAATAAAATCTAATAAACTAAAATTAAAAATCGTACAATGAAAAGTTGGTGTTAATGCTAGATATTTTATTAAGACAAATTAAAATATTTAAATGAGAATCATTAATAAAATGAAAAAAACATAGTTATCCAGACAATAACGTACAACAATCAATTCAAATAGTTCATATTTCACTTCTCTTCTTAATTTCTTCTAGAAAGCAATCCATGGATAAAATGTCTATTTATAATAAATCAGTGAATGTTTCTATCTGTATTTGAAGTGGGCGTAGTTAACATTTATAGTTAAATTTAGTTTGCAAACATTTAATTTGACACAAGTTGGGGTTTGAATATTAACTTACTGGTAAGTTCCACAGGTTTATGGAGATTGCAGATTATGGTAGCATACATGCATTTCTTGAGTTGAAAGATTTCACTCGTTTCTTCTGTCGACATTTTCCCATTCTTGGTCTGTTTTAAGACTGGGCTCAAAAGCTTTTTGGAGTGATCTCTTCTTGATGAGGGATGTCCACAAATGCTCCAGTTTCCACTCCTGCATAAAGACTTAGTTCAGCAAATGAGTAGTCCCAAATGGAAACATCTAACTGCCATTGCGATAACAAGACAATTGAAATTAGCCACTTGTCCCTTCATTTGGGATGAAACAGTCAGCCAAAAAAGAAAAGCACAACTGACCTCGCTCGAAGTTATTTTCTTCCTTTTATATTCTCGACCAGTTTGTAAGATTTCTCCACATATATTTTTCTCTTTTGTTTTTGTTATCAGAATACAAGTTGATAAACATTTATTATTATTTTTTAGTGTAAAGTCTTTTTATTTAATAAATTATTTTGGCCATCTTTAATTATCATTTAAAAGGTTTTACTCTGATTGTAATCTCTTGCATTTATAATTTCTTTTGCTTATCTGGATTAGTAATCTGTATGTGCCTACATTCTTTCCAATTTTAACTTTGCATTAATTAAATAGATAATTTTAAAGACAAATAGCTTTCATTGTATGTATCAAAAATATATATATATATACTAACTAATAAAACAAAAACTAAATTACATCAATTGATGATTTTTAAATTTTATTTCTTTTAACCTTTAAATCTTATCAATGCCAACATACTTGGAGGCTATATATATATATATACAAATGATATAATACATATTCAAACATAAGAAATAGTGATCATGTGGTGTTTAGTGGTACAATACATATTCACATTCTTATTCTCAAGATACTTAAGACTGGCCTATATAAATGAATTTAGATTTGAAAATAAGATGGTCATTCTTATTTTCTCAAAATCTTTATCTTGTGACTAGAACAATAGTATCTCCACATTTAACATTGCCAATTTACTATTATAGTATGGTGCAAGGGAAGAGAAATTACCTTCTAAATAGAATTATAATCTGGTACTTTGCTAGTAAAATTCATTGATCATTACATAGTTTAACATCTAATATTAACACAAAGCAAATTTCAATATTTCATAAATGTTAATAAGATTATTAAAAGAAATGGATATAAAGTAAATGATTTAATATATATTCACAATCTTTGGCCAATGTAAGTGCATTTAAGTTTGAAAGCAAGATGGTAGTACCTATTTTCTCAAAGTCTTTATCTTGTGGCTGAAATGAGAATATCCTCACATATAACATTGCTGATTATTATTATTATTATTATTATTATTATTATTATTATTATTATTATTTTATTATTATTATTATTATTATTATTATTATTATTATTATTATTATTATTATTATTATTATTATTATTATTATTATTATTATTATTATTATTATTATTATTATTATTATTATTATTATTATTATTATTATTATTATTATTATTATTATTATTATTATTATTATTATTATTATTATTATTATTATTATTATTATTATTATTATTATTATTATTATTATTATTATTATTATTATTATTATTATTATTATTATTATTATTATTATTATTATTATTATTATTATTATTATTATTATTATTATTATTATTATTATTATTATTATTATTATTATTATTATTATTATTATTATTATTATTATATTTCAAAGCAAACTTTATTAGGCAAAAAAAAGGTTACATTCTTATCAAGTAATACATTGTATAAAACATCATATTCTAGGATACATCTTGAAACATAGAAAATATACTTTTGTTTTTTTTAACCATTAGAGTCTTTTGTAGTTCACACCTTTTAGATATTTCAGTTCTTATTATGAGTTCATTTCAGTTTTCCATTTTTCAGAGGTTGTATTTGGTCTATCCATTATAAGGCTGCTTTTATTTTAAATAGAGACCAAGTGGCAGCATAAATGTCTGGTGGTGCTAGAAGATTGTCCCTTTCCTTAAGTTTTTCTAGTTTGTTGTGATATGTGTTGGGATGTCTTCTTGGATTGTTTCCTAAAGTGAAAGCACATCTAGTACACCATAAGGCATATATACTGAAAGTTGCTACACGTATTATCGGTATTTTATTTTCATTGAAAGCTTTTAGCATTTTTTCTATTCCGGTTTCCCTTTTCCTGTAATTATTCACCATCAATTGTCTGACCTTTTCTAAGCCTTTACAGTGATATATTAAATGTTCTTGTGTTTCTTCTTCCCGGTGACATAAAGCACACATTGGATCAACATTTAGGTAAAATCTTCTGAACCGAATGAAATGTGCTGTAGGTAGTGCATTTAAATTCAATTTGAGGATGAAGTCAAACAATTTAGGTTCTAAATACCATGTTTTGTACTTTTTGAGTAATTGACTATTATTTATTCCTAATACTGTTATCCTATTGTTGTTTTCTTGGCTTTGAGTTAGAAAATCATGAATTTGCCAATAAGTATATTTAATTGGATTCTTCAGTGCTATTTTATCTTTAATTATTATTATTATTATTATTATTATTATTATTATTATTATTATTATTATTATTATTATTATTATTATTATTATTATTATTATTATTATTATGTTTTAACAATAATCTTTATTAATCCTTTAGGTTACATGACATTACATAACATTGATTGCAAAGGTTACAGGTGCAAATCTGGTGTCATATCAAAAGTTATTTAGTCACTAAGTTAATCTTGATTGTTATTCTTTTAATTGCTAATCCTATAGTATAGTAGTGTGGCAACTTGTAATTTATGTAGCACAAAATCAAGCCATGGGTGTCGTACAATGAACAAAGTTAATTCAGAGTAGAATTCCATGTGGTGACAACCAGCAGAATGTGGTAGATGTGGAGCAAATTCTATAGTCCAATGGTGCATGGAGTTGAAGGCGGTTAGTGAAGGTGAGTTTTATTGAGAGTAATGTATGGGACCATTGAATGCTATTCAATGAAGTTATTCTTGGATTATGACCTATTATAGATTGGGTGGTTGTTTAAGCAATGACCAGGTGGCAGCAAAAATATCTGGGGATGCCATCTTGTTGCCCCAGGCCTTGATTTGTTGGAGCTTATTGATAAATGTAAATGGATGTTTTCTGGTGTTGTTGCCAATGGTAAAGATGCAGCGAGTGCACCAGAATGCATATAGGGTGAAAGTTGTTGCACATGTTGTGGGAGGGTGTATCTTCTGATAGGGTTGAATTAGTTGTTGTATAGATGCAACTGCCATCTATTTGTATTTAGCATGATAGTCCTGATTTGTTTGAGGGCTTGATACTGCTGAAAGAGATGTTGTTGAGTTTCTTCCGCTGCATTACATAAAGTGCAGAATAAATTTATTTTTTTATATAGGCACTGATACTGGATAAAATACAATGTTGGCAATGCATTAGGTTAAGACGAACTAGGAAATCGAAAAATTTAGGATCCAGGGACCATCTTTTGAAGGAACGGAGTAGCTGGCAGTTATCGATATGAAGCATGGGAGAAGAATAATCTCTGTTGGGCTCCGGATATAGTATATCATATGTTTGCCAGTATGTGTATTTATTAGTCATGGTAAATGTTGATCAGTTGGATAGTAATAGGAATGATTGGTAAAGGGTAGTTAGAAATGTAGCTGATATAGGGAGAGATCTATCAGTAGGGATCACTTGTAACAGTGATTGTAGTGCTGGGAACTTGTGAACAATTGATGCACTTGAATTTATGGCTTTTTGAATTTAGAACACTTGGGTACTGTGGAGGCCCAGACCATTATTAATGGGCAGGCAACTAGGTCTCTTAGCTGAGATTGAAACTTTTCCTGCCCCATAGTAGCTTATTGCAGAGAGGAGATGGCAGAATTAAACGATTTTGAAAATTTAATAATAGGCAAATAATATGCAATCTTTGTCATTATGAACATGTTAAATAGGTGAATTTTTGCATAAAGGGAGAGATAAGCTTCGGTGAGGGAGTTGGTAATCTGTGTGGCATTTTCTTTAAGCTTCTTTTGTAAGGTGTTCTTTAATAATAATAATAATAATAATAATAATAATTATTATTATTATTATTATTATTATTACTATTATTATTATTATGTTTCAAAGATACATCTTTAGTGATACTTCAAAAAAGTTATAATAATTTTATGCAATTGCACAGATTATTGAAGGAAAAACCTCAGTTTATTATACATTTAAATATAATAATAAATAAATAAAGTCAGTTACTTGAGATAATGTGATGTTCAAGCATCCAAATACAAGTTGAAAAGAACTAGTACTGTTTTATTTATCATTAGCATTTACATATATACATTACTTGGCTAAGCTTCAAACCATAAACCTTTAACTTGTAGATCAAACACTCTATAATTTTCTAAACCACGAAGGCAATTAAATTTATATATGAAAGTAAAAAAAAATTTTTTTTTTACTTATTTACTTACATTTAAAAATATATCTGTAGGACAAGTTTTATTAAAATTAATGTTATGAATAAGATATTTTGGTAATTACATATTAGACCTGTTGACCATGTTTGTGATGACATTGTTATGCCTTTCTCGGGTGAGGGGAGGGTGATGGTAGAATGCCCTAGTTGTGACATTTTAATATGGCATATTAAAAAAGTTACAACTTTTACAAATGTACTTAAAAGTCATAACTATGGCATTCTGCCAATCACAAACTCCACCACCCTCACTGGAGAAAGATTCACGACTTTCCGCTGTCTCCGTCGCATACACGAGCAGCAAGTCTAATACATAAATACTGATATTTTTAACTGAATCTTTAACTAAAATTTTAATATTCCAAAATATTCAAAATCTCTTTGGAGTTTTCATGATGTTTTATTTAATTTCCTATGAAAATCAGATAGCCAAAATTGTTACTGGAAATTAAATAAAGCATCATAAAAAGTGATTTGGGAGGAATGCGGTTTCAAAGAATGTAACATTGTGAATAATTAATTATTATTGTATATCTGAAAATTCAAATATATAAAATTCATATATGATAAAAAAAAAATATTGGAAATTAAAAATAAAAAATACAGAAGAAAACTAATGTTTTTCATTGAACACGGAATATAGGAAAGAAATCCTATTACAAAGTCTTAATAGCTTAATATAAATAGGTAACCAAGAGCAGCTTCCTGATCCAATATAATAATTTCCTGTAAGCTTAAGTATTATTAGAAATTTTATTGCATTCAAAATGAAGTTAAAGATGATTGCTATATACTTCAATATATTGCTTCCAATTTTCAATCATAAAATCTCATTCATAAAAACAAAAATTAGAAACTAGCCTAAGAAGAGGAGTTAAAACAATAAAGGATCCGGTAATTATTATTATGCAAATGTACAATAAATGGTGCTGGAGTAGGAACTAACTCATAGTTTATTATAAAATGCGACTGAAAATTAATATTAATCAATATTCTTGTATATGATCTTTCTGTCTCCACTCTTCTTTACCACCTACCTATCAAATTGCTAGCTATCACTGATTTACAAGATAACTAAGCAAACAATAAGAAAAAACACTAACAAATCACAAATACGTATATTTTTATATGATACTAAATTTTAAGTAATTAACTAAACTTTCAATTACTTGACGAAAATAAGCAAAATATATTTGAAAGCGTTTGTAGAATGTCCATATTATAAAAATAACAATTTCCAAACAGTATATATAATAGTAGATTAGCAACTTTCCAATGTTATATTCCCTCCCCTCTCCCCTTTTTCTTGACCATGCAAAACATTTTTTTAAAAGACAGGATGACTCAAAACGTTCCATATGGCTGCTTTTTCCAATTCACTTCTTCAAATTTAATTCATTAATAAGAAAAGCTTTCTGACAAAATTGATTTTATGAAGAAATCAATCAAGTGAAAATTACTTAGATAAACTTTCAGAATTATATGTAAATGATTTATCGAATAGGATAGAACATCATTTCTATGAATGTTAAAGGTTATTGTTTTGTAAAAAGATAGCTATCATTTAGTAAATATTTCAAATTTAAAAAATCTTCACAAACATTATTTAATCAAGTACAAACCAAAACCTTAAAGTACGATAAACATATATATATTATAAAGCAAATTATTATTCTACCGTGATTTCTAGCACTATATCAAGTAATAAATCCTTTAAATTTAATGCCATCTTCCATAGCGTAAGCTTGTGGTTAAAACACCTGTAGAGGTCCCTACTATCGCATTTTATACGCATATTATCGAGGTTATAGCCTCAGTAAATATTACTTACGTAATCAATGTGCGTTTAATAAATTTATAATTAACAATTCTAATAAATATTTTACTTGAAAGATTACAAATTCTTTGAACAGATGAATAAAATGACATGAACATTTAATTTAATTAGATTTAAAGACAATCTTGCATATCACTTCAAGTGTAGAAAGATTGCACAAACTACAAAAAGAAATTACTAATATTAAATGGAATATTGTAGGATTTTACGAAATTAAAAGAAAAAGTGAAATGACAATTGATTTTAAAATTAGTCATGTATTTTACTACAAAAACACAAACTTTAGAGGAGCAACTAGAGTGGGTGGGATTCATTATTAATAAAAAGTGGAAGAACAACACTGTGAAGATTGGTGATATATAGACAGAATGGCAAGATAAGTATTCAAACAAATGAAAGATACCAAATGCAAATAATTCAAATTTATATCCCAACAAGATCTTTATATGAATGTAGAAAATGCTTTTAATCAGAGCCAACATTTAAAAATTGTCAAAGGAGACTTTAATACTAAAATTGGTAAATGATTGAAAGATGAAAATAGTGTGGATAAATAAGGATGTGGTGATAATAATGAGAAAGGAAATAGACTTGTAGTCTTTTGCAGAAAAAGTGCATATTATGAATTGTTTCTTTGGGAAAAATACTAAACTAAAATAAATATGGATGTATTCAAATGAAGATACTGCAAAAGTGAATTAGATTTTGATTAACAGAAAATATGCACTTCAAGATTATAATATTCTCTATAGATTCAACATTGGTAATATCACTAATTACTAATATGTAAGATACATGTTAATGCAAACCATAAAGGCAAGTTCTAATTCTTAATCTTAAATAACATTCCAACGAAATTAAATTAGAATTTGCAAAGCATTTTAAAATAGTAGCAGATTTTGAAAATGGTTCAGAATTTAATGAAATCAATAAGAAGTTAACTGATGCATTATTTAGAACTACACAAAGTTAAGTAGTACAAAAAAGTAATTTGTGAGTAAATTTTCTATTGAGATAAAATAATGTATGAGAAAAATAGGAATATAAAAATATATAAAAATGATTGATTAAGTCTCTCTTGTAATAAATTAAGCACTCAAGGCGAATGCGCTAAGGTGTTGTTTTTTCCCCAGTGATGAAACTTTATTCATAAAAAAAAAAGGTATAAATACAATTAAATAAGAGGTTTACAAAGAATGGTAAAAATGAAATTCAGGAGTAACATGGTGAAAGGGGAAGGATAAATATGAAAAGGGATGTGGAAAAGGTGTGTATTAACCATACACACCTTATTTATTGATACTAATTGGGTTCTGCTTCCTATGACTGAATTTTAGATCTTGCTTAGTAATCAAGGATTCAGTTGTATAATCTGAAAGTTTGTTGTTAAACTTTGCAATGTTCTCAATAATTATTGCTTGAAAGAGGATGAACAATTTGCAGTTTCAATGTCTCTGTTTAGGTCTAAAACATTTGTACGAATTTTGTCTTTGAATTATTACTTTTTTTGCTCATGAATCACTTCGTTGTAATTCTGTGTTGATTTTTTTTAAAAAAAAATTTTTTTTCTATTTTTGAGGCCCTCAATTCATCGGAAGTGGTCTAATAACTTCTTTCTGATCATCGGAGAAACCTGATTTTTGTGCAGGGAGATAGCTTGAGTCATAATCTATAATGTTCAATTCTAAAATTGAAATCGAATTAAAATTTGAAATAATTTTTCGATCTACACTGTTTAGCTGCCTTCGGCAACTTCCAGTTTGATACAACAATATTGTATCTTTTTTCCTATGAACAATTTAACACTGGGATTTCTTTTTTTCCTTTAGTTTTATGCACTAAGGTTATAGCATTATTTAAGTATTATGTGCTGTCATTGCGCTGAATAGGAATTAATATTTACAACTTTAAATTGATTCAAAATATTTCTAAATTTAAGATCTGGCTATTAATTCGTTGTAAATTGAAAGATTTTGCGATCGTTAGTGTTTAACAGAAATAGTGAACTTAATCAGTGAAGAATTTATTAGCTTCAAGCTCCCAAATCAAAATACTTTAGATTTGCCTATATATTTAGAAAAATAGGTTGAAGATAAGAATGTGGCCGCTCTTATCTTTATAAAGTTGAATCTTGCATTTAGATTTGTAGACGTCTCTTGTAATAAATTAAGCACTCAAGGTGCATGTACTAAGGTTATAGCCTTATTTAAGTATCTAGTATTTTGTAAAATGATATAGAAAAATTAAGTGCTATAAGAAAATATCTTTGTGAATTGGCAAGGAAAGTTGTAAAAGAGAATACAAATCTCAAAAGGGTAAAACATCTTGGTGTTGATTAAAAAGTAATTTCTGCAAATAAGAAGAAAAGATGGAACTATTACTAAAAAGACACATGGCATCATGAAATATTTGAAAGAGTTTTACAAAGATTTATATAGTAATACAGAACATAAAATTAAAATATCTTCTACAGTTATTACATTTGCTCAGTTGCACATCATTTTAAATGAAGAAGTGAAATATACAATTAAATCCACGAAGATTAAAAAGCTCCACAAAATGATTGAACTATTATCAGTGATTTGAAAGAAGCACAGGAAGAAATTGAAAAATTGTTGGCAAAGTTATGGATCAAATGTCTAAATAATAAAAATTTATTATCTGATTGGAATAATGTAGGAGTAATATTGATATTCAAGAGCGATAATGAAGATATTAAAAGTTACAGATCTAACAGTCATTTATCATTTTTATACAAAATCTTTACAAAGATAATTTCAATTAATCTATAATGAACTTTGGATATTAATCAACCAAAAGAATTAGATGAATTTAAAAGTAATTTTAGCACAATGAATAGCATTCAATTATTGAGAGAAGTTATAGAAAGACCCAATGAATATGAATTGCCATTATGCTTTGGATTTATAGATTATGAAAAGGAATTTGATTCTATAAGCATTCTGCAGTGGTTAAAATATTGGATCACCAAAATATAGACTCAGGATATTGTCATATTCTGAAGAATATTTATCAAGATGCAACAGCAATAATTAGATTAGATAGTGTTATTAAAAAGATTAATATTGAGAAACGGGTACAACAGAGTGATTCCATATCTCCAAAACTTTTTACAGGAATTTTACAATAACTATTTTGTGGACTAAAATGAGAAACTAAAAGACTAAGAGAGTATTTAAGACATTTTGTTTTGCAGAATGTGGTTGTTTTTGCAAGAGTTATCAGATGAAAGTAAAAAAGTAGGACTAAAGATAAATATAAAAAACTAAGTAATGTTCAATGGACTTTTCCACAAGAAAAAAAATAAAGATTGATAATCATGAATTAGAAAAAGTTAACAACTATGAATATCTTGGTCAGATTATTAATACAGACGAAAACATAATGGATGAAATTAATCACAGAATTAAACTTGGATGGAGTGCTTTTGGTAGAAATAATTTAAATATTAAAAGATAATATGCCTAAGTGATTGAAAGCAAGATTTTCAATAGATGTGTTTTGCCAGTTCTTATTTATGTATCTGAAAACTTGGACACTTCATAAAGAGAACAATTCAGAGATTTCAGACCACTCAAAAAAGTATGGAGAAATTTAAGATAGAGATAATAAGAGATTGAAAATGAAAAACATGGATGAGAAAACAAACAGGTGTCATTGACATCACTGAATAGCTAAACAACTGAAATTGAACGGAACTGGACATATTGCTTGAAGTGATAATAATTGAAGTCTTAAACTAAATCCCATATGTAAGACCTATGGATGAAATAAGAAAGTTTATTGGCATCTTGTGCAGTAAAGATTGGAAAAACTGGCTTAAACTTGGGGAGATTTTCATCTTGCAATGGATTGACAATGGTGGAAGATAATGATATTAAACTATATCTACAACCATCAATTATTAGAGATAACACTATTAAACTGCAGTCATTAATTTTGTTCCAGTTAAAATTTGAAGTGATGTAGACAAATATTTATTGTTACATTTTCATTTACCACTGTCAAACTCCCTCCACTCACAATTCCGACGCCATCCATTTCAGATAAATACAATAATGATCATTACTAATCACTATAGAAACTAGAGATTATCTCTAGCACGAGGGCTGGTTCAGCACGAAATGCATCTTGGGAGTCATTTGACTTTTATATTTTCATTTAAGTGAATTTAAAAAAAAAAAAAGAATGGGGAAGTATGGAGGTGTTTATTATATCTGTAAGATATTACACTTGGGAAAGAGAAAGGTTAATAACTTCGTGTGTGTAAAATAAATAAAAAATCAGATATATTAATCTTTAACTGAGATTTAAAGTTTATATCTGTGCTAGAGATAATCTTTAGTTTCGATAATGATTAGTAATGGTCATTATTGTATTTATCTGAAATGGATGGCGTCGGGAGTTGTGAGTGGAGGGAGTTTGACAGTGGTAAATGAAAATGTAACAATTTACTATAGATAAATACTTTTCATATAATAAAAGATATATATGAGAGATAGTGACCTGGACCAACTGATGAGTGCTGATTCAGCACGAAATGCATTTTGGGGGTCATTTGATTTTTATTATATCTTTATTTAAGTGAATTTCTTTTTAAAAAAAAAAAAGAATGGGGAAGTATGGAGGTGTTTATTATATATATAAATTTTCTCTCTCTAAATTATAGTGTCTTCCACTACAAGATACAGAATAAATAATAAAAAAGCATCTTACCATAATTAATAAATAGTTTACCGCTTTAATTCTTTTCAACAGCTAATCCCCCCCCCCCTCACTCCAGTTATGTCACCTACCATAATGACACATTGTAATGCTTAATAAATCCCTATTCATTTGGAATCTATTGATTATGTACACTTATATTAAGTGGCATATCCAGGATAAGAGAAAAGAATTTGCTTCTGAATAGAATTATGTTAAGTTGAAGTTGTGATTTTATATTTCAATTCTTGGCCCAAAAAAAAAAAACATTTTGATAATGAGAAATTATTGCCTTGTAAATTCCAAGATTTAAAATCTCAATCTTATGGAGTGAATGCAACTTTTAGCTAAAAACAATAACTTCAAATTCTTGTGTGCTTATAAATGGTAATTAAGATAATAACTAAAAGATAATGAAAAGGCAAATATATAAAAATAATTCTGAAATGACAAAATTTTATGTAAATTTTTTCAGACAGACAGGACTTCATAAATAGGGATTCCAATTCTCTTGGATCACTACAAAAATGTAATTCCTTATGATATTTATATATTGTAAAATGTCTTGGAACTATTCATTAGTTTTTTTTTAACTGAATTATTGTATGTGCTGTAATATAATTTTTTTAAAACATCTTGTTTCTTTATTATAATAAACTATATAATGATATTATTTTATATAGCGCTATGTTTTTTATGTAATAGTGATATTAGTAAGCCAATGCACATGCGCTTTAAAGATAAATTATAAATGAATACTCTCGATTTTTCCAGACACAATATATAGTATTTTAGAAAGAATGGAATGAATCCACCCATTCTTTAGACCCAAACGTTTATGTATGGCCAAATCTTAAGCGTGTGGAAATGAGAGCGTGAAGGTGTCTGGAAAAATCGAGAGTATTCATTTATAATTTATCTTTAAAGCGCATGTGCATTGGCTTAATCGCTAATATCACTATTATAATAAACTATGTAAAATTTATTATAAATTACAGATAGGCTACAATTTTTGATAAATTACATCTTTATTTTAAACTCAGTTATTATTTATTTTTTGCAACTGTTAAAAATTAGGTTATCATTGAGTCCTTAATTTTATATTATTGTATTCGAATTTACTTTTTTTTATTTTATTTACTGTACTACTGTATTAGAATTGACAGTATTATGAATGAGTTGTTCAGTTTTATAAAGATTTATTTTCAATGGTAAATCATTGACTATTCAAAAGATTACATTTTTTTCTTGGTATACATTCAAATTATATAGAGATTACAATTAACTTATAATAGTACAAAATTATTAAATTTTTATTTTTAAAATCAATTAGCTGTGGTATTTTTTACTTTTTTTTATAAGAGAAAAAAGAAACAATTAATTGTTTGGCATTGAATTTGCCGCCTTTTCAAAAAAAATAAAAGATTATTACTTTTTTAAAAAATTAGATGCTCAAGGAAGGCTTAATTTATACTATAACTATACAGCAAAACGTTTCACATGGTTCAAATTTCATGCATAAAGTATAATTAACTAACCAAAGATTTCAATTATCTTTTCCATTCAAGGCAGCTGTAACTACTGCAAGATATTATTTATTTGCTTTGAAAGATACTCCCATTTTTTACTAAAAAAAATGTTGATTTATTTAAAATAAAATATATACTTATAGTAAAGAAAGAATATTAATATATTAATAAATCATTATTGATTTGAGTTTAAGCAAAGCAAGTTCTTTCACTTATTTTAATAAAAATACTATAAATTTAAAAGATAATGTTCAAATTATGACCACGTTATGCTTTATACAATTTTGCATCCCAGTAAAGGGGTTAACTCAATTAAGAATTGTTCCAAGTTCCTAGATCAAATTCTTAACTGAATATTAAAAAAATCTTAGTTTGGTCAATTGAATAAAACTGTTGCGCTAATTTAAATTTCAAATTACCTCCCATGCAACTAATTGCATGACTATTTTTTTTTTTTCTAAATTAAATTTATTAATCAAAAAAGATTACAAATAGAATAAATCATGTATACAATAAGTAAATAACTGAAAAAAAGTCTTTGATAATACAGTATTTATAAAAAAAATTCAAAAAGTGTTAAGTACTAAATTTTTGAAACAGAAAATTATTAAGATGGGAAAGCAACCTTAACCCATGTGTGGAGAAAGCTTTGAATCTCTGATCTTTGCTTGATGAAGAAAATCAATGAAAACTGATAATGCCGAATTATGTGTATGTCCAAAAATTAATTAACATCTTGTTAGCCAAGTGGAGAATGAAAGAAAAATAGACAATCTAATCGCGGCGCATCCCTGAAGTCTAAAGAGACATTAGATACAATAAAATCTCTAACAGATTTTCATGTGGGACAAATGTAGGGTATAGGTGAAATTGTCTCATCATTTTTATAGAAATTTTAACAATTTTATAACAATTAAAAATTATTCATAAATAATTAATGAGATTGACATTTTTATTTATTTAATTTATTCAAACCAATGTATTCTACGAGCATACATAAAATACTTAATCATAAAACACATTAAAAATATTAGCAAAAAAAAAAAGGGTAAAATAAAACAATATTATTATATATGAGAATATGCATACCTCATGCACAAATATGAACATATGTACATATTAACTCATGCATATGTATTCATTCACAAATATTATATACATAGAATACACTTTTTATTTCTTTTATGCAGTTAAAAGGCATTAAATAATCTTAGAAGCCTAAATAATAGGAATCGATATAGTAACGTAACGTGCTAAAATGCAAAAAAAAAATTTATACAAGACTAAATAGTCTACAGAAAGAAAGCATTTAAAAAGATTTCATTCGTCCTTACTAATTTTGGATTTTACCTATTCAACTTGAAACGAGATGACCTAAATAAGTTGCCTCAAGTACTAATTGTTTATTCACATTTAAATAAAGTTGAAAAATAAAACAATGATTCATTACTATTAAATGAAAACTGAATTAGTAAAATAATTTGTTTAATAATAATTTATTCATAGATAAATAAACGTTAACATTAAGGCTTTTATAATTATTAATCAATAGAAAAATGCTCTAGATTCTATAGCTCAAAATCTATAAAGCGGGGCTCAGGCAGGCTGTCATTTCTGGTTCTCAAACTTCTTATAAACTCCTGAGCAATAAAACTATTTGATTATTAATAGAATAATTTATTTCATTATAGCTTTTTTATAAATTTCATTTGAATTTAGTAAAGATGAAATTGAACACATTTTGTAATGCATAGCTTACACAAGTTTCTTTGATAGATGGATGATTTGATTTGATATATTTGTACATTTTAAACATATGTGAATTAAAAATTTTGTACAATAAAATCATGATATACATTATATCAATATACATTACTTCAATTATAAATTATCCACCCACCCCCCAATAAAATAAAAAATAAAAGCATTAAATTTCATAAATTTGATTAACTTTACGAGTCTGTATTCTAAGTTATAGCATTGTAGTAACTATTTTCTTATCTGGAGCACCTTCACTAAATCTACAATCTTAGATTTATGCAATTAAAATTATTGATTTAGTTATAAAAGAAAAAAGAATTGGTAAAATGTGAATGCAAGTGATCTTGTATTGCTTCGGAAAGCTTAAAGACTGTTCGAATAGTTGAGCCAAGAATCTGAAATGGGTAATTCCAAGCCATTCAACTGCAAGTATGGAGTGGTTGAACCGATTTTGAAATTGATACAGATTTAAAATATTGAAACAACTAGATAGATCATATCTGCCAATAACAAAGGCTGTTACTACATTTACATAGAATTACAAAAAAAAAAATATTGAAGAAAAAGATTATCATCTAAAAGAAGTGTTTAATTGCACACTTTTTTGATACATCAATGTCATCAGCAAATCAGCAGCTGACACTTCACCGACTATTTTATTTTTTAAAAAATTATTAGTTTTTTTTTTCTACTTGAATGTGAATGATTGAACACACACAGTGAATATATATATATATATCCTCTCAAATTATTATTAATTGTTAGTACTATTTTTTACATTTTGTTTATACTATATACATTCTTACTATATACTTTAAAAAGCATCTATATTATATATTTGTGTGTGCTCAGATTCTTTACATCTACAAGACATTAAATGATATGCATTATATTGTAAACTAGACTTACAAACAAAGCTAAGCTATTACCTTGTTACACATGATGTACAGTGAAAGGTTATGAATAAAATATAGTGAAAATTGGGACTCCACTGCAATCTTTTTTATAATTCATTACTGGATAAATATTTAATTTCACATTGTAAATTCTGCAACTTTTGATTATTATTTATCTTTAAATAGAACATCAAGATTAGTTAATATGTGAAACACTATTTCAAAAATGAATATGAAACTTTTTTTTCCTTTTAAATTTGAATTATTACAATTTTTTTTTTTTTTACTATTAATAAAAATTGTTTTTTGACCACAGTATTATTTTATAAGATCTAATCTTTCTTTTTATTTTTATAATCAGAGATTCAATATATGAAATTTAATTCCACATTGCAATATAGGTTTGCCATTCCTGATTTAAATTCTAAAAAATTTTAAGGATTCACTTGACTTGAAATAGGTTTATTATTACTGTATAAGACAACTTTTTTTCCAAATTTTAGACCCATAAAAGGAGATGCATTTTAAATTGGAAACAGAAAAATTTTTAACATTTTATTTTCTGTGAATCTTTGCTTTACTCTATACATGCACATAGTATTACAATCGTTACCTGTACAGAATAGCATGTTAAATCTTTTTAATCAATATTTTTTGGATTAATTTTGTAAACAGTTTTTAAATCTCTCTCAAACAAGTACTTTTAATGTTATTTTGCCAATTTTACCATTATTTTATCAAGAAAACCTTAGTAAATAACTTTTAGAATTTTTTTGCAATTAATAATTCAATACAACAATGAAATAAGAATCTGTCTTTGCACTGTTTGGTTGTTTCTTGTTCTCCTCATAAGAGAGTACCTGTCAACAATTTTGACAATTCTGATATCTTTGTTTTGATTTTCAAAATGAAACATGTTTTGAAATCTTTTTTATACATTTATAATTTTTTAAAGAAAATATTTATAAAAATATAAATTATTTTAGAAGAATGGTTCAGATTTTAATAGGAAAATATGCTTTTGCATGAAATCGAATTGACAAAGA
The DNA here is from genome assembly GCA_028023455.1 of Epiperipatus broadwayi. Classification (NCBI taxonomy): domain Eukaryota; kingdom Metazoa; phylum Onychophora; class Udeonychophora; order Euonychophora; family Peripatidae; genus Epiperipatus; species Epiperipatus broadwayi. The sequence goes on along the minus strand of JAQFVV010006221.1, from coordinate 5,930,990 downwards.
AATTACAATATCCAGCTGCAATTTAAATGATCTGAAGATGATATACCTGGTGAAATAATGAAGATGATAATTCAAGTTCTGAAAATGAAGATGTAGAAAGTAAAAGTACCATACATCTGAAGAAGATTATCAATAAATTAGATATATATGCATCTTAAATTTGGGATAAATTTTTTTCCAATTTTTCAGATTTAAAATCCTACTGAATCTTAAATTCATGGGCATCTTATATTCAAGGTAATATGGCATTATACTAATTTCTTTTTTAAAAAAACAAAAGGTTTGAAAACAATTTTATATATATTAATAATAGTTTGTTAATATATTTTATATTTTAATCACATATATAATCATAATGATAAATTTAATTATTTATTCTGGTCGTTTAGTTTTGTACATTAGTAATACAAAAATAAACTATTGTTTTTAATTAATTTTAGTTATATATTTAAAAATGATTAAGTAATAAATAACACAGCAAGAAAGTATATAAAACAAAATACTAAATTGGGTTTTCAGATAAAAATATTTTTCTACTAAAGTGATTGGTTTATTGAAATTAAATGAGATATTATTTTATGAAACAATAATAAATATTTTTAAACAATAGATATAATATCGTTTTTTATTTTATTTCATCATATCATGACGGTTCAGTGCAATCCATTAAATATATATTTTTTATTTAAAAACTCCTATCAAATATTTATAAAAATTTGTATTAAGAAACTCCAATTTCAGAGGTGGTTAAACTCAAAATATCCAAATTACAGTATAGGCATAACTAATATATAAAAATAATAAGAGCGATTTATTAAATGGAAAATGAATGACGTTTGAGCACCAGAAATGACAAAGTGATTTGTGGTTACTTAGTTCTCAACTTTGCGCCCTTACCGCTGCTAAACCATGCAAGGTCCTTTTTAATAAGCAAACTTGAGTAAAATATATACTGTATATCTTTGAAGTCTACCACAATATTAAGAAAAACTATTAAATAATGAAATAAATTCTTTCTGTCATTCATCCTCGTTTATGTCAATAATTTCATCCATGTAACATATAAAAATAATGATTAACGATGAAGTAAGTATGTACTAACATAATTATTTTTGTTAAATGAAATATGACCTAAGTATTTAAAATACAATTTACACTTTATTGACAATATTAAAAGTTAAAGCTGCTTAAATAAAATAAATAAATATTCATCTTTTCCATGTGATAATAAAATTATTTTGTTTTACAAAATTTGGTTGGCACGTGGACATGAAAATTCGCAAGTAATAAACTTTTTTATAATCCCACCAAGGATTTTTTTTTTTTAAATAGCTTTTCAAATATTCGACATATCCAAAATTCTTTCAAAAAAATGTAAAAAATGTCCAAATAGACTTTTGAATATATTAATTTTTTTACTTTATTCATTCTACTATATATAACACACACACACACACAGGTATAAAATGATAAATATTTATAATAAACTTTTATATCATTATTATAAAATCCATATTAATATTTTTTCACTCTATAAAAGGGGGGGAGGGAGGCAAATTCTCTCGACTTAAAATGTTAGTGACTCTTAGACTTAAATATAAATCATAAAATTTGTAATTTTCATTAAGGAAAATCCTATTCTCGGTCCAGGATTAACCTTCTACCAGACTATTAAAAATACATTTATTTTAAATTTTCTTCCAAAAGAGAGATAAAACAATCAAGCTATAGGCTGTTGCACTCAATTTTTGATGATCAATGCTAATTTAATATTGCTTGCCCTTCTGCCCTTATCATATTTTCTCCAAAAATCTTAGCATCTGGACCTACATCACTTTTCTTATTGCACAAAAATGTCAATCAATTATAAATATCATTTGAATATATTTATTTAAAACCTAGTATACAATTATCAAGATGAAAGTCTCACCAAATTTAACCCAATTTTTCTGATTCATAGCTTCTCTTCACATCTCACCAACAAATTCCTTATTTATCCATCTCACACTGGTCTCTTTCTGAGTCTTTTACAATGTCTCGGGATCCACTTTAAGATTTCCTCTTATTATCATCTCTTCATTGTGTCCAGCTCAACTTCATTTCAGTCTCTTAATTCTATCAATGATGTCAGTGTATTCCACTTTGGTTATGTGTCCAAGTCTCAGATCCATACAAAAGAACTGGTAAAACACACCTTTTAAAAACCACTTACAAATATATAGACATATTTCCTTTTAATATTAACTTATTTCTATCAAAATAATAATTCCAAGTTTAATTCTATGATTAATTTTATCCATTATGCTCCCATATTTATTAATAATCTGACCAAAGTATTTTTAGTTGTTTAATTCTTCTGATTCATGATTATCAATTTTTATTATCTTATTCTGAAAAAATCTGTTGAACATTATTTTAATTTTTTTAGTATTTATCTTTAGTCTTACTTTCTTACTTTCAATATTTCCTGAAGCTATGAAGCACTGCTTGTTAAAACATCCATAACTTTCATTTATTCTTATTTCCTTAAACATCCTGTTTTAATTCACAGAATACTTATTGTAAAATTGCTGTAGAAAGTTTGGGAGATATGGAATCACAATGTTGAACATCTTTATCGATGTTAATGTTTATCTAAGCACTGCCATTACATTTTGATAACTGTTCATCAAAATACGATAATGCAATATCTTAAGTCCATGTATCAACAGTCCAAAGTCTCAATCATTATGGTAATATAGAATCAAAACATTTTAATACTCTAGAAATTCAAAGCATAAGGCAAGTCATTCTTTTGGGTGTGATCCATATCCTAAACCCACTTTTAAATTCAATTTCTGCTTTATTTGATTAAAATCCAAAGTTTACTGTAGATAAATTATATTTATCTTGGTAAAAAATCTTGTATAGAACTGATGCAAGATTAATATGTCTGCATTTCCTAATGTTTTCTTCATCATTTTTCTTGCATATCAATACTATCACTGCATTCCATGAGTCAGCTGATATATCTCTATCACTCAGGGATTTGATCCATAGTTTTGCCAACAACTGTCCAATTTCTTCATCTGTTCTTTTTAAAATATTAGAACTAATTCTAATTCTATAATTTAATTACAAATACCCTTTTAATTCTTAAAGTTCAGTAATTTTTTTAAAATTAAAAATATTTTTAAAATGATTAATTTTGCCCCAATTTTTCTCATTTTGTTACTTAGTCTTTAAAAAGAAAGATTTTTGTTTTGTTTAAATAAAAGATTTTGGCTTTCTTTTAATAATTTTACAAATAAATACTCTACATTATGAGAAATCAATTAAAATGTAAAATGTCTCCAAAGTAAATAAATGTCAATTTAATTTGTGTGTGTGTGTGTGTGTGCAAATTAAAACAATAGACTAAATTATTTTTCTATAATAAATTAATGTTTAGCATAGTAGCTAACAATCAATACAGTAATATCGCCCAGTGCAAGTCATAGTAATCAATGGATATTAGAAAGTTTGTGTATAAAATCCCTATCTAGTGTCTACTCAGTCAATATCCCCAGATTAGTTTCTAGTTTGTGATTATCATCAGTGAGGAGCCTTGGATTTGAGAGCACTGCATCTAAATCTTTGGATCTAATGCAACTCTACTATTATATGGAGATTTTGTTCAATTGTCTTAACAACTTTTATAAGAACAGGAAATTGTGATCATGTGATGTTTAGTGGGTTTTTTTACTAAGTAAATAATCAAATAGTTTTATTGCTTGGGAATGCCTAAGAAGTTTGAGTTCATGAAGTGATGACTATGGACTCTAAGTTCCAGAATTTGTCACTATACCAAAGTACCAACCCAACAGAGCCTACATGTCATCCATTCATTATCATTTGCACTGAAATATATGTAATTAATCATAATCCATTCCAGCCTAAGAATTAGATCAAAATTACAATCGAAAACAAGTACTTAATCAAAAAATTAAATAAAATACAAAATCAAAAAACAAATATAAAAAAATATATAAAATTAATTTTTGTATATACTATATTGCTAGACTTTAATAGAACTAAAATTCAACTTCTAAAAGCATATCCTAATAAAAATTCTCAGATCATTGATTTCAAAATGTTCATTTTCTTGCAGGGAAATTATTTTTTTTGATGAATTCTTCAAAATAATGTTCAGCTTAATGTACTAGCAGTTTTATCATATCTTACAATGCTATGCAATTCAATTCTTTTACTGATTCTGGTGAACCATATTTTCTTGGTAATAAACTTCGTTGTTGGACCAGGATTTATATTTGAAGTCTTAGCAAAAAAATGTTCATACAATTACTTGTTCTTTTCATAATGATTGCCATATTAATGCTGTCATCTCCATTTTTGAATAAACTACATTTGTTCCACAATTTTACAACATAAACTGTTCAATCTGCAAATTCTTTTCACTATCTGTGTTCGTCTTAATTCTTTATTTTTTAAAATGGTGCAAAACATTGGTTTAAATACATATTAATTTTCTAATCATTTTACCAATTCCTATTTTAGAGATCTTTTTTTTCTTTTCAACTCAAACTATTTTTTTTGCCTCATCATTAAAATTAATATTTGTATGCATATAAAAAGAATTTTTAAAAAACAGTAAAAATTAATAAACTGCATGAGAAAAATTAAATAGTAATAAGATTGCAAAACATTACAAAAATATCTGATGCTTTATTCAAATGTTTAAAAAGTCTAACACACATTATTGATATATCAGCAGTAGTATTCATTGCAATATTAGCTTTTTCAGTTAATGGTGTTTTCAGTTTAGCAATTCCATATCCAGCACCCAGATGCCCACCATTTTTTTTACCATAAGTTCACATTAAAAATATTTTTTTAGATCAACATTAACCAGCTTTAAAATTCTGAATTTATAATTCTTGACAAAAATTATTACAGTATACACATTTAGGAGAATAGTTTTTTCTAAAAAACAATATTTTCACTACTAGACTTCAGCCATTTTTTATAATAAGTTCACTTTGAAATTTTTTTTAATATTATTATTAATCAGCTTTCAAATTCTGAATTTATGGCTCATGGCTAAAATTATTAAAGAATATTTTTTAAAATTATATGTGCAATATTTTCACCGCTAAATAAAATAAAAAATTGAACCAAATTAATTGTCTTAAGTGGCTAAGATAACTACCATTCAAGTGTTCAGTGTACATATTTGTATTAGCAATCAGAATTTTAATTTAATAAGAAAAAATGTTAATTTGCTTTTAATTTGTTCTACAAGTCTTCATTGTACCAGATCTCACTGTATGTATATATAAAAATGCACATATCACATGTATACATTTTGAAAATAATCAAATGTTTTAAATTATAATATCTAAGTTGCCCTTAAAAATAAAGAATAATCATTAAATTGTTATCTGTAGATTTTAAAAGATGCGGTTTTATCATTTTTATGTATCATTTATTTTCTCTAATCCTTTGAATAATGGTGGTTCAAAATGCGATTAACAAATATTGAACAAAAAAATACTTTTTTTAAGAGTGCATTTTAATTTAGTATATTTTTATTAATTAATTAGATAATGGAAAATTAAACTTAGACATATATATATACTTAATTTAAATTAAAAATTTGTCTATTCTTTTTATTATTATTATGGGATGCCTCAGAAGCATTTAAGATTGAAAGTAAAATTTAAAGTCAAAATGATTAATATTCGTGATATTTTCATAGCTTAAGAGAAATGTTTTATTTATTATAAAAAAAACTTGTCAATCAAAACATTTTATAATTGAAAATTAATTAACATAGAGCAAATCATCTTCATTATAAAATCTTGCTTTAATGCAATTTATTTTTTAAAAGAAGTTTATTAAAATGCATTTCACACTTTTTTTTAGATGTATTCATTAATTCATAAAATATTTTTGCATCTTCATTAACTCAAAATTTAAAAAAGGAGGTTATCATTAAATGCAACCTAAGATAAACAAAACATCCATAAATAATAATTACTAACATATGTTATAATTAAAAAAACAATATTTTGACCTATAGCAATACAGTTGCATAAATATTCTAACTGCTTCAAAAAAAAAATGCTTTCAACTTTTTATACTTTAACTATTCATTCATAAATACATTTTATTGTAAAAAAAAAAAAAGTCATAAACACAAAAAAAAAATTAATAAATGTTTACAAATTGAATTATTTTTAATTTAAAAATGAAATTTCAAATGTGCTTTAAATTAATGTTTCCCAATTTGTAGTCTGCAGCTTATTATTAGATGGTGTGTGTTTACATTATCAATTTGCTATTTAATACTTCCAACTTCGTTTTGATTTTCTCTACATTTTTTAGTTATTCTAAATTATATATAATACTAGAAGCAATTACTTTCTGGACTGAAATTCTTAAAACAATACTCATCACTGAGTTTTTAAAAAGTGTTTCTTTTAACTCAACTTACATGTGTGAAATTGAGTTTTCTGTTTTTTGCGACTAAAAACAAAACAATATAAGTTTGCAAATAAAACCACACTGTTAAAACAAATAGCATGGAACCAATTCATTTGTTTTAGCATACTTCACTGTATCCAGAACAAAAATGTTACCATATCTATCCAGTATAAAAATTGTGACTTTTATATACAAGTATGAATATACTTATAATTAAATTTAAATATTATGCACATTAAGATTTCTATAAAAATAAATAACAAAAATATATATAATAATGTAGTTAAATATTTGAAATACAGGCACTCTTCCTATACCTGGAGCCTAATTGTAAATAATGGGGATTTGAACACAGACTTTCAAGCACCCTTCAACTATCCACACTATCTCATACCATTGATACACATGACTACACACATGTAGAAAATATAAATAATCACCAATATACATATTTTGTGCTAAACCAGCACTCATAAGTTGGTCCAGATTATCATCTCCCACACATATTTATATTCAGTGCTCAGTTTAAAATAGCAAATGCTCATACTTTAATGACAGGCTTCAATCTACTCCAACTCTTCAGCCATCCATAGCATTAAAATCTGACAATGTAAAACTTAAATCCCATGCTGATGAGCACTGATTATATATATATATGTGTGTGTGTGTGAGAGAGAGAGAGAGATAATAATCTGGACCAACTGATGAGTGCTGGTTCAGCATGAAATATGTATATTGGTGATTATTTATCTTTTCTACCTGTGTGTGGTCATGTGTATCAATGGTATGAGATAGTGTGGATAGTTGAGGGGTGCTTGAAAGTCTGTGTTCAAATCGCCTATATTTATAATAATGTAGTTGTGAAAAACTGTTTTGGAGTAATAAAATAAAAAAGTGAGAAGGACCATTTCAAATGAATGTGTTCAGTTAATCATTCTCTCCCTTTCTCTCTCTGTAAAAAAATATATTTAAAAAAATAAACCTGTAAACCTTCTTCATTTATCTTGGTCATAAAAATTGATGGCAATGATATGCAAAAAAAAAAAAACAACCAATCCTTAACTATTGTTAATTCATAAATTTCAAGTATACAATATTTGTCTGATAGCAGCAGGTATTTTCTTAGGACACTGTGTACTTGCAATTATAGTATTCATACCGTAAATTGGGAATTTAAGATTTCATTTAATATGACCTTTAATGGTGGTAACAATTCTGTTTACGATTAAGTGTTTCAGTTCCCATGTCCATATTGATTTTTGGATCCATACAACCATGACTTACTTGTATTAAAGAATTTAATATTATTCTTTCTGGTGCATTTTGTACTAGTTTTTGTATAACGCAAATGCATAGGATTTAATAATGCAAAAAAGAATATTGCTTCCTCTTAATATAATTTTTTTTTTTTTGCTTTATTGTTTTTTTAAACATTTTTATATTTTAAATTTTCTTAACGTTTTTTTTTTCATTCAAAATTATAAAAATCAAACTTTTTTTTTTTTTATCTAACCAATCCATTTAATTTAGTGTTGTATTACTTTCGGAATAAAGAATTCTTTTGTTTTTACTTTTAGTGCAATGATTTTCTTAGGTACACATATAATGTGTAACTGAGAAGTAGAAACAATTTTTTAATTAAATCCATGGGATTATAAGAAATTATACTTATTGTTTACAAGCATGGTATACAGTAGTTCAAAGACATAAGTATTGTCAAGCATTGGGGGTCTAGCGGTTAGCATAGCTGCTGGCCTGGGGTCGCTTCCCGGTCAACGCATTTGACAGATTAAAAAAAAAAGATATAAGTATTGTCAAGCATTGGTGGCCTAGCGGTTAGCATAGCTGCCTTCTAAGCAGCTGGCCTGGGATCACTTCCCGGTCAACACATTTGACAGATTAAAAAAAAAAAGATATGTATTAATTTCTACAGTATTTTGTTCCTTGGAAGCAATTTTGATTTAAATATATACAATATAAAGTTATGCCATTAGTAGACATAATAATAGTAGTTCAAAGGCATTTAAAATAACCTATACAATATTTTATCCTGTCCTCTGAATGAATCATATCACAGAACATTCTCATTCTAAAAACATTACTCAGAATTATTTTGCAGGCGGATTCATAAAGAGTCATTTTTAATACACTTGCAAATACTATTTACTTTTCATTTATCAATGCCAATTCATTCAGTCTCAGTAACGTATTTAAAATGAGAATGTTCTGTGCTACGATTATAATCCTACATGTTACATATTCAAGCAATAGTAAGTTATTTACATGCTGTGAATTTGCTTCAGGTATTCAACTTTTATTTAAACTATTTTCATTAAAATTTATTATAATTGATATAAACACTAGGAACAGATTAAGACAGAGGTGGGCAATTGTTTTGGCTTGGGGGCCACAGAGGTTGGCAGAGAGCCACATTGGGGGCCACTTTGTGGCAGCGAATGTTAGTGGAGGGCCGCACAATTTTTTCATCACACAATAAGCATACTGCTTTATTCTCTGTATTACCAAAGAAATATTTGTTTGTCCATTCTTCATTAAACACACAGCATTCATCACCGATTTTACATCTTTTTGGAGGGTTCATGATTTCACTAAAGTCGGAAATGTATATATTTGCTAATGCAAATACAAAATTAAAATTAACCAGATCAACTAGAAAAGCACTGCACATTGTTATCTACATTGTGCATGTGTATTGATGTGGCCATCCTAGTGGAAAATATGAGATGAATCTTTGGTCACGCACGGGAAGGAAATCTCAGTTCAAGACAGATTTTTCTGATTGTCTTGGTGGGCCACATGTGGCCTTTGGGGCACTATTTTCCCACTCCTGGATTAAGATATCGAAAGCTGCTTAGCCATACTATAATGAAACTTCTATTCATAAGCTTTTCTTATTCAATGTTCCTAGTACTTATATCAATAACAATTGTGTAAGAAAAGTAAATCAATATAATATAAAATTTATTATGTAGTATAGTGAAATATTTCAATCTACTCCTCACTTCATATTGGAGCCATGGTAAATTCAAAATAAATTATCAATTAAATCTTGCATAACTGATTCTTTATTGATAAAGTTTTGATTTCTTCATTTTATTAATAAAAACAGAAAAACTAAAATGATTAAATGACAAATTTAAATATGAAAATTAAAACCTCTACTTAGTAATTAAATACGAATTATTATGATACCATACTGTTCTAAATAAATAAAATAAAAACATGAAATTTAGTTGGTTTTAATTACTTAAATAATTTGTTTAAAGCTCAAAGAAAACATGAAGTGATGGCTTCATTTAGAATATTCACTTTGGTTCATATTGAACATGCAATACATACACAAATATCTATACGTATTTCAGTTCACAATAAATAAATAAAAAATCCAAACAATTGAAATGTTTACTTATGGTAATATGTTATTTAGGAATATATAAATTAGCATTCCGTACTCATGGAGAAGATTATCATTCTTTTAGCAAAGGCAATGATGTTGATACTATGCATTTGTTAAGTAATTATGATAAGCTATTATCATGTCACTTAAATTCTGCAAGCATATTTTAGGAACTTATAAATCGAATACAGAAGAATTTAATAGTTTCTGTCATAAACGTTCTTCATTATATTCACAATGACATAAAATATGCTTTGTTTGTGACGATATTATTTGATGGAACTACTGATTGTAAAATAGTTCACAGTTATTAATTGTGATTAGATATTATTTAAATGAAAAAGTTTATGAATGAATTACTGAAATTAAAGATATTAGCTATAATGGAACAGTCTCAACTGTATTTTAATCATTAATAAAATATGATTATAAAAAAAAGTAATGGCAAAAATCTGTAAAGGTGCAGTTGTAATCTCTAGACATTGTCAGGACTTCAAACAAATAAAAAGCAACAATATTCAGAACCTCTTTTTTATTCATCACAGTGCTAATCATATATTAAATTTTGCTTTGTCTCAAAACTTGAAAAATCACAAATCAAAGAATATAAATTATCTTAAAAACAATTGGTAGTTTAATATTCTTTTTCTACAAAATGTTCTAATAAACTAGATAAAGAAAGGCATATAATGGAAGAATTATTAAAATGCTTTTTGAATTCAAGCTGGCAAGATTTGCTAACAATGATGAAATGATTTTACAAAATCCTGACAAATGGAACACAGAAGCTTTCAGTTAAAAAATTTAAATGATTTCAACTGTTGTTTTATTCTGTCTATTTTTTCTTATATTTTTTCTTTGAATGATGTTTTGAACAGTATTTTACTAATTCAAATTTGCAAACATTTGTTTGTCTGTGGAATGAAGTGGTTTCTTTCTTCTTTATAACTTGATGCTAAGTGCATTTTTGGTGAAGCTCACCATAATCACAGCTGTCTAGGTGCAGTGCTCTCAGATCCAAGGCTGCTCACTGACGAAGGCCATAAGCCAGAAACTAGTCTGGGGATATTGGATGAGTAGGTAATAGATAGGGATTTTATGCACAAGCCTTCTGGCATCCATTGATTACTCTGGTTGGCACAGGGTAGCACTACTGTAAGGAGAGTTTGGCCTTGTTTAATAACAATTATGTGCTAGTATAAGAGATGGTGATCATGTGATGTTTAGTGATTTAAAATTAATGATATTAAATATTGTATATAAAAAAGCTTAAAAAACGATTATTTATAAGTATGTTCTCTTTGAAAATTACTGGTATAAGTCTAATGAAATGTTCTTCAAAAAAATACCTTAAAGTTGAAAATATATCCAAAATCAATTTTAAAAGACTTTTTTTTGAAATTTTAGATAATCTTTTCATACAAATAGACTAATGGTTTAAAGCCATGTCAAATTTTCTTTTCAAATTGATTAACCCAAAAATTTTGCAAAATCATGGCATAAAATTCCCTGAAAACACTTTTGGAAGTTTAATGCTTATTTATGATTTGTCATGATTAAGATATGAATTAAGTGTTTATAATTCAGATGATATAAAGAAACAAATATGTTAATAACCTTTTTGTCACTACAAAGAAGAAAAATACTTTTCAGTATGGAATAAGATGATTCTGGACAAAAAAAAAACATCTATCAAAATTAATATTAATACAGATAAAGGATTGATTTAAAGAGAATCATTTCTCCTCTCACCAATATCACTGCATGACATTAGTATAGGATCAACATTATCTCATGTATTATATAACTGTCTACCATTCAATGCCTTTTTAATCATCACCATATTGTAGATGTATATGATGCAAGCATAAGCAATCTCGGCATGATTTCCTTTTTTCTATTTGATAATTTCACAAATGGAATATTTGTTCTTACTGAATGTCTAGTCAGCTTCAACATATAATTTTTTCCCCCAGAACTAACAATTGGTTTTATTTTTTAACAAATGGCAGTCATCATTATCTTTGTACTTGAGAGTTTCCCTAAAATGGCAAGAACGTAACGCATCTGCATTACGTCTGTGTGACATAAAAAAAAAAAAGACTGCTGCCATAAAAGCATATAATATATATAAATGTTAAACAGAGCAAAACTCTCCATACAGTATTGCCACCTGTGCTAAACAGAGTAATCAATGGATGTCAGAAGGCTTGTGCATAAAATCCCTATCTAATGCCTACTCATCCAATATCCCCAGACTAGTTTCTGGCTTGTGGCCTTCGTCAGTGAGGAGCTTTGGATCTGAGAGCACTGCATCTAGATCTTAGGATCTAATGCAACCCTCAGATCCAAAGCTCCTCACTGACGAAGGCCACAAGCCAGAAACTAGTCTGGGGATATTGGATGAGTAGGCATTAGATAGGGATTTTATGCACAAGCCTTCTGGCATCCATTGATTACTCTGTTTAGCACAGGTGGCAATACTGTATGGAGAGTTTTGCTCTGTTTATCAACAATGTGCTAGTATAGGAAATGTGATCATGTGATATATAAATGTTATAAAATTTTAATTAATACATGAATATCTAGCCCTTTTAGTTATTATTTTTTCGAATAATCAAAGGTTTTAAAAATCACAGAATCAAGCAACTATAGTAAGAGCAATACTCATTAAGTTTTAAAATATTATATAGCCTGAAAGTAATTCTAATTTACAGTGACTGTTTTAAAGTATTCTGTGATTTATTTATTTTTTATGTTGGAAATTTGCTACAATTTTTAAAAATACCATAATTTTTGCTTTTATTGTTTATAGAAATATATCATATTAAACAATAATAAATAGCCTTATTTCTAAAAAGAAAATAATAATAAATATATATATTAATTGATATTATTCGCATTTCATAATGATTAAATGCATTCCATCAATGTATTTCAATTTATCTTTTTCGATGCGCATTTTTTACTTCTTTCAGCAATATTTAACTGTTAACATTTCATAACAGTTAAATGCATTCCATCAACGTATTTCAACCACGGATAAAAGCATTTTCTACAATCTGTTTTTTAGTTCTTTCAGCTCTGTTTACAACAGACATTCAGAAATAATGAATAATACTTCTGTTTATTAGTTCACACAACAAAGTTTGATTGCATATAATAATAAAAACGGAATGTTGTATATGTATATACACACACATTTAAATAGCATATATATATTGATGATTATATATGTATATGTAAAGAATTATAATAAAAAGTACACTACATTTTCGTATACAATAATTAAACATATACTATAAATAATAAAAGATATCCAAATAAAGACAGCTGGGATCTATTAAAACTTTTCCCAGTTTACAGTCTGACTGATTTGAATGCTTTGATTTTTAATGATTTCATGAGATTACCATTTGTAATAAATGTAGTCTTGTTGTCAAGGTAAAATTTATGTCTTTTCTGTTTGCTCAGAACATGGAAATAATTGGCCCATCATTAAGGTATCAGCTATCCAAAAATATTTCACCCATTTGACATCCATTGTTGTCCCAAATGTGCAAGCATTCATTCCATTAGAATAACATTTAAAGGTTTTTGGGGGTGAACTTAGTCAGATGAAAATTTTAATGGGGGAGAGGGGATATAGCAGTATGTTAAATTCTATCACTGATTAGCATGATCTATGATGAACTATAATATTTCAACCTTATGACTCACAAGTTAATTAACAATCTCTAGTGGAAGCTGTTACAGGTAGGGACAAAGACAGCTGGACATGCAAGTTTATCTTATATCAAGATAGGATTTTTTTTTTTTAAAAAAGTTATATTAATAGATGACAAATCATATTGTACTGCAATTCTAAGCTTAGGGTCAGCAGGAGGGTAGAGCACCTGATATAATTCACAATAGAAAACAATTATCAATGACACCATTTATTGTAAAATTTTCTTTTATTCTTTTTTTCCAATTTTAAAAATAGTGATTACGTTTTTAATTTAATTAGATGTTGGAAATATTTCATTAGAGATTGACTTAATAAATGGGATTAAAATACTATCATATATTTTATAAAAATAAAAAAATATTTAAATTATGAATATATAATTTAATTCTCTCCAAGTATTTAATATGTATTTAGAAAAGGAAAAAACCTTAAATAGTCTTTTTGCTGAACTATTAGATAGTGTCCAAGTCTTGCATCCATAAACAAATTAAAAACCTTTCTTATCAAAAATGTACACATATTCCTCTTAATACTAAGTTACTTCTATCACATCCAGTCCATCCAAATTTAATTCTCTGTTTAATTTTGTCCATTATGTTTCTATTTCTGTTAATAATGTGAGCAAGATATCTGTAGTTAATTTCTTCTCATTCATTATGGCCAATTTTTATTTTCTTCTTTTAAGAAAATCCATTGAATATTATACTTTTATTTTCAGCTAATAACTCTCAACATTTCTGACACTTTAAAGCATTATTTGCGAAAATAACCATATCATCTGCAATCTCTAGATGATTTAAATAATCTCTATTTATTTTTACTCCCATAGCTTAACATGTTAATTTTTATAGCATTAACATTAACTCTAATCATTGGTGTTATATTTTGATAAATAGTCTTCAAAATATGACAATATCTTGGGTCTACATCTTGATGATTCAAGCTTTAATCACTGTAGAAATACTTATAGAATCAAATATCTTTTCATAATCTATAAATCCAAAACATAATGGCAACTCATATTCAATGGTCCTTTCTAAAATTTATCTTTACTTTGATATGATTCACTAATCTAAAACTACATTCAAATTCAGCTTGATTCAAAACTTAAATTTGCTGTAAACAAATTGTAATTATCTTAATAAAGATTTTATAGAACTGATACAAGACTCCAAGATCTATAATTTCTAATATTTTCCTTGTCATTTTTCTTAAATATCAATATTAGTATTGTATTCTTCCAATTATCTGCTACATCTTTATTTTTTAGACATTTGCTATAAAATTTTGTTAACAATTTTTTCTATTTTTTTACCAACTTCTTTAATAATAATTTCACCTTTTCCTGGGGCTTTTCCCTTCATGATGAATCATTTAGATATTTGCATTTAGTTATGTGAACATTTCTATTTCTTCATCAGCTTCTTTTAAGATGTTGATAATTCCATTACTTCCTGGAGCTTCTCCTTTCTTCATAAATTTCATTTCATGCCTCATCTCTTCATTAAAGATATTTCCCAATCATAAAGAATAAAACAAAATGGCCACTAGATTACTATATACTTCTGAGCAGAACTCTTCGACACATTTTATGTTATCCCACTTTTTAAAAAGTTCCATCTTTTCTTCTTGATGAAAGAATTTTTCTTCCAATACCAACCTTTTATTTTCTTCTATAGCTTTTCTGTCAATTCACAGTTATATTTTCTTATATCAATGATACTCTTTTTTAGACCATTTTGCAGAACTCCAGACTCTGTGGCTCCTTTTTAAATAGTAATCATATTGCTTTTTCTCATGTTATTTTTTGTTTTAGTTAAAAATTTATAGGTGAATTGGTTTTAGGTAGCATCTACTTTTTCAGGAGTTCTTAGTAGAATATCAGTTATCTTCTTACTGATTTCACTTAAGTTTAAAGCATCTTCAAAATCTGTCAATAATTCCCCAGCCAGAAGCAAACTCTTTCTTCCTTGGAACACTTTCAAAACTACAAAAGAAAGACAAAATGCTCTCCTCAAAGTATTTACACGAACATACATGGAAACTGTTCAAAATACCTTACCTGCAAAATGACTCAAATCCTAATGATTAGTAAACTGTATAACAGAACACAGAAACACCCAAATATCTGATTAAAGTATAAACATAAATTCAAACGTCCTAAACACACACTAATTTTTCTCTGACCTATGATCTGACTAAACAAACATATCGGATCTCGCCTCAATCTATACAAACTCTTAGATAATTTATAACAATATAAACATTTATAACTATCATAGAAAACTTTTATATATACCTATTATCAATAAATCTAAATTTTTTAAAAAAAAAATCTGTCAATAATTTAAAATAATTAGCAAGCTTCATTTTAAATTTTTTGAAATGATTTTGAACATTAAGACTGACTTTATTAATTTTTTTGACCTCTCTATTTTTTCAAATTAGCACATCTTAATCTCACAAATCATTTCTTATGTTGAATATATTAAGAACATTATTATTGTAAAACACACACTTTCTATTAGCCAAAATATAATCCAATTTTGTTATATCTTCATTTGTATGTCTCCATGTCTTTCAATTAAACATTTTTCTCATTAAAAAGAAATTAATATGCAATTTTTCTTTTTTTTTTCTTCTTCCATGGGTCTTATGATTTATGTATGTCTTACGCTTCTCTCACCATAAACAAAATTTACCCATATTCATCTTTTAATAATTGTTCAATCCTAGCATTAAAGAGTACGACATCAACTTTACAATGTCATGTGGTGTGATCAAAAACATTTTGAACACCTGTAAGTTGAATTACTAATCTTGCCACTTATACCATCAAATCGTCACAATGTTGGTCTACCATTTTCTGTAGTCTACTATTGCACTAAACTGCACAATATATCAACAATGTTACTAAACTGTATTTTTCTCTACACAAGAACAGTTTAAACAAGATTATAATCAAGCGATATCACTTGTATTCATTAATAATACTTTTCCATTGTTTCTGCTTTCCAAAAGCAATTTATTCTACCATCATAAAATTTAAAGATGATTAAATATCCTGTTGTGGGAGTTCAGATACCTCAAAAATTAGCCTTGACCCAATTTCATATTTTCAGGAGGAAAAAATTGAATCAAGTGTATTGTGATTTCAAATATACATATATATTATTTTCCCTTTTTTAACTTGTTTATACACTGAGGTCATAGCTATTACTATAAGACTGATTGTTACTTTATTTTACATAATGTGACCCAGTAAAAAAAGTGACTGATGTATATTAAAACATAGGCATTATTTATGCTTTGTTTTTATTTTTGATTATTCAAAATAGACTTTTTGTGATTCAATACACTGCTGGAAATAAATGTAAAACTGAAGCAGTTCTTGAAATTTTCCAATAGAATTAATTATCTGCAGAAACTTTTTTTTTTAACTTAAACTTTATTAGTAGCAAATTACATACAAGTATTAATATATGTAAGAGAGAATAAATTTAAGCTAGATATAAAAACATAGGCAATAAATTGGTGCTTGAAGGTGGATGAAGAATGATTTGAAATTTGAAAAAAACTGAATTAAACTAGGATATGCTCCTTTCATAGTCAAGTTTAATTTTTGAAAAAGCCGAAATTCAACGGAAGCTAAATCAGAGGAATAGCATCGACACTCAAGGACTATTATGCTTTTTTCATTATGGGAAAGCACATTATCATTCAATAACGATAAAGATATTTCCTCTCGATATTCAGATCAGTTGGACAAAATTTTGGTCCACATGCAATTAGCATTTATTGGCTGATCTTCAGGAATGTATTTTATCATGAATAATGCTTTTAGAATAAATTTAAAAAATCAGTGAGCAATGTTTTGATTTCCATAAACAATTTTTTTTTGTTTTTCTTTCTTCTGGCAAGTTCCATTCTGCATTCTATCACTTGATTGATGGCTGCAAGTCAAAAATTCTACATCTCATTACCCTATATACATTTAACAAAAATTCCAGACAGTTGTAGTTTTTTGCACATCTGATAAAAATTCCAGATAGTCAGTTATAGTTTTTTGCATATCTCTGCAGTGCTCAATGCTAGCACCTTTTTTGGTCATTTGTCAATTAATAAGATACAAAGCACATCATTTTCAAATTTTCTTTAAAATGTAATGAATGGTGTTTAAGTAAATTCACAAGTCTGGCAGATAAGTAGCAATCTGTTTAAAGAATTTTGCCAATTTTTTGCAAATTTTCTTTATTTACACTTGTTTTTGATTTGCCTGATCATGCACCATTTCCAAAGCTTTCCTTGTCAACATGAAATTTTGCAAACCATTTGAAAACTTTCTTGCAACTCATACCTTCACTTATATACATAGTTTAAATCATTTTAAACATTTAAGTAGCATGTTGTTGCATCATAGGTGTTCTAAAAAAATGTGAAATACTATCATATTTTTACATTGTAATGTGTGATCCAGCTAATAGTAGTTCAAAATTTTTCTGGTGACTAACTAAACTATGTCATTATCCACATGTGTTGATTTAGAGATGGCCTGTTGGCAACTTGGAGAGAACCAGTGAATATACACATAAATGGAAAAATATGGATGATTTAGTCTGCAAGTTGTGTAAGGAAGGCATAAAATATATTAGACACCTGTTAATTGAATGTAAATGTCTGAAAACAGAAAAGGTACAAATAATGAAGTTGTGGAAGAATAAATATAAACAGTGATTATACAGAAAGTGGCTTATTGGTTTTTATGCTGGATTTGGGACAAGACAAGGGGGATTTAGATATAAAGGCCACGGAGTTGACAAAGAATGTGTTGTGGAAATGGGATGGAGCAGGATAGAGAAGAATATGGGAAAACTTAGGGTGGGGAATGGAAAGGGAAGTCAAAGTGGCTAACAGGTTTCTCTAGGCATAGTTGGTGAGAGATTGCTGACTCCGTATACGGAGGTCACAGGGCATCACATCACATCAGTTACCATTCCATAAGGACACTGTGTATTTGCTCATTTTTCTAGTTATTATTTTTTCTAATAATCCTAAAAATGTAGTCATATTGAGTTTATATAGCAAATAGAACACTTAATCCTCTCCAGTTATTTACAGTTCACTTAACAGAATAATTTTTGAAAATAATTCTATACGATTATAAACAACTGTGCGTGCGTGTGTGTATACATATATATTAACTATATATAGAATACTGCTAGGTGTCAGATACTGTAAATTTGTAATAAATAATTTGAAAATTATTCTTTTTACTAAATAATTTTCAAAATATGATCAATTAATAAACCTTTTACATTATTAAAAAGCTTATTACTAATTTTGATTATTATGTTAATGATATTAACAATTATTATAAAGACAGATCCATAATGAAATTATTTTTCAAACGTAGTTAACATTTGCCTTAATATTAGTTAAAATTACATATAAACGTGACTTAAAATGACTCTGTAATTCATATTTATTTGCACGTTATCAACCCCCCCCCCCGCCTTTTGTTTAGTGACATTAATACCATCATTATTGCAATAGTTATATCCTTTCCTTTTTATGATACATGTGTGTATGCATGTATAAAAAAATACAAAGAATATCAAGATAATCTATCAAACACAGGATAAGTTTTATGTGTACGCATGCAGATAATTTATTCGTAAAATTTGTATAAAGATTTGTTTTTATTTAAAATAAATTGTTTATATATTAACCAACGGAATAAGAAAATATTATTATCTAAAATTTAAAATAAAATGTGTAACTGCAGTCTTATTTTACAGCATGTCCATATGTGAATTTAAACTGCTGTTAAGTGTCTTAAATGTAATTAAAAGTTGTAAAAAATTCTATAGACACTTTTGTTTTTGATATTATTTACATATATGATTGGTGCCAATATTAAAATATTGTGAAAAAGTTTATTCCTCATGAATTCTGTAGTATTTGCATGCATGAATTGAGCATTTAACATGCATTCAAATAAACTAAGTATGGCCAAAATTCTGGTCTCTTTTTAGATCTTTAAATCATTTTTCAAAATATATATGCATATATTTAAAAAATACAGAGAAACCTAATGGATAGGGAGACTATCTTTAAATGCATGTTTTAATTATGGGATTTTCTGCTAACATGAATCCAATCAAAAACTATCCTCATTTAAAAAAACATACTTTGAAATTGGAATTAAAAACTTGTTATATGACAAAATTAATATTAGAAATCAAGTATTATGTTTTTATATATTAACTCCTGGTATCACATGATCATCACATGATGACCATTTTCTATGCTTGCTCATAACTGAGTGGCAATATGTATAGAGTTTTGCCTGTTTTAAAAACAGTTATGAGCAAGCATAGGAAATGGTGATCATGTGATGTTTATTGGCTTATGCTGCCTAATAAGATAGTGATGGCTATGGTTATTAAAGAACCAAAGACACCAAAATGTATAGGTACTAAACTGAGTTCAGACCTATATGACTATATAAGCTAACGAGCTTGGACTGAGAATATTATGGTGTTTTCAATTTAAAACTCATAGTTTTGTAGTTAAGTAGAATAAAAGATGGCTGCTGGAGAGTTGCATTAGATTCCAAGATCTAGGTGCAGTGCTCTCAGATCCAAGACTGCTCACTGACAAAGGCCACAAACCAGAAACTAGTCTGGGGATATTGGATGAGTAGGCACTAGATGGGGATTTTATGCATAAACCTTCTGGTATCCATTGATTACTCTGGCTTGCACTGAGTAGCAATACATTTAGAGAGTTTTGCCTGTTTTTTAACTCTTGATATGCAGGCAATTAACTAAACAAACACTCCCACATCCTCTCTAAGCAAATTACTACAGCAATCTCCTGGGATTTTTAACAATGCAAACATCAAAATAATAAATAAAGCCATGCCATACCTATTTAAGTGTGCATAGTTAAAAATATGAAAATAATAAACTGTTAATCCAATTCAATATGAAACTTGCCAATGTGTTTTAATGTAGAGTAGTATATTCAGAATTAAAAGTTCCAAAATTTAAATATACAAATTAAAATCCCAATTTGGTCTATTCAATGAAACTGCTAAATCAGACATTAATCATTAATCAAGGTTGCATCACATTATAGCAGAGGTCCCCAACCCTCTGCCCATGGGCACCATGGTGCCCGCAGACCGTTTTACGTGTGCCCGCCGCTATCTGAACACGATAAAAATTATTTATCTGATACAAATAAATTTAATTTTTAAAATTTCTTATAAATTATTGTAGGGCATACTATACTTTTACAGCATAAAAATATAAACAATAGTTATATGTTAAATTTTTATTTTTGAAATAAATATTTTTTTGTACATTATGTGTATTATTAACAATATCCAACTATAAATTTACATTGAAAAAATAAATGGTGCCCACCACCTGGCCGGTATTATAGAATGTGCTCTTAAGTGCAAAAAGGTTGGGGACTCCTGCATTATAGTAATGTTGGTTTATATATATCATCAGACAAATAATAATTAATTATACAAATACTAGATGGTCTAAACCTGCTTGGGATTTTAAAAAAATAACCAAAATCCAATGAGATGGACCCAAAACCAGGTTTTCATGCAAGGCATATAGATATTCTAACTAAAACATTACAAAATCCTTTCTCTTGTAATATCAAATATTCAAGTCAACAAACTTATCAAATAAATGTCAAATAGTAAAAGAATAAATTCTAAATATGTTTTAATAGTTCAATAAAATAGCCACTAAAATTGGCAAAATTAATAAAATTATTTATAAAAGGGACCCTGAAAGAGATAGAAAAAAGTATCAATATGATTAAACTTCCAAATTCAAAATGGCCACCGAGCGCATACTATATCAGCACCCTTTCAGCACCCTTATATACTGTATATGAATGATATCAGAACATTTTTTATGGGGGAAGGTGGCAAGGGGGGTTGATTAATAATAAATATTAAATTTGTGTTATAATGCTTTTCTGTGTACCATTTTATATAAACGTAATATTTGTTTGTTTACCATAGTTTAGATCTAGAGATTCTAAATTTTAAAATACAAATTGGAACAAATTGGTTAGAAAATTTTCCGTATGGTAATGCTTTCTACTTTTACAAGTTTTTCTAATTATATGACTGTGAGAGATAGAAAAAAAAATCCATTATAATTAAAAATTAAAGATATTTTTATTATTCTGCGAAACTAATGATTTTATAGATAATTGTGCTCATACATATAAATATATGAATTTAACAATTGATCCTACAGAAAAGTCTCTGGGGAAGAGCCAATTTCTGAATCCATTTCTATCAACAACAACAAAAAGACCACAAACGAGAAAGAAAAATATGAAGAAAAAAAATCTTTCAGAATTAAGATAAAATTCTGTATTACATTCAGCATGTAGAGGCGGCTTAAGCCGTAATGGACTAAGTGGCCACATAGGACCCCAAAATACAAAGAGGTCCCGAGGTCATAAAATGTCTTTTCATTAAGATTTGAAAAAAAATTCATGTTTTTTTTTTGTATACAATCAAACCTCCTATAATACATATTATTTAAGCTTTTGAAGGAAATTTATTTGAGTTTTGGCAAGATTCTAACCTTTAACTGGACATCAGGGTGTGAAACTAGTATAGCATAAACAGGCCCAAATTAAGTAAATATATATTTTTTAATTACACAAAAAATTTGATCCCTCCCAAAATAATAATTTGATTTGAATTTAAATATTCTGCTTTTAAAAAAATTATCATAAATAAATTTTGCTGTTTTCTATATTATATTTTGATTGGAGCCAGGTAAAAATGAATTTTTTTTGTTAACATCTTAACAACATTATCATTAAAAAAAATATTTTTAGTAGGCATTGTTGGCGAGGCTAAAAAGCTTTTGAACTATTTTACAAAAAAAAAAAAAATGTTTCTTCACAGGAAAAAAATGAAGAGAGACATCAAAATGAGGCAGAAAAGTGAAAAAAGTTTAAAAACCAACAACTGGAAATTGCTGAAAGCCAAATAAATTAATTGCATAAATTTTTAAAAGTTAATACAGAGACAGAGTTACTATCAACATCTATGTCAGATAATTCTGAAATGCCTATATTCGAAACTTCTTCTAAAGAAGAGAAAGAAGAACAATTTGAGAATCAAGAGATTGAAATTGCTATTGAAAAAAGGGATTGCAAAAATGCAGAAGGTAGGATGTTTCGATATAGACATCAAAGTAATAAATGATATAGCTTTATGCCCAACAATATTAGCAGATGCTATTATTAATCATATTCTTAATAACAAACCAAAAAATATTGAGAATATAGAGAATTTAATATCAGTGTATAAAGATAGAGATGAAATGTATTACAGCGGACTTTCTTATGATCATTTCTACAGAAAGAAATCAAATGGAATTATGGAAAAGAGAAATTGGCTGATATTTTCAGAAACAAACAAAACTGTTTACTGCTACCCTTGCAAACTCTTTTCAACAATAAAGTCTAAATTAATAACTGGTTTACAAAACTGGGGATCAATAACTGTTATTTTATCAGACCATGAAGTTTCAAAAGAACACATGTCAGCCATGTGTAGTATGTATAAAAAGATTAACAAAATTTAATAGAATTGATACTGAATTATTACAGGAAAAGGAAAAAGAAGAATGTTACTGGATAGAAGTGTTGAAAAGAATTGTATCAACAATAAAATTATTGAGTCACTTAGGATTAGGATTTAGGGTCAAGATGACAGCAAACACTCCAATAGGAAAGGAAATTATTTAATCTGCTTGGAATATCTAAGCAAATACGATGAGTTTTTGAAGTTACATCTACAAAAATGTGCCAACCAAGGTTAAGGAAATGTAAACTATTTATCTCATATTATTTATGATAAATTTGTATGTCTTATTGGAAATCAAGTAAGAGCGGAAATAATTGAAGAAATCAAATCTGTGACTTATTATAGTATAGCTGTTGATTTCAGTCCCAATGTTTCGCATATCAATAAAGTAACTTTTGTAATAAGATGTTTCCTCCTGCGGTAATATAATGAAAAGATTTGTGGAATTCATTCCCATAGATAAACACACATCTTCATATTTGGAACAAGAAGTTTTGCAAGCTTTAATAAAATTTGGAGTGAATATTAAAAACTGTTTAGGACAATCATTTGATAATGTTTCTAATATGTCAGGGAAGTACTCATGTTTGCAAGCACGTATTAAAGAACATAGCTCAAGTGCAGTTTTTATTCTGTGTGCTAATCATTCCTTAAATTTCATTGGAAATTTCACTGTAGAAAGTTATAGCGCTGCAATTGAGTATTTTATATTTATGCAGAATTTATTCACATTTAATTCTGCATCAACCCACTGGAAAATTTTAACCAGAAATCTAAAAATATGTAAACATTCTGTCACAGTGAAAAGAGTTTCTAATACAAGATGGTCAGCAAGAGCAGATGCTATACCGTGAAAGGAGGCTTTAACTGAAATTTGTAATTCAGAAGAAGAAAAAGTTATCATAGTGAATGAGACTTCACTTCTGAAGAAAATGAACAAATATGAAACAGCCCTAATGACAGTGATTTGGAATACTATTTTACAAAGAATAAATGCTATTAATAAATCACTGCAATCAGTGAATTGTGAACTATTGAAAGGATATATCCTACTGAAGTCATTAGAAAATGTTATCAATAAGTGCAAGAATTTGAAAAAGTTGAAAAATAGGGAAGATGGACAAACTTGCAGACAACAAAAGAGAAAAATGTTTTTTGATGAAAACAAAAAAGTCAGACATGAATTTACAAAAAGAGAAAATTTCATAGTCAATTCATTTTGTCATATGTGATAATACTATGGCAGAACTATCTCAAATAACTCAGCTATATAAAGTTATTGTAGAGCCTTTTCGAATATTTTATAACTGGAATTTATCAATAAAAGAAAAAAGAACCCAATAAAAAAAGTTTAAGGATATTTGCAGAAATGATTGATGTTTGTAATTTTGAAGATGACCATTTTTTAATATTTCTAAAAGAAAATGAGGATACCATAAAAACCACACCAGTCATCTATCAAGCCACCAAAGAAATGTCTTGCGCATTTCCGAATGTTGAAATATTATTGAATTTTTTTTTAACAATTCTCTTATCCAATGCATCCAGAGAAAGATCATTTTCTGTTTTAAAGCATGCAAAAAATTATTTAAGAAGTACTGTGGGAGAGGAAAGATGAAATAATATGGACATTCTGTATATAGAGCATGAAATTTTAAGACGAATTGATACTGCAAAAATAATTGACGGAATTTGCAAAAAATAAAGCAAGACGGAAATTCATGTCACAAATATGTTTTTCATTTAATGTGTTAAGGTACAAAATTTTGATTTTCTTTTTTGTTAATAACTTAGAGTTTTCTTGAAATTTTTTTTTTCTAATTTGAATTTGAGGGCTCCGAAATTTTTATTGCTTGGAGTCACCACTTGGCTTGATCCACCTCTGTGAGCATGAGAATTGTGTTTATAGAAGTCTAGCTAATTGCAGGATCACACAAACTTAATATGTCTCAAAAATCACAGGTAATTCCTCTAACAATAGTCTATACTACTACTCTTAATGAATTAAAACTATTTAGGGACAATAGTGGCATAACTCAAAAACAGAAAAAGATAGAGAATATATTTTAATAACTGTTTACTTAAATATCTAGATATATATTCAATATTTTTAATAGGTTATTTAAAGACTGCTTTTGTTCACTCATACATGCATAAAAGTATATATAAATTACACAAAAACATAACTTCAGTCGAAAATATTTCAAATTTAACACTAATTGCTAACAGTTTTCTTCATTAGCAATAGTAAAGAATAACTAACCATATGTCAATTTCAACTTCTTCAAAAGTAAAACCTAATACTTACATTTAAATTGTCATTTAAAATAAGAATATTACTTATTTAGAAACTTTTTGGAGCGATACAATATGTGTAAGGATGGTTATAAACGTTGTACGTGTGTGTGTGATTTGGTCCTAATTATTTAGAAAAATTAATTTTATTAATGCAATATTTTGAATTATCAAAAAAAGATAAATTCCTAATCTGATGATTGCAATCTTAGTAGACAAGTCTGTTCCATCAGACAAGAAACAGCACAAATTCTCTACTTAGCAAAATTCGGAGATCAAAGCTTTAAAAATCTGAGGCATCTCTTATGAGAATAAATAGTGGATTGGGATAAAAATAGAAAGATGGAGAAGTCAAAAGAAAAGCCTCAAAGTGAAATTTTAAACCAGGAATGCTTAAAAATTTTGTACATCAAATAAATAAAGATCTTTAAATGTTTTAATAAACATCCATATCCCTTTAAATGAGGTAGACGATAGATATTTCACAAATGATTATTTCACTTTTAGAATAAACTGTTCAATTACCTTTTTTATCACTTCACTTTTTTCTCCAGGTTTAAAACTTACAAAAGAAAGATATGTTTTATAAATGTATATAAAAAAACATTCAAAACATTCAAATCTACGATTAAAATAGATGCTAAACATTAAAAGTAAATAAGAGCAAATTAAATTTAAATTATTTCTCTTCGTGTAAACAGGAAGAATTGGCACGATTTCAAATAAAACTTCACATTCTACAGACAGTTGAAGCAAATTATTTTGTTGGCATGACAGTAAAAAAGTTAGAAAACTGAGAAAGAAATGTTAACACTTGTTACATTTTATTAGACCAGGGATAATTTAAGTTGTTTGGAACATCTTCAATGCAACAGCAAAGATTTCTCTTTCATTCAGCTGTATTTCACCAACTATGACAACGTGAACGAGAATCACCGATGATTAACTATAATCTATTTTTAATACAATTTACAGAAGAATTAACATTACATTTATAATTAGGGAAATAAGCAAAACATATAAACAAGAGAGAGATCGCTGAGATTATCCATTCACACTCGTCCTATTCCCTTTTTAAAATTGTTGAGATGGTGTGATAAATTGTTTTAATAAAATTTTGTGAATATATATGTGTGCATGTGCGAAGAGTAAGTAATAGAAATATATATCGGTGAGCAAACTTCATACTTCATTCCCATACTGGTGTATATAAAATAAAATTTCAACCTAAAACTGAACTGCAGTGTGATAACATTCACAAAAATTAAAACGATAAACCATAAATTCAGCACTCACAGGAGTACAATACCTTCCCTACCACTGGTGAAGAAAAAGTTATATTATAATTTTATTTTCTGCTCTTACAGATGTTACAAAGATTCATCTGAGCAACCCAAATTAACATGAGATGTTTACCCTCTAGCTATTGATATTAGATATACATTTACTATTCAATAATTAAATGGGCAACTAGATTGACTATAAGCAAATTATTTGGGAAATCCTAAGTCTATTTGTGACCAAGATTTTAAAGCTTGAAATTGTTAGCATGCCAAATAGATCTACTAATTACAACCCAATCAAGTCCTGACCATAAAAAAAGGATCAGGAATATTCTAGGTATTAGTATAATGGTCCAAGCTAATGTTTGTAATTAATCACTCAAATAAAAAAAAATAAAAACTATTACTAATAGAATGATGCCACCAGTGAATGATATTGGCAAAAACTGATCCCATAGTTTAATAATCATAGTAAAAAAAATAAAGGGATTTGAACCCAGACTTTCAAACTCCTACAGTCATCCCCTCTATCCAATATAACCGATACATAAGACCACATACATGTGAAGAAGATAAATAATATCCAATATATGTATGTCATGCTGGACAGCACTCATCAGTTGTTCCAAATCATCATTCCCCAAACGTATATAATGGTGCTTGGTTTGTATTAAGATAGCAAATCTACATATTTTAATGGACAGGCTCCAATCTTCTTCACTCTCCAACTCTTCAGCCATCCATATCACTGAAAATCTGATGATGGAATGTTCAAAGCCCTTGATGATGCCAATATTAAATTCATACCCATGTTGACTTTAAGTCAATCTTACCCCATCAAGGGCTTTGAGCATTCCATTATCATATTTTCAATGATATGACTGGCTGAAGAATTGGAGAATGAAGAGGATTGGGGCCTGTCCATTAAAGTGTGTAGATTTGCTATCTCAATATAACTCAAGCACCATTATATGTGTGTGGGAGATGATGATTCGAACCAATTGATGAGTGCTGGTTCAGCATAAAACCTGTATATTAGAGATCATTTATCTTTTTCACATGCATGTGGTCATGTGTATTGGTTACATTGGATAGAGTGGATAACTGTATGGAGCTTGAAAGACTGGATTCAAATCCCTTTAATTACATCTAGGTTGAATATATACATTATATGTGTATTTCAATAGTAAAAAAGTAAGTAAAATTTTGTAAACAGTCCACTAAAGAAACAAACATCTCTCCAGCAATTCTCTATAAAGATAATACAATACTCATAAAGTTAAGTATTGAAACGTTACATTTTTTCTTGCTTGTCTATTCTCTAGCAAAAAATAAGAAACACCTAGTTATTTTATAATACTGGACTATCAACTAATATTTTCCATGCATATTATTAATAAACAAATTTTTCAAATAAAACTTACTGTCAAATTTAAACAAGAATAAAACAATTATAACACTAATAATCTTTTATTAGTCATTCATCAGACTAGAGATTATTTAATTATGAATAACATTTATGTAGCAAAACTGTAATTTGCCAATGTGTAAGAGAATGTGGTCTGAGCCAACTGATGAGATCTGGTTCAGCATGAAATATGCATCTTGGGGATCATAATCTTTTTCACATGTCATTGGACAAAAAATTATGATTACATCTCTCCACAGGATATTCAAAGTATATAGAAACCAGTCTCCACCTTGCATGAAAGTGGTGTAGTGAAAATTATATTTATTCATAATTATAACACTATGTTTGCAATTTCACTATTTTTTACAAATCAATGCAAAATGTTAACATTATAGAGATAAAGTAAAATATATACTTTTTACATATTAGCATGATGTTTTTGTGTGCGTATTAAATGTTGGTTTTTAAAGAGTTAGATCACGATGACTCCGGTATACAGAACCGAAAGCATGCTCAGCTAAATGTTACTATCATTGTTTTTTTTTTCTTTATTATTGAAAATAGAGTTTTTTTTAATATTAAGGGTGGATGGGAAGTGAATGGATTTGTGTGTAATGTTTAATATTATATATATTGTGTAGTTTTTTTAAATTCTTTACACTTGAGAAGTCTGCTTGTAGCAGTGAAACCTTTGGTTGTGTTTTAATATTAATTTTTTTGCTGGTCTGGTTGAATTTTGGATTTGGGGTAATTTTAATTATATATTGACTAGTTTAGCTTTATGCTTGTAATGTTTATATATATGTGTGTGTGTGTGTGTGTATACTTTACATTATAGACAGAGTTATTGATTTATTTATATGTGTAAAGTGCAAATATTACAAATATTCATTATTATACACAAGAAAAATATTTAAAAAATAAACAATTACTAGAGATTGTATATATCTTTTACAAGATAAAATTTTATACTAGTAAGCCCTAGTATACTTTCATTATTTTTTAAGACAAAACTGTATAGGAAATTAAATCATTTCACAATAAATGACATATTAATGAGTGTTCACTTATAGTGTAGAAATATTGCATCAGGGTCTATTTATATAACAGACATGTTACTGCTTTTAAGCCAATAAACATGACACGACCACCACCTCTTATGCTTGTGTATAACTGTTGTTAAAACAGGCAAAACTCACTATATATATTGCCACACACAGCAAGCTAGAGTAATCAATGGATGCCAGAAGACTTGTGCATAAAATCCCCATCTAGTGCTTACTTATCCAATATCCCCAGACTAGTGTCTGGTTTATGGCCTTCGTCAGTGAGGAGCCTTGGATCTGAGAGCACTGCACCTAGATCTTAGGATCTAATGCAACCCTCCAGCAAACACCTTTTATCTCCATTTAACTACAAAACTATGAGTCTTAAACTGAAAACATCTTAATGTTTTTTAATCCAAGCCCATCAGCTTATATAGTCATATGGGTCTGAACCCAGTTCAGTACCCATACATTTTGGTGTCTTTGGTTCTTTAATAACCATAGCCACCACTATCCTATTAGGCAGGATTGGTTTTAAGCCAATAAACATCACATGACCACCACCCCTTATGCTTGTGTATAACTGTTAAAACAGGCAAAACTCACTATATATATTGCCACACACAGCAAGTGTCAATATTAATCAATCCAATTACTTTATTGTTTTTATATCGAATAAGCAGATTTTTATTTAACAAAGTAAAGAAATTCCTTTTTTAAAAACTTTGTAATAAATATTAAACTATTTATATGTAACAAATATATTCACATCACATTGTGAACTACTTTATTATATTTACTGTATACAAATACAAAGATTTGAAGCAAGCATGAAACATGATTTAGGTATTTTTTTCGAAGTACAATAATAGTATTGATTTTTCACTTCATTTGTATTTATAATTCAAATTTGTAAGCCTTTGTTAGTCTGCATAACAAAGTGTTTCTTTCCTTTTTATAACCTAATGTTAAGTGCATTAGAGCTATGATTATGGTAAACATCACCGAAACTGCACTTAGCATTATGTTATAAAGAAGAAAAAAACCACTTCATTACACAGATGAATAAACATTTGCAAATTTGAGTATTTTTAATATATCTCTATATGCTAAATAAGACCCTCTACTTCATGTTGCATTACATATAGCAATGATTTTATACTTTGCTTTCTGGATTAAGGTAGTATCTCTTTCTCAAATGAAAATCTAATAAAAATAAATCAATAGCAGAAAAGGGTAGTAAAAGATTGGATTACTCACTATATTATATATGTTGTAACCATTCACTGCTCATCACTGAATTTTGAAAGTATTAACTTACTAAACATTAAGCAGCATACAAAGAAAATATTTTATTACAATATATATAATATTCAAAATGAGTTAATCAATTTGATTTTTTTTAAAAAGGAACGTTAAAATAAGCTAATTTTCTCCTATGCTTACCAGTGTGATTTGACCTGCAATTAATTATTTAATTTTTTACAAAAAAAAAAAAAGAAAACTGATTAATTATAAACTATTTTTTTAATCATACTAGATAGAGTCGAAAATAAATCATGGATTCAGAGCGCAAAATAATATAATGCTATCAGTGATGAAAGCTATAATCATGTTATGATCAGCTTATTAATACTCATTTAAGTCACTCCCTTTGTTTTAGAGACTTATTTCCTAGCAAATAAAAGCTGGATATCATTTTCTTGCCATTGGGTAGCCAGCAGTATTTAATATAAATAGGCCACCTAAAAAAAATGTTGTCTTGCTTCATCTACTTGACAGAATTTCCATACTTCTCCAGAATTTGAACCAGATCGTGGACATATTATGCAAATGCTCGTAAAATATGGTAACCACAATTGTGTGTGTATGTGGAAATAAAATTAGCATTTATAAAATAGCTACAGCTGTAATTTCCCACTAGTACTTCTTTGAAATAAAAAGGCAGATAAGTGGAATTACTTCTAACACTTGCAAAATTAATCAGTTTTGACTATCAATTGCAGCTCTATTGATAATTTTAAGAGGAAATGATTAAATATAGTGGGAAAGCAAAATTTTCCATAAAAAGACAGCAAACTGATTAGTTTTAAAATGTTCTACTTGTAAGTCAATCTAAAGGCCAGCCTAAACAATTTTTTTTTTTTAAAATTCATTTATAAAAGAGAGAGAGAAGAATTTCGATAAAAATTGAGGGTTGATTACTAATATCTTTTTTTAAAAAAATCATAAATTTCTCATTTAAACTGTATAATTACAAAGATTCAGTGCATTATTTAAAGCACAAATTCAGAACCAACAAAAATCAATACGGATAATTTTAAATACATCAAAAGTAGGGGATACCTTCTCAAATATTTACATTGATTAAAACTTGTAATTACTTTTATAATCAATATCTACACCCACACATTCATTATTTAATTGGAAAAAATATGTGAGATTATAGGAAAAACAAAAATTAAAGAATGTTAAACATAATTATCACATTTTCTATCTAAACACACACACAAAAAGATTCTAAGTTATCTTCTCCAGTAAGCTTTATTCCTACATATTTATCATCAGTATTAATTTTCTCTCAGCATTACAATTTGTGGTAAATATATATTTCACTTATAAGTGCAGATTATTGAATGGATTATAGATTAGTATGCACCAAGATTAAAAGGATAGATGCTGTAAAACCTAGATCTTATTCCAATCATATTCATAAAAAAAATGATGTCCATTCTTTAAAGACATCTATTATTTATACTAAATTTCAACAGTGGTAGTTATGTATTAGCCCAGTGGTGGTGAAATTCGCCAGGACAAACAAATGTGTAAATAAAGACGAAATTAAACACATTTAAAATCTTCTAAAAAGGAAATGAATTAATGTTTTAAGTGAATATTTGATAATATTCTGATCAAGAGAAAATTGTTAATCAAAATGGTGATTTTGCTGTTATGAAAAAATGCTGGAATGACTAATCGATAGTTTGGTGACAGTAAGTAAGGCTTGTGATTTACTGTCCACTTTTAATTCCTGCTGAGTTAATTTTTTGAATGACTTTTTTATCCACCAAACTAATTAAAATTTGGGAACTGCCTGCTACCGAGAATGATATAGTCCACTACTTTTAAAGGACAATCATCAACTGAAATAACTATTTGCGAGAAGTTTGGGTGTATAGCATGTTATTCTGAGAAAAACCCAAAATCCTACAAAAGTGACAACTTACAAACTGCCAGAATATGAACATTTTCATGTAAATGAAAGCTACAATTTCATTTGCATTTTGCAGAACATAAAAAACTTCAGTCTGCCCCAGTGATTGTAAGAAACAATTATTATTATTATTATTATTATTATTATTATTATTATTATTATTATTATTATTATTATTATTATTATTATTATTATTATTATTATTATTATTATTATTATTGAAATAAATGTATATTGCTAAAAGTTTAGTTGTTACGACATCATTTCTCACAACAACAACAAAAATGTAAATAAGTGTTCATTTATTTCCAGTAAATAAAGTTATAGGTCACCATATTGTAAGAAAATTAGTTATTTTTGCAAACAACTTGATTCACTTCAAAATGTATATACATGTTTGTTTCCATTAAATAATATAATGAGTCATCATTTTGTACTAAATAAAGTTACTTCTCATCATTTGTCAAAATTGATATAAATTAAGTTTGTCAGAAAATCCCATGCAGACATTATTTTATGATATCGCAAGGTTAGAAAGTTATGGCTGAACGAATACATATATAAAATCTCATCACCGAACAAATATGTAGCTTTACCAATAACCCACTATCAAGCTTTGTTTACATAAACACTGAGCGAGATAGAATTCAATATCTCTTTCAAATTGTCTCCAACCTTTAAACCATGTTTTTGAGCTAGTTGGTTCACGTCAGTAAAGGGTAGAAAGACTAGAAACTAGATCTAAACCCTAACTCTACTAACAGCATTTATGAAACACTTTTCTATCAGCTTGAAAGCATGAATTTTTGATAGTGGGCTATTGATAAAGCTCCATCTAGTGATCATAAAATGCAAGTTATAGCAAGTTATGAAATTTATAACTTGTTTTGTTTATCATAAATGTGCCCATGAAGGTTTTTGCAATGATATAGATTGCAGAGGCTTTTACTATATGATGAAACTAAACTGAATTCAGACCCATATAGCTATCTAGTTTGTTTGACTGGATTTGAAGATATTTAAGTATCTGAAAAATTCATGCTTTCAAGCTGATAGAAAAGTGTTTCATAAATGCTGATTAGTAGGGTTGGTGTTTAGATCTAGTTTCTAGTCTTCCTACCCTTTATTGACATGAGCTAACTATCTCAAAACCATGATTTAAAGGATGGAGACAATTTTTGATTTCTATCTCTCTCTCAGCATTTATGTAAACAAAGCTTGATAGGGGGCTATTGGTAAAGCGTCATCTAGTGATCATAAAATGCAAGCTATAGCAAGTTACGAAATTTATAACTTGTTTTTTTTATCATAAATGTACCCTTGAAGGTTTTTGCAATGATATAAATTGCAGAGGCTTTTACTATATGGTGAAACTGAACTGAATTTAGACCCATATAGCTACCTAGTTTGTTTGACTGGATTTGAAGATATTTACATATCTGAAAAATTCATGCTATCAAGCTGATAAAAAAGTGTTTCATAAATGCTGATTAGTAGAGTTGATGTTTAGATCTAGTTTCTAGTCTTCCTACCCTTTACTGACATGAGCCAACTAACTCAAAACCATGGTTTAAAGGTTGAAGACAATTTGAAAGAGATATTGAATTCTATCTCTCTCAGCGTTTATGTAAACAAAGCTTGATAATGGGCTATTGATAAAGCTCCATCTAGTGATCATATAAGTACTGATATATATATGAATACACTAAAGAAAAAAATGAATGAGGAAATTAACAACAAAAAATTAGATGAAAATTATCATTATTATGGCATTTTTTTAATTAATATTGCTTCAAAATTAGGTGATCATTTGATTAAATTCCAAACCTTATTGGGTTTCACAATCAGTGATTCAATGCAATCGCTCATAAATTTATAAGTATTAAAAGTCCTATGTATAGTCTTATTTTTTCACTTCTTTTAATGCCACCAACAACTTGTTTACCATTCCTTTGTCAAAAATGGTTTTGTTTTTTTTTCAGTCTTGATATAAGAAAAATGTATGGGCAATGAAATTCCAGCTATTATTCTGAAAAGCACTTGACCTTTCTTAAATTAAACATGTTCTTCCCCATATTTAAAAACTGAAAAATATCAATAATCTTGTAATTTTATACAAAAAAAAAGTAAATAACATTTTTATTTCTCCCCCTATATTAAAAATGTCATTCTTTAATCATATTTATTCAGAGTCAAAAGTCAAAATTCCTGAATCAAATCTCAAAATAAACATTTAAAAACAAATAGCTGAATAAAACAGCAACATTCAATCAATCACTTTGGTTAAATGAAATATGACCTATAGAAAAACTGATTATTACCTTCCATTATTAGTTATCTATCAAATCACTATTCTCAAAATCTTTCTGCTTTAATTCTGATCCTCATTCTTCTTACATACAAGTTTCTTCCAAAATATCTTTCACAATTCTTCTACCAATCCAATTTCTCTTTTGTTCCTTAATTTCCTCAATAAATATTTATCTCCTGAACACTTCTATAAATTTCAGTTTTTATCTTTCCAAATTATTCTTCTCTAATTCCCTAGTTCAAAACTCTCCTAGTTTTTTTTATATCCTTTTTTCTAATTATTGAAATCTCTGCTCCATATAAAATGAAGTTCCTATCAAAATATTAACTTTAATAATTTATGAAATATCTTCCTACTCTTAAGAAACACATTTTGGTTGTCATCTGATCCTTCGTGTCAGTCGCTAGAGGCGCGATTTCTAATCAAAAACACATTAATATATTGTTTCCGGGCCAGCGATTCTCTATTAATATTGATTTTTTTTTGTTTGTTTGTTTATTTGTTTACAAAGTTTACTTTCTTTCATTTCTGAATTATTTTTCCCAAATAATATTTTTGACGATGGTATAATAATAGTTGAATTTTTTAGGATTGCCGAAATTTAAGAGAGAACGGGTCTTTTTTGGTGTGGGTTCAAATAGTAATTTGTGTTTTTTTTTTTAAATAGTATTACTGTTTTTGTAAAATTGGATTGCCGAAATTTAAGAGAGAATGGGTCTTTTTTGGTGTGTGTTCGATTAGTAATTTGTGGTTTTTTTTTTTTAAATAGTATTACGGTTTTTGTAAAATTGGATTGCCGAAATTTAAGAGAGAACGGGTTTTTTTTGGATGGATCTTTAAATAATAATTGATGTTACTTTGATAGGTTTTCATTTGATTGCCAAGAACAATTAGTGGGAGGGGTGTTTTTGTGTACGATTAAATAATAATTTACGTTACTTTGATAGGTTTACGTTTGATTGCCGACAGCAATTATCGGGAGAAGTGTTGTTGTTTTTTTTTTCGCGTGTGTGTATGTTTAAATAAAAATTAAAACCATTACGTTTATTGGTTTACATTTGATTAACGACCGATATGACTTCCTTTCATTTATAAATTATGATTTTTGTTTCTATGAATAAACATTTTTGACAATGGGACAATAATAGTTGTTGTTTGTTTAATTTTTATTGACAAAAGGTTGTTTTTCGGTGTAGTTTCAAATAGTAATTTGGGTTACGTTTAAATAATAAGTTACCATCTTACTTTGATTGTTTTACATTTGTTTGACACTAATTATTGGGAGGGGTGTTTTTTTGTGTGTATGGTTGTAGACAACAATTATTGGGTGAAGGGGTGGGTTAACCGTTTAAACAATAGTAGTTTTAAGTTACGGTCTTACTTTGATTGGTTTACATTTGATTGCCGATACTAATTATTGGGAGGGGTGTTTTTTTGTATGTACGATTGTAGACAACAATTATTGGGGGAAAGGGTGTAACCGTTTAAAGAATAGTAGTTTACATTACTTTTAGTGGTGGTGTACATTTGATTGCTGACAATAATTAGTGAGAGGGGTGGGTGTTTTTGGATGATGATTAAATACTAATTTACCTTCCTTTTTATTTTACATTTGATTGCCGACAGCAATTATTTGGAGAAAGGGTTTTTTTTTGTGTGTGTGTATGTTTAAATCAAAATTGAAGTTACTTTTATTTATTACATTTGATTGACAACCGATTGACTTTTTTTTCGTTTATAAATTATTGTTTTGGTTTCCCAAAAACCTAATATTTTTGACAATGGGACAATAATAGTTCTTAATTTGATTATTATTGACAAGAAAGGATCTTTTTTGGTGTATGTTTAAATAGTAATTTGGGTTGTGTTTAAATAGTAATACTGTTTTTAAAAATTTAAGTGACAAAATTAAAGACACAATGGGGGGGGGGGGTATGGATCTTTAAATAATAATTTTCATTACTTTAATTTGTTTACATTTGATTGACAACAATTAGTGGGAGGGGTGTTTTTGTGTATTTTTAAATAATAATTTACATTTTTTGGTTAACAACAATTATTGTGTGTGTATGTTATGTTACTTTATTTATCAATTTGGTTAATAATATTTACTGGTAGACATTTCAATATCATTAATGGCATGCTGTACGGTCACTCGTCATGGCTCCAGTAATGCAGCAAACGTAAAGACTTGACGAACGGCATTTGAAATCCCTCAAACCAGCTGCCTTTTCGAAGTGCACATTTCTTTCGGCAAGAACGAGACTTACAAATGAAAGTCCAAAGATCTTTATGGATCTCAAGTCTCATACATTCGCCACAAACATCTTTTTTTCTTTCAGCAGGATGTTTTTCAGCTGTAGAAATGTTACAGCACTGACGGCTTTCGTGTCTGGCAATTCCCATCTTTTCATATTTTCTGTTTTCGAATTTGCCATACTTTTTGTCTCGGAAAATTTCTCGCTGAAACGTGATTCAAAGCGTGATCTTTAAAATATTACCCTAACCCACCGTAATCGAAAATTTAGGAAGAATATAAATTTATGAGGAACAATCACGATACTGTTAAAATTGTTAAAATGTAAATACATCAATTCATCTTAAAAAAAAAAAGGTACCGATGAAAATTAAAATTATTTTGACACGATCAAATTAATACACCCTCGTACGATATTGTTACATCAAATACATAACACAGCATTACGATATAGTGCGTGACACAAACAACTACGGTATTTTCCTCTGCTTTTAGCATCGGAAAAAGCCACACCGTTAGCCACTAAGCAGAGTTAACATTCTTTCTAGATTTTATCGTAGAAAGAAGACTTAACTCCAGGTTAACAGTCTATCTTTTAGCATAGAAAGAAGACTTAACTCTGAGTTAACAATCTTTCTAGGATTTATTTTAGAAAGAATGCTTAAAGGCTTGGGTGCGGCCAAGGAAACGGCATATTTCTAGAAATCTAGCTAGAAATCCTGCCTCTAGCAGCTGACACGAAGGATCAGAGGACAACCCACATTTTATTCTAACTCCTGTTATTATCTCCAAATAATTTCTTTAGCTGAATAGAACGACCAGAAAA
The DNA here is from genome assembly GCA_028023455.1 of Epiperipatus broadwayi. Lineage (NCBI taxonomy): Eukaryota > Metazoa > Onychophora > Udeonychophora > Euonychophora > Peripatidae > Epiperipatus > Epiperipatus broadwayi. The sequence continues at coordinate 5,893,085 of JAQFVV010006221.1, read as the reverse complement.
TTGTTTTCTTTGGTGCAATTGATCAGTTTTCATTTATTCAAGCCACAACCATTCACAAACAAGATTACTTTTTGTAATCATCAATTTTCACATAGAATATTATATTAAATTACATTTTTATTCTTCTCATTTAAAGATATAAATAAAGTTAAACTTAACCTTCCATGTAAAATTTCATTTATCATTAAGCATTTTAGTACTGAAAATTAATTAAATTTTATTCTTTCTTTTTTGTATTACCATAGTTTCATTCAGTTGTTTGAAGGTGTATACAATAACAATGCTAGAATTAATTCAAGGATAGAAATTCAAAATTAAGGTATAGGTTTAGAAACCCAGACCAGATAATTAAGTATTTACTTAATTTATGAAGATGTTACTCGGCAATCAATCTATGATAAATTCATGTAATAATAAACTTGTATTGAGAATTGTTTTTCATAATATTTAACTGACAGACAATCTTCATGGCCAGCAATAATAAAAAGAAAATCTATATAAGAAAATTTATTTTTAGTAAAATTAATTTTCTTTTCATTTTAAAAGTGTTCACAATTTCCACAAATGTCAAATTACTATTCAGTATAAATATGTAAATAAATGTATGTGTGACCCATCAAGAGATCACAGAAAAATTGTTAGGGGTCATGAAAATTTTGAGAAGTTCTCATGTTGGATAACAAATTTTTAATTGAAAAAACAAAAACTTAAACACTATTAAAAATACATGAAATCAACTCAATGCACTAGATAAGGATTTTATGCACACACCTTGCATCCATTGATTACTATGGCTTGCTCTGGGTGGCACTACTGTATGAAGAGTTTGTCACTTAAATGGGAAAATGTGGGTGATTTAGTATGCAAGTTGTGTAAGGAAGGCCTAGAAAATATTAGGCATCTACTAATAGAATGTAAATGCCTGCAAGCAGAAAGGGTAGAAATAGTGAAGTTGTGGAATAATAAATATAAACAAAGTGATTATACAGAAAGTGGGCTCTTGATTTTTATGCTGGGTTTGGGAAAAAATAAAGGGGATTTAGATATAAAGGCCATGGAGTTGACAAAGATTATGTTGTGGAAATGGGATGGAACAGGATAGAGAAGAATATGGGGAAAACTTAGGGTGGGGAGTGGAAAGTGGAGGTAAAATGACTAACAGGTTTTTCTTGGTACAGTGCTGAGAGATTCCTGACTCAGAATAAGAAGAGGTCACAGTGCATCACATCACATCACTGTTTTAGACCCTTTGACCCATGAGGCTCTGTCCAGTTAACAATTGTTATTTGTTATATTCCATAAGTACATCCCTGGTTATTAATTAATTTAATACTGCTATTAATTACTTTCTCTTTCTTTGAATCTTCTTAAATTTAAAAAATATATAATATATATCAATAAATTACTGATATTGTTTGTTAATGTATATACATTTATATAAATATGTGTGTGTATAAATATTATTAATATATCAATTTTAATAAAATATTTAGCTTGAGCTGAATCAAGTCTTTTGATATGTTCCTTTAGCAATGTAAACGTGAATTTATTCCTAATAATAATCAGTGGTTTGCAGCTGTCCAAAAACATAATCAAACATATGATGAGATAAAAAATGTTATGGACGACAAAAAAAACTAACTCCACAATGTATTACAAATTTAGCCTCATGGGATTCCTGGAGATTTCATTTCATTAGAATAAAAATAATAATATAATAGCGAGGAAAACTGATATTCATGGAGAATAGAAATCACATGAGGGTGGCATAGGAGCATTAGATTAAAACCACAGTTGGGAAAAAATCATGAATAATGATGAGAAAGACTCGTAGGATTAAAATCAATGAATGAAGCTATCAATTTTTTAAAAAATAAAATCAATATTCAAAATAACAAACTCAATTTTATTATTATTATTTTTTTTTTTTTAAAAAAAAAAAAACTCTCTAGATACATACATGAAAAAGCGACAAATTAAAATTTTCTCTTATTAATTACTAACCCGGGGCAATGGTAGTTTACAAAGTCATATTAATTAAAAAAAAAAAAAACTGGAGCTAATGATTAAGAAAAGTAATTAATTTAATTATATCAAAAAAATATTTTTATTCTACATTAAAGATCAGCCTTTCCAAGCTATTGTGCATGCCTTTTTACGAGTGTTAACAATAAATAAATACTTTCACTCCCAACACAAGATATAGTATTTATGAAAGAATAAAATGAATCCACTTATTCTTTCCAACCCAAATGCTTATATATGGGCAAAATCTTAAGTACTAAATTCTAAACTATGTTTCAAAATTTTTGTAACAATCGAGTATATACATATATTCTCAAACATGCACATAACCATTTTAACTCTAAAAAAAGATGGAAAAAAAGGGGGAAGGGGTAAAAATAAGTTTAGTTAAATTACACAAATCAAGTTCATGAATCTTAAATATGTCCATATATATCATATGTTGGTCTTACAGTCTGTTTTTTGACAACAAACAATATGGTCTTTTAACTTCTGCACCAATTGCATAATTGAAAGACCATTGCAGCTCTCCATAGTATTTTATTCTTAATCATACTCTTCCAATGAAAACAATTCATATTAAACTTCTTCAGCCTACATTTAAGATAAAGGATCCATATCTAACTTCCAAAAAATTTGGAAGAATGACATCACAGCATACAACTAATTTGGTTGTAGTAGTTATATTACTATAATGAAATACAATATTTTTTAATTTAAGTTAGTATCACAATGAAGTCTACTCACCAACTAAATATACCCTTTTATCTAAAAAGCTATAAATAATCAAATTGAAGCACATTCTGAAAGTGAGAATTATACAAATTAAAAATTGTTGAAGATTTTTCCCCATCAGAGATTGAGTTTTTGAACATTAATTACTGAACCAAATTATTTATAGGTTACATTCAAAACATTTTATAGAACTTTATTTGAATTTTAAAGCGAACAATCATGTGTCATAGCAGCAGCCAGGAAGTGAACCCGCTAACCCGGGACAACTGCTTGCTTGTAAAGCAGCTGTCGCTGACCTCTCGACCACCAATGCCTGACACAATACTATAAATTTAAAAGCCAAATAAGTTTAAGTTCCATTTTAACTATAGTCAGTTATTAAACCTGCATCGCATCTTAATGCATGCTTCATTAAGATGTCCATACTGCTACCACAGAAATAAAAAAACAATCAGAATGAGTACATACATATCCTTAGTTAACAACCAATTTTTATTTCAAATGCCTTAAATATTTCACTGCCTGTAATAAACACTCTCTCTCTCTCTCTCACAGTACAGCGTTAATAAATTTCAGCAAACAATCAGGTAATCCTTAAACTTTTTTATTGCATTAAATCAAATGTTTTGACTGAATCAAAAATGCAATACAACACTTTTCTTGCATTTGCATAAATGCAAAAAAAATGACTATCATGATTTCTGAGTCTCTAAAATCACAATGAGACTAATTGCTTATGTAAAATTAGTCAGATGCATTCTATTCAATAAAATCATTGAGAGTATTTTTGCTATAATAAATAACAATCATAAATTGAAACAATAAAGGTATTCTTAATATAGGTAGTATAATTTCTTGGGACCATATATTCCTAAAACATTCTAATTGTAGTGAAGTTATCACTATCCTATTTAAAACCTTTCCAGGTAACTCAAAAGGGGAAATTAGTAATTATATTGATAAAACAGGCAAAACTCACTATATATATTGCCACACACAGCAAGCTAGAGTAATCAATGGATACCAGAAGGCCTGTGCATAAAATCCCCATCTAGTGCCTACTCATCCAATATCTTCAGACTAATGCAGTGCTCTCAGATCCAAGGCTCCTCACTGACGAAGGCCACAAGCCAGAAACTAGTCTGGGGATATTGGATGAGTAGGCACTAGATGGAGATTTTATGCACAGGCCTTCTGGCATCAATTGATTACTCTAGCTTGTTGTGTGTGGCAATATATATATAGTGAGTTTTTGCCTGTTTTAACAGCAGTTATACACAAGCATAAGAGGAGGTGGTCATGTGATGTTCATTGGCTTAATTATATTGATCTTCTAATGCATTGATAATTAATTTCTTTTAAACTTGAAGGCCACTTTTATATTCAAATTTATAACATGATCAACAATACTCAAAAGTCATCTTCTTTTATAGTGATATTCATTTACTAAGCACTGTACTGAATTAAAAGTAAAAGGGGGGGGGGTAATATTTTCAGTAATAAAAACCAAATCTATTTTCATTGACCATCATTTTCTATCATTATCAAACATTGCTGAATGAAGAACTCTCCATGCATCAAGTCATCCAAAACTTTTACACATGATCTAGTTCTTTTACACTATTTTGAGCTTATTCTTTTATATGGTTAGAATTCAAAGTTTGAAGCAGATGAGTTATAATTATCTTGGTAAAGATTTGTATAGAATTGTTAGAAGATTGATAGATGTGTAATTTCTAATGTCTTCTTTATCATTTTTTATTAAATATAATTATTACTACTGCATTCCTTCAATTATCTGGTATAACTTTATCACTTAAACATTTTGCATATAGTTTTGCCAATCATTTTTCTGTTTTTTTCACTTCCTTCTTTTAAAATATTAATAATAATTCCAGAAATTTCTTGGAGCCCCTTCTTTTTTTTCATAAACTTAATTGCATGTTTCATCTCTTCATTTAAAATACTTTGCAATTCAGAAAAAGGAGTAATAGAGATATTTTGTTCTCTTGATTTTATTACTATATAATCCTTTATGTAATTAAGGGGGATTTGAATCCAGACTTTCAAGCTCCCTAGTCATCCATTATATCCAATATAACTGATACCCGTGACCGCATACATGTGAAAAAAATAAATGATCTCCAATATATATATATTTCATGCTTGAAAGTCCAGATTCAAATCCCCTTACATCTAGATTAAGTATATACATTATACTTGTATTTCAATATTATATAATTCTTTATAGAATTCATCCAATCATTTCACATTGTCACCTGCTGTAACAATTTTCCTTCCAAAACCAAAATGTTTTATACTTTTGAGACTTATATCCTCTATAGCTTTGCTTGCCAATCCAGACTTATATTTTCTTATATTTTTAACTCTTTTGCTTACCATTTTACAGAACTCTAAATATTTAATTCATCATTTTTTAAAAATTTCATATTCCTTCTTTTCTTCATATATTGTCTTGTCCAGTCAAAAAAATTATTAGTAAATTGGGAGGGTTGTAGCAACTACCTTTCTTGCAGAGAGATTGAAATTTCAATAGTTAGACTTGTAAATATTTGTGTAAAAATTCTATTGTTAATTTTTCAAGATATTTCATTTAGAAATACTTTACAATATCCATAGCAATCAATTAAAACGAAATTCACAGTCATCATTCTGGTATGTTAATCTGTTTGCAGATTTCTCATTTAGTAAATTCTATTCTGTTATAATATCTCTTCCCACTATAGATAGCATCATAAATACATACTTAGAGTTGGTTACAGAAAGGACTTCTCTGTTCACTGAAAGATCCTTTGATTTCTCTATGAGGCCTTAAAGAAACTGAGCTGAGCAAATTCCTAATGTCCACTCCATATATTCTTATTTTTGCAGTTCTTAATACAATATGATTATTGACATATATGAACAGGAAAAGACTGTTCACCAACATGCATCAGCAAGCATAGTGGGTTTATTGGCTTTTTACCTTTGAATTTAAGATCAATAAACTCCATGATTTTTCTTCTCAATTGCCTGATAGTTCTCAAAAAAAGTGAGACAGACAAAACAGAGTAAGTTAAATAAAAGCACATAAAATACTTAATGTATTTATGTATTAGAATATAAGTTTTTGATCCTACTATTGACAATTATTTTCTTTAGTAAAAATAGATAAATTTTATATAATTAATTTAATAATGAATGAATTATTGACATAAATAAAATAAAATATTTCATCTTTAACAAAACAAAAAAAAACTATTGTTGGACTTTATAAACACTTTTTGAAGATACTAAAACATTTTCTCTGTTATATCATAATAATTCATATTTTTCAAAACTTATGTATTATAATTTATAACACTGAAAATTATAAAACAATTACTAAAAATTGGCACATTTACATATCATTTATTGGTTGTTATATCAAATACCCAGTAGAAGACATCGGTGAAGCACTAAAAAAGAAAATCTATTAAACCTAGAAAGTTCTGTTGAATTTTTAACTTGTAATAATAACTCTTCTTCCCTATAAATCTATACATGTCATTTCATTGAACATGTAAATAAATTAATATATAACATAAAAAGTTCGACTGATGCGCCTAAGAATATATAGTTTATTCAAAGATTACTATGAAAGAATTGGATGATTTCTCAGAAATATTTAAATATTAGATTATCCATATAATCACAACTGTTTAAAGGGATATAAAATTCTGTTTAACAGATTTTCAGTAAGACCACCATTTTCACCCATTACACATCAATGAGATGATTCAGTTTCTCACACATATTCTTGCAAGTATACCTCATGATAATGACACCCATGTTAATTATATGGTGCAGCAGACTTAAGATACTTTTATATGAATACTTCTTGACAAAAGCATAATTAGATTCTACTTAATGTATGATCTTCACAGATGAGTACAATTTATGATAAAAATGTTGAAATACAACCCTGTTGAGTTTGAAATCAGGCTTATTTTTATTATTTGTAATATCAGCTATAGTCTTTCAACATGTCCAGTCACAATTAATTCAATAAAAAAAATTGTTTTAATCTTTTCACATGACAATACAAAGAATATATTGAGCAATAATTTAATTTTATTCTTAATATAAACAACCATATTCTCTTTTCCCCAAATTAACAATTATCATTAAATGTTATCTAATAGTAAATAATGATGTAAAAACACAAAGGATATCAATATCACAATTTTGAGTAGGAGCATTAATCTGTTTATATCCCCAAAAGAAATTTTTGACATCATTTAATCCTTTATGATAAATTGATCAATGACAATTATAATTGTAGAATCAAATTAATATCTACTAATCTAATCTGTTTATAATTCATAAGGAGAAATTTTCATAATCTATCAGATATCAAACAATCAATAAGCAGATTTTAATCAAAAGTTTCATCCAATTGCTAACTCTGAGATTTTTTTTACTTTACTCAATTGAAATTTCTTTAGCTCGAGTACTAATATTCTATTTTTGTATTAAATTACTTGCAGCATTTTTATAAATAACAGATTATGTTAATATTTATAGATCAACAAATTCCATAAAAATATATAATTTTTTCCAGACAATTAAAAGTATTAGATTAAAAAACAAGCATGTTATATTTGTGTGTATATATACATATTTGGGTTTTCATAAATTGGTTTGAAGTCATTGCAAAACTCATCTATAACTTTTTATTCTTTGCCTTCTGAAGTTAGAATAATCTAAATCATTTACAAGTGACTATTACGATCATCAACCCACGATAGAACACAATCTTTCCAATATTTCTAACTAATAATGTCTGTTGCAGTGTGTTATTTTGCCCTGCGCAGTTTGGTGCAGTTGGGATAGCACCTTCCAGGAAGATTCGACTTGGGATCAGGAAGTTCCAGGATCAATCCAACTTAGAATAGATTCTGGTTCTCATACTTCTAGCATTCAAACTTATTATGAATTCCTGAGCAATAAAGTCATTCACTTTTGTTTTGTTTTTTTATCTAATGTCATTTTAATCTCATAATCGCATCTGAAATGAATATTTTTTTGTTAAGAATAATTTTTAATTTTTAATATTCATTCAAGAATTATCTTCATTTGTTCATTATTTCTTTCCTATAAACTGTACAATCCATATATATTTACAATAATTAATTCTTAGGATGTCATTTAAAATGTTTATTTAGGCTTAATCCCTCTTAGATAGTTATTCCCAAAGCAATACTTTCTAAACTTCATGTTACTCAATTACTCTAAGTTACCCAGTTACTCTAACTTGTAGTTAAAATTCCAGCTTTAAAACCGTTAAGTTAATATAAAACTTTAAATATAAATCAGGCTTTATCTTGCATGAGATTGGCATAATCAAAAATATCGAGATATTTAAGTGTTTGATTGCTGATCTGATGAGCCAAAATTGTTTATGAAATGCAGCGATGATGATTTGAGTTTCTGCTCTAATGTGTTTGTGATATGATTGATCTGAGATGAGAAATGCATTGACAAAAACTAAAAGACTTGAATCCCTATATGGTTGCGTGCAATAGTAGAATGACAGACTTTGAGGCTTAACGCCCACAGATCGCACCCAGATCTGCCATTTTCGGTGAACTTATAAATTCATGAATAATAAAGTCATTGATTATTTATTTATTAAGCTACTTTTCATTGCTTGTTTTTTTTTCCCTGTAAAAATGATTTCCGCACAATATTTTCAAAAACTAGACTTTTTGCAATATGAGGAGAAAAGAGTTAAAATTAGCAGTCAGACTTTTTTTTTTGGGGGGGGGGTGTAATCGAAAGATATTTTATATTAATAAATGATTTTCATGCTTGCTTTTATAACAATAAAAAGATTTAAAATACTGGATTATATATATTGCAAAAACTAATCTTCAATGTGTTTCTTATCTAACATAAAATAAAACTTGGTTGAGATGACAAGCAACCATATTACTAATACATTGGAATAAGAATAGATGAAATAAATAACTTTAAATCAGATAAGGGATAGTTTTCAATAGTAATGTACTGTATTTTCCTTATATCTTCTTTTTTCTTTCTCTCACCATTACTAATTATAAATAAGTAGAAAGTAATTATCTTAGAGATTCTTTCATATAGGTCGAAAATATAAATAACAAATTATTTCTTTAGCATTTATTTTGACATTTTAGAATAGATTAAAAAAAAAAAAATAAAGGCAGCTGCAACATATTTAAAAAGTAGCATTTTTAATTTCAATCTAAATACTTTTCCAAAAAGGACACAATATACATACTATAAATAAATATGGAAAATTAAAAGATTATTTTCAAAATGTTACTTGTTGTAGAATTCTAACAGCTCTTACTCTTTAAATCTCCTATATCACCACCTACACTTCCTTATCCCTTCATTTTAGCATAATCTAAATTTAATATATACATCACTGTATTAAAATAAACTAAATTGTCAGCATACAACGCACTCCATAAAAAATTTGATTATAAACTGATGTTTTCAATAAAAGCTGGAATATATCATTATCAATATATATGTGCTTTTAATGTCATGCTAATGTCTAAACTTGTCTAACAATAATATTTATTGGGGGGGGGGGGAGATTTTAATTAAGATTTTAATCAAAGTATTTGATTTAAGAATTTTTTGATACTCTGGAATTAGTGCTGCTTTAACGTTAATCGACCGGTCATACTTGTGAAACAAATATTATATGTTTTAAATGAGTTTTTGGATTAAAGTTAATTTTAAAAAATTATTATGAATATGATGAAATAAAAGATTGCATTAATTAAAAGAATGTTGAAAATTGCTTTTGTTTATTAATTTTTTTTATCCAAAAAATATTTTATTTTTTAAATTAACTTCAATTCACCCAATTTTTTAAGCATAAAGTTCGTATTCATAATAATTTTTTTGAATTTAGTTAAATTCAAAAACTCAATTTTTAAACATAAAGTTTGTTAATTTTAAAAAAATTAAAAAAATTAACCTAAAGTATTAGAATAATTCGCAAAGTTAAAATAATTACGGCCGGACGATTACATCACAAAATGCCTTTTTTTTTTTTTTTAAAAAGGTCTTGAATGTTATTTAAAATAATTCAAGAATCAATATAACTTTAATATAGTTAAATTCTATTTTTGGTGGTGAAAGTAGAGATGAGAAATTTAAACCCAATACTATCAGTTTCCATCAGAAATGTCATGGAAGTCTAAACAATGATTACTTAGTAACCAAATTTAAAAAACTAAAAAATTTAAAAAATAATATAACATCCAAAAAGGATAATCCTTATTAAAAAACTATAACATTCTACTAGATCTAGCTCACATACAGAGCTAAAATTAGCAGTATCACTTAAAAATGAATATGAATCATGTTCAGCTTTGAAAAGGTAGTTCTTTACATAAATAAATAATACATAGCATGATAAAAAGTGATTATTATACAAACCAATCTATAAATCACAAATATGTCCACATATAGATATTTCTCTCTTTGGATGGCAGAGTCGCCCCAGGATTTCGGCCCTGTATTTCCATCCCACAGAACTCACCACTGAGTGCTCTCCTCTTTGCAGCCTACATCAACCTGCTGCTGTTACGCATAGAGGCTTCGTTCCCTGGGATAGCAATACCTATGCTGAAGGAGAACATACACCACATCTCCTATATGGATGATGTGGTGGTATTCCTTTCATCCCAGAATGAGTTGGTGGGGCTCAAAGAACTCTTGGACCAATTCACAAGCGAATTCGGTCTCAGCGTTAACAGAGGGAAGTCAGCTATCTGGATGATCCTCACTAGCATAAAGATCTCTGGCTGGTTTGAGGCCTCCCCCAAAAATTTCTTGGGTTCCATCTGGCCTCTCCCCCTTCCATCATGAGGAGAGATCTGGAAAATTCCCTACTCAACAAGATTGAAGGCTTAATTACTTCATTATCCAAGGTTTATCTTTCTCTGTTTGGAAAGGTAGCCCTCCTAAATTTCAGTGATTTTACCCAAAACTTTATATTATTTGGCCAGCTTCTCGCCAACAATTAGATTTACCAAACAAATTGAAACCCTATGCAGGATATTGTGCTAGGGGGGGGGGAGGCTCCTGTCATCAGTCTGAATGTGCTTCAAAAACCAAAACTCCTCAATGGCCTCGAACTGCATTCGCTCAAAGTCTTCTATCTCCAAAGAACCCATAATGTTCTGTGTAAAATCTTTAAAGATAACCAAGAGATGGAATGCCCTTTCCCAATAGAGGTGGATCCTACCGATCGACCCCCTCCTAAACTGCGTAAACTTTGGATACAACACCAAGTGTCTATCACTGTTCAAAACTTTAGAACATCAAGTTCACTATTCCAGAATAAACTATCCTACTGGCAAGTCTACCAATTGGTTTCAGAGGGCAAAACCAAACCCGGTAATGTACTCCCAATTGGAATACCGCAACTCTCAAAGATAACAAAATTACTCAAACTAAGTCCCAAGTTTGTTGACTTTCTCCTGAAGGTCAACCGGGAGCTCTTCCTACTGCAGCCTTCCTTTGTTAACAAAGGGGATATAATATCAACCCCCTCTGCCCTTTATGCATGAAACAGGAGGAGTCCATAGTCCATATTCTTGATCATTGCGGATCATGGACATACCTACGTAATCTCGCACTGAATAGAACCAACAATTCAGACCCTGCCTACATCATGCTCAAGCCTGCATTCGAAAAAAGAAACATTGCATTGATATGTCTTGCCACATTTATAAACTTTTCGATCAGGTCAGTCATATGTAGAATCACATTCAATAAAGGTTATGAGGACTCCATTGATAAACTATTCTTCAATACCCTATGTAAGATTAAAGAGGATGATAAACGCACTGGTCAACCCTGGTTGGTGGACCAGACTTGGGGACAGTTTAGACTTTAGTCACACTACCGTACCGATCTCAACTGTCTGTACCCTACAGAAAGCCTAAATCCATGTGCTCCAAGGACCCTATCCCAGATCAAAACTTGATTGAACTCTATTCAAAGGATTCAGCTCTACTGAATCTTAATTTTATGAATTGGTTAGACTATTTCACTCACTTTTTACTTGTACAAAACTCATAAGTTGCAATTGATTTCAATTGTGGCTGTTTATGTACCTAGAATTAGACCTAAATGAAATGCAAATAAATTGTTATTGAAAGTAAAGTAAAACTCCGAAAAACTAATTCTATCATTGATAATTACTTTCGTTCCCTCTCAGAAATGAAGTGATAGTTTATGAGGTTGCTCTATAAAAATGCACTGTTTAACTCAATCTGATACTTGCAATTTTCAGGCTTAAAAACAATTTGGAACGCAAATTAGAATATGGACGTGGGGGGGGGGGGCATTCAAAAAAACCGTTTTGCAAAAATATTTGCTTTTCGTCTGACTTAACATTTATGACTATAAACACATTCTTTATTACTTTCTCATGAATACAGCCTACTCATAAATATTTTATTTAGTGATTTCTAGCAACTAAGTCAAATTATTATTTAATAAATCATTTTACTAGCAATTCAAAATAATTATGGTATTATGTAATAAATGAAATTGCACTATTAACAAAAGGCCAAACATTAATAATAGGTCTAAATTCAGATCACATTGCCTGCCTGTTATCACTAATAGATTCAATAATAATAATTTTAAAAAAAATACAATTTTAACATCAAAATTTAGATAGAAGATTGAAATGAGTAAAAACTTATTATGAAGATAAATTTGCTGATAACTTTAGAAAAAATAAAAAACGTACATATATAGACACGGGTATATAATAAGCCTGTGTGTTTCAATTGTAAATAGTTATTATTGTATGGACTTTGAGATTGTCATATAATTTATCCACGTGGCATTACGAAGATAGCAGACTCTTTAGTCAATAATTTTCAACTTGCAGGCTTTACGTTTTTTGTTTATTACAGGTATATAAACACATTATGTTTTAGTGCAGTGGTAGAGTGTAAGCCCTTGGGATTCAAGATATAGGGATCGTGACATCAGTTTTGATACTTCCGATGTTATTTGAACTTTATATCAATTGAGTGATAAACCATTTGATTACTTCTTACATCCATGCATGCAATATACTAGCATAAATTATATTTAACAAAAAATAAATAAATCCGTTATTAGATAAGGTCTTTAGAAGTAACGATATCTACATAAATTTAAGATTAGCTATAAAGAAACTTTAAAAAATAGAACTAATAAAAAATCTCTTAGGAGATTTCAAACTGCAATTATTATTTTAATTTATTATTGCCTCATTAATATTAATATACGCTGGGGAAAAGTTTTCAAAATAAAATCCACAGAAATAATGCTGCGGTTGTGAAATAAGTTAATTCAGCATTAACTCGCGGTCTTCAAAAATGTTCGTCTCAGTATTTTAAATCTTTTCTTTCCATTCTTTTTTCCACAGTTAATCAAAATAACATCTGCTAATAGGAATTTGTAATTATAAAAATTTGTTATTTTAATATATTCCTATATATATATTATTCCCTAATGGTTAAAATTAGAATGGGTTTATAGCTGGTAATCTGAGATAAGCTCTCAACAACTTTTTTAAAGTAGCTTCATTTTTGGTTGCTTAAAGTTAAAACTGCGGCAGTCTCATGTCAACTTTCATTATAGAAAGGCTAACAAGAAGGACATCTAACCGTTGCTAAGCAATGTAGCTTTTAATGAGTAAACTTCTGCCAAAAACATCTGACAGTTCATTTCTATGGCTATACGTTATATGTATTTGCAGATAGATAGATAGATATGTAGTACGTTCTTTGACAGAAGACATGGAGGTACTACAAAAAAGAAATAAAATTTGATTATCGTCAGAGTAGTTGCCATGGTGATACTTCTTTAGCATAATTTATTCTAGCTTCTCAATTTTAAAGCTACATTATAATTTTTAAGAGCCTTATAGATCATTAATATATATATATGAGTATGCATATATAAGTAAATATTACAAAATTCTACAATTTAAAATACATGTACTGACTAAAATAGATGGCTTAATAAGGTTAGTAGAAAAATTAAATGGTTAAAAAAAAAAATATCAATGTTAACAATTCTGCAATTTCACTCTTAACATAAATAAATATCTGTTCTAATATTAAGAAATAAAAATATATACAGCAAAGACATAACTGAGACAAAATGTAAAAAAAAAAAGCCTTTTTTAAATATACTATTTACATTTATTATCATTATATAATATTATTTATAAAGAGTATTTGTGAGCCAAATAAATTTATAAAAATGAATTCAGACAAATAAAAGATTAAAGTTAGATAAGTATGTTAGAAAAAAGTGTAGTAGAATATAAAAATTACAATAAAAAGGTAACTAATGCCAATAGCATGTACATACTACCTGTTAGTAGAGCCACTATACCCATATCAAACTATACCAGAATGACGATAACAAAGAAAAAAATGTTACCAGAATGACGATAACAAAGAAAAAAATGTTTAATAGAATATAAAAATTACATCAAACTGGTAAGTAATGTCAATAGCATGTACATACTGCCCGTTGGTAGAGCCACCAGAATGAGCAATAACAAGATACATGAATGAATATGTTTAAAAACATGAAAATAAACTAATTATTTTAGAAAACAAGCCTGAAATTATTACATTTTGCAAACAGATGATGATTGAAAAATAAATAATATGTTTGAAATATGAAAATAAAATTTATTTAGAAACCAAACTTTGGAAAGAAATTAAATTGGTGATAAGAGCAAATTGAATTTCAAAACCAAGAAGCACAAGAATAATATAAAAAGTTGATCATATCATTCATAAGAAAGTAATCCATATCAATAAATCATAAGAAATTAAAATCTCAAGAAATTATCAGCCTTCATATAGTTGGTATTAAAAAACCAGATATATAAACACTTACAATTAGATAATGCGTGCTTAAAATTAAACCATGAAAATATATAACATTGTAACAATAGAGACAAATGTAAATACATAACAAATTTTAATTCCACAAGGCCATGTTGATGACAAAAAAGGGCACAAAGACAAACATGTTCATTTAATGAAATTATAGATAAGTAGTAATGTAACTGACACAATTTTCACACTAAATGCAGCAATTGATTGTATAACAATGAGCTGGGTGCTTTGCAATAGCCTCAGTACTTTTAAATAAGTAGGAAGTATTTTTGTTCTTTTACATTATCTATTATCAAAATATATTAATTTCATGTTCATTTTCTAAATAAATAACATTATTTTTATGTTTTCAAACACATTACATTATTTACCTTTTTTTTCTTTTGAGAATCAAAACCTGTTCACTGCATTCTTCAATGTTACAGTAACACTTTTTGCACATGATTATTTTAATCCTTTTTAGATTTTTTTGCCTATTGAAAATATTTGTTTTTTAATAATTGTGAATTAAATAATTTATCAGGTTTAACTTTTAAAATATATTTATTTTATGAATTTATTGCCATCAATTACTTTTTCAAAATAAATTATTTTATTTTCATATTTTTAAATATATTATTTATTTTTCAATAATTGTATGTTATTAAAATATATTTGTTTTCTATATAAATAAAACTGTTCATTTTTTAAAACATATTAATTCTTTACATTTTGTTGTTGTTCTTCAAAAAAATGAAACTTATCAATTACCTACTTTGCTGCATCTTGGTAATAACAGGTAGAACATATATGGAAACTAACACCAGTAGATTTTATTTAATAAACATTAGAGTAAAATAATTTCATTGAAAAAGAGGTAAACAAAAATATAAAGCAGCACTACAAAATATTTAATAAAGCATGCTAGGATACTAATAAAAAATATAGATGTGTTGGGAAAATTAGAAGTATAAGTGATATGTGTAATAGAATTGATAAATTTTATCTATGTTAAAATAGGAAAAAAGCAAGGCAAATTTGGACAAAAAAGATTTCAGAAGATTGTAAATTTTATACTAAAAATAAAAACAGACAAAAACACAAGGAAATAATAAAATTTAGTTGAATTATGGAAGAATATTAATGTAAAAGATTTGCAATAATTATATCATGTTTGTAAAGTAATTGAAAAGAATATTCAATCGATTTATTGTTTGTTTTTATATAAATATGATTCCACAGAGACCTAAAATCTCCATACAATAGTATCACTGGTGTAAGCAAAAGCAATCAATGGATGCAAGAAGGTTGTGCATAAAATCCTCATCTAGTGCCTATTCATCCAATATCCCCAGACTAGTTTCTAGCTTGTGACTTTCATCAGTGAGGAGCCTTGGATCTGAGAGCACTGCATCTAGATCTTAGGATCTAATACAATCCTCCAGTAGCCACTTTTTACCTCATTAGCTAACTATAAAGCTTCAAGTGCCAAATGAAAACACAATAATGTTTTCAATTTAAGATCATCAGCTTGTATAGTTGTATCCATATTTTTTTGGTGTCTTTGGTTCTTTAATAACCATAGTCACCATAATTCTATTGGGGTAGGATTGGTTTTAAACCACTAATCATCACATGATCACCATTTCTTATGCTTACACATTAGCCTCTGTGTAAACAACTTATATAAGCATAAGAAATGCTGATCATGTGATGTTTAGTGTTTTAAACATGATTCCTTTAGAGAAACGATCTAATGCAAAACAATAAGGATATTTTTAGAATAATAAGTTTACTCTCAGCTGCAGCTAAAATATTTGCCAAGAAATTTGTATATCTCATATCAATTTCTGTTTTGGGTTAAAGAGTAAAAATGTTTGCTTTTTAAAACTAAATAAACATTTATAAGCATATAAACATTATTATGTTACATAAAATATCACAGTAATGATTTTTTTTTCTTAAGATTTGATCACTGTTTTATGTTTTTCCACTGAAATGTAAATTTGCTAATATAAAAGAATCTATAAATAAGTGCATTTTAATCTAATAATGACTAAATATTTCATTATAACCTATCATTTTTTTCTACTAAATCATTAAATTATAGTATTTAGTTTCTAATTTTTAGATGCTAAAATATTTTTAGATTAAAAATTATTCAGAAAGCAAGAACTAACCCCCACTGTTAATAAATATTTTCTTCATGCTTGACCACAGTTTTTTAGGAGTACATTATCTCCTTTGCCAGTGACAATGGCTTCATTGAGTAGTATAAGAATTTTTGTCTTATTGTTAGCACATCAATACTTAACTTACCATCACAGGTTAAATTGAATTGGTAAGATGGATTTTAAGAATAGTTAGATAACCATTTACTGACTAATAGTTGTATGTCTAGCTGAGTCACTAAGACCAGAAAAAAATTCTAGCTTGCTTTGAAATCACAGCTATGCTAAGAAATATCTAAATTCCATTGGATTCGAATCTTAGTTATGGCCGAAGCAGATAAGATGATAAAATTACTAAACTTTCTACAAAATTATCCAAATATACAATTAGTAACCGGATTCTTTTTAAAAGGCATTGTTAAAAAAAAAGAAGACTTCTCAGAAAATAAAATACAGTTTACAATGATTGTTTAAAATATACTATCAATATGAAACTGCAAAAGATTTGCAATTATTACTACAAAATCACCAAATACGTTTAATATATGTGATCCAGAATATGCATAAAACACGTGAATTAAATATTAATTTTAATAATTTATTATGATAAAGTTAAAAAAAAAAACAGGCTTGAATTCAAACATGTAATGTTAATCGTAAAAATAAAAAAAATCCTACAAATGATAATTTGCTTAAAAGCAGTTTGCATTTTATACTGCTGGCTTTTTCTTCCTTTCAGTTATTTACGATTCTGACATGATTTGATTTATCCTTTGCTTGAACAAATACAGATTTCTATATCAATGTTGCTAAGTTATCCAATAAAAAAAATTGACAATCATTAACTTAAATAAAATCGATGAATTTTAACTAAATAAATAAATAATAATACTAACGTAATTTAAAAACCCATGTTTGTCATCGCATTTAAAATATAACGTAAACTAAATAAGATTGTTTTTACGATGAACTTGTTCTTTGATAATAGTAAACATAATTTTCTTTATATATTTCTAAAAAGACAATTATTACGTCTGGTCAGTTAATCCAGTTGTAAGAGTGGATAGTGAAAAAAACAAATATTCTTAATTAATTTTAACGAATAAAATAAAATATTTGTCTGATTAATTGGCTGGAATTGTTAGGCTGTGATTGACATTAGATTTTTCAAGTTATTGACTAGACAATAAATAAAATAGCAATTATCATTTGATTTTATAATACAATAAATTACTCAGTATCAAAAATATAGATACTTTTTTAAAAATAAAGAAAAAGTAATTTAAAAATGAATTTAGAAAATAACACAATGCTAATGGTACATATAATGCAGTATTAAGACTAAAAAGGAGGTCGAGAGGTCAGCGCGACTGCCTTGCACTTGCAGGCAGTTGCCCGAGTTGCGGGTTCGCGTCCTGGCCGATGCTATGACACTTAAAAATATATATATAAGCTTTTGAATTACCTGTCTTTTAAGAAATAATTAATAGTGAAAATGATCAATATTTTATTTTACTTATTAATAGTAATTTGTCGGTATTTAAATAAATAAGATTTCATTAACAAAAAAAATTATATAAAGTATTGCAATAATTTTTAAAAAAAAAATAAATAAATAAATGTTGTATTTTCATTTATACGGTATATGTTTTATATTTTTGTTGTTGTTGTTATATTTGCACATTTGTATTTAATATACTATTTATATGAGTCACTTGATGCAATTGTTTGAATACATAAATCACAGCGACATTTGTATATTCAATATATTTATACAAATATTTTTAAAACATCACACGATCATCTTTTCGTATGCTTGCATCAGCTGTTAAAATTTTTCCACTTAACAGGATTATGATGATTATGATTATTAAAAAAAAAAAACCAAAGATACCAAAATATATGGATACTAATCTGGATTCAGATCTATATGACTATATAAGTGGATTGGCTTGGATTAAAAGCATTACTGCGTTTTCAGTTTGGGCCAATAACTTTCAAGTCAATATTAAAGATAAAAAGTAGATGCTGGAATGGTGTATTAGATACAGAGATACAGATGTACTGTTCCCTGTGGATATTGGATAGGTACTGGTTAGATAATATCTTCTAGCATCTCTTGATTACTAAAACTTGTACTAGTTAATATTATTGTGTGGAAATTTTTTTATATATTTTGATAATATATATAGATATATTATAAAGTTTTACTCATTACTTTTTTTTTCTTAATAGCCTTTATCATTTTTTCTATTTTTATAATAATCAGCAATCAAAAAACACAATATTTTATTACCATTCCTCCTTTTTTTTTTTCAAATGTCAAAGCGTTGACCAGGAAGCGAACCCGGGCCAGCTGCTTGGAAGGCAGCTATGCTAACCGCTAGACCACCAATGCTTGACACCAATCCTCCTTTATACAAATTAATGTGATCACAACATTTTTTCAGTTTAATTCGTTTACTTTATTTATGTTGTTTCTAATAATTTCATAAGAATAATTCAGAATTCTCAAATATTAAAACAGGCAAAACTCTATACGTATTGCCACTCAGTGCAAGCCAGAGTAATCAATGGATGCTATAAGATTCTGTGCATAAAATCCCCATCTTGTGCCTACTCATCCGATATCCTCAGACTAGTTTCTGGCTTGTGGCCTTCATCAGTGAGGAGCCTTGGATCTGAGAGCACTGCACCTAGATCTTAGGATCTAATGCAACCCTCCAGCAGCCACCTTTTATCTCTACTTAACTACAAAACTATGAGATTTAAATTGAAAACACCATAATATTTTCAATCCAAGCTCACCAGCTTATATATCATACAGGTCTGAACTCAGTTCAGTACCCATACATTTTGGTGTCTTTGGTTCTTTAATAACCATAGCCACAACTATCCTATTAGGCAGGATTTTATACACAAGCCTTTCTGGCATCCATTGATTACTCTGGCTTGCACTGAGTGACAATACATATAGAGAGTTTTGCCTGTTTTAATAATAGTTAAGAACAAGCATAAGAAATGGTGATCACATGATGTTTATTTGGCTTAATTCTCAAATATAAGATGAAAGAGATATTTTTGCTTAAACACATTCCCCAGAAACTTTGTAATGAAAAAAAAAGTAAGAAAAAATATCCACTTATTACTTTTAAAAACTATTACTAATATTTACAGATAGGTAATAATTCTTCTACTAAAACTTTTTTTAAAAATAAACTTTATCAATAGCGAATTATAAACAAGTATTAACATATATAAAGAGAAAAGACTTTACATGACACATACATAACTAATGAAAACATAATCATTACGACTACTGTTTGTGAGCAGATGAAAATGATTCAGTTTTATGTAGATGAATTGAATGTATAATTTATATACTTTATATCATTCTGAAATAATGCTCAACTAAGAAAAATATCGTTCTGCCAAATTTTGCTCACTAGTTCTATGTATTTTAGAACATGTAAATATGTTTTATACCATTCTTTATTTGATTTTCTTTTAAGAACATTGTATTTTTTTTTTCAGTGATGAAAGTTTATTCATAAAAAAAAAAACAGGTACAAATACAGTTAAAAAAAGGTATACAGTTAAAAAAAGGTTTATAAAAAAGTGACTATATGGTAAAATAAGATTTAGGAGCAACATGGTGAAAGGGGAAGGATACATAAAAAAGGAAAGGGATGTGGAAATAAAATTTTTTACAAGGTAAATATTGATTTACATAGTGTAATATGGAGATCTGAAATGACACATTGAATTTTTTTGTCCATAGCATTTCCAGAAATTGATCATCCCATGGAAATACAAAGCATTAATCCTCGCGAAGATTAACCATTAAAGATAAATGAATGTTACAATTAGGAATTATTTGTAAAGTCTAGAGTTTAAATATGGATAGCATTTTAGGAGTACAATATTGAGAAATCCAATTTGCGATGGATAAGTTGAGAAAAACACTTGGAGATAACATTGGAAATAATAAATTTAAATAGGGTGAATCACTTGCAATTAAAATCATTAGGCCAAACTGCAGCTTACTATGCAATAATACTTGGATAAAATCGTTTATAACAATAATGCTAAAAAAAATGCTATGAATAGTGTTTTTTTCTTTCTTGTAAATGAGAAAATCAATATTTGCAATGACCCCCACAGCACTCTCATCCAAGCCCTCTCCCCCAAAAAGAACCAGGATTTAGAGTCTCATTCAATCAGAAAAATTGAGTGTAATGAAAATTTTAATTAAAAGGTACAATTAGGAATTATTTGTAAAGTCTAGAATTCAAATATGAATATATGTTTTAGAAGTACAATATTGAGAAATCCAATTTGCAGTAGGTAAGTTAAAAAATATGGAGATAACATAAAATATGGACTTTTCCTATCTTGTGAATGAGAAAAACCAACATTGGTAATGACCACCACAGCACCCTCATCCCAATCTGCTCCCGATGGGATGTGATGCACTGTGACTTCTCCTTAAACGGAGTCAGAAATCTCTCAGCAGCTATGCCCAGAGAAACCTGTTAGCCACTTTACCTTCCCTTTCCATTCTCCACCCTAAGTTTTCCCATAATCTGCTCCATCCCATTTCCACAACATAATCTTTGTCAATGCCATGACCTTCTTATCTAAATCCCCCTTATCTTTTCCCAAACCCAGCATAAAAACCAATGACTCACTTTCTGTATAATCACTTTGTTCATATTTAATCTTCCATAATTTCATTATTTGTACCCTTTCTGCTTCCAAGCATTTACATTGAAGTAACAGATGCCTAATATTTTCTATGCCTTCCTTACACAACTTGCAGACTAAATCACCCATATTTTTCCATTTACGTGTATATTCCCTTGTTGCTAAAGATCCCATTCAAGCCTTAAACAATAAACTACTTTCCTTACTATAATCATAAATTAACTTGCACCCAATGTTCCGTTTACTTCTATATATATTTAAACTCATTTTACTCTCCATACTACATACTAGTTCTCCATCTCTCCAACTCCCTATTTTTTATTAATGCATCTATTCTTCTATCCCACTCCTTACCACTAAAACACTCAACAATCCTCCTAAGACAATCATCCCACCTTTTGGACAAGTATACTGACATAAATTCTTTATCCAAATCTTCTGCATACGGCATCACCTTTCTCACCCATCTTGTTGCCTGCCCTTTACTTGTAACCCAATTAAATACTATTTTGACTATTCTTTTATTATCCATAAACTGCAATCTACTGAACATTTTCAATTTGCTTTTTGCATCCCTCATATAAAAACTTGACCATCCAATTTCTCCTTGAATTGCCTCCTTTTCTGTCCATACCTCTGCATCTAATGCATGGCTTCCTACTTCCCTTTGTACTTTTTCTAAGTAACTAATACCCCTTTACTAACACATAACGCATCATTGCCGTATGTTAACCCTGCTACTGCCACTCCCATACAATTCTAGCTACATCATATTTATTATACGAAAACACTGTATATCAATCCCTTTCTTTTCTTTGCTTCATTTATCATTTTTTTCTCCCATTCATCCAAGCAATTTTTCTTATTACTCAAGATGATTCCCAAATATCTATATCTATTCACCACACTTAACTTTATATCCCCCAATAAGAAATCTTTGTCTTCTCTTTCCCCAGTATTCACCATTATTATATTTGATTTTTCTTCACTAAATTTAATCCCCATATGTTTACCCACTTTTGCGCATGTTCTCAGCATAACTTCCATTCTTCTCTTCTTTCTGCACACAAAAAAACATCATCCGCAAAAAAAAACCCGCCAATGATATATACTCTCTTGCCACCTATTAACAGTATCTCTATCCCTCTTCCTAGACTTCCTATTGCTCTCTCCATTTCACTCAAATACAACACAAATAAAATAGGTGACATAGGGCATCCTTGCCTCAGTCCCACCCCATTTTAACTTTAACTGATTCTATATCCCCTAATTGATATGTATAGTAATTATTTTCATATAATTTCTTAATAACATCCACTAAAACTTTATCCATTCCCAGATTTGCTAAACTTATCCATAATATATTTCTATTCACTCTATGATATGCCTTCTCTATATCTATAAAACCCATATATAACTGTCTACCTGAATTCCTACTCATATCCATAAGTTGTGTAACTACAAATAAACTATCTCCTATACGCCTATCTGACCTAAAACCTCCTTGCATTTCCCCCACTACATTATTTTCTTCCATCCATTTTGCAACTCTTCCAGCCACCATATATAAAAAAAACTATATAAAACTGATGTTACCGCTATCGGTCTATAATTATTTAACTTTCTATGATCCTTACTTTTTCCTTTAAATAATAATCTTACTCTCGTATTACTCCAACTACCCGGAAAAACTCTCTTCTGTGCCATCTTATTAAAACATGATAGTAACTTTACTTTTGCCCTATGCCCTAAATTCATTACCATCTCTGCTGCCCATCCATCTTATCCTCTTGCCTTACCACTTCTCAATTTCTTCTCTGCCTCATTCAGTTCATTTTCTGTAAACCTAATATTCCCATTACTATATGCTTTCATATTTTCTATCCCTCTGTCCTTCACATCTAACATCTTTTCTATATCCATTACATAACTATTCAATATTCCTTCTAATTCTTCTATTCTCTCTAATTCTTCTATAGAGCTACACTCCATTCCCTCCTCATCCAGTAATACTATCTCTCTCCCCCTCTCTAAATTTCTCCTTTTAATGTAATTCCAAGATTTTTTACTCCCATCTCTTCCACTTTTATTAATATCATCCAATAATTTACTATTTAGTTTCATTCTCTCTCTATAATTATCTATTTTAGCTAACTTCTTCTTTTCTAAGTATTTTTCCCATTTAGCATTAATATCTTTTTCACTTTTTTTGTTCTTAATAGCACACTTATATTCTCTGCATGCTTTTTTCTTCTCTTTTACACTTTTACTAACTCTTATTTTTCTATTACTTTTATTCTTCTGAATATTCTCACCTAAAACCCTATTTGCCACTTTTTCTATTTCATCACACCAGTCCTCATACTCATTTCCAACCAACTCTTCCATAGTTTCTTCAACTTGTATTTTATACTCTTCCAACTTATTCTTAACATTCACTCTCCGTCCACATCTTTTATTATTGTTTCTACTTTTATTTCTATTTTCCATCACATTACTAACCATTTCAATTACAAAGAAATTATGATCACTATTACATACTCTCTCTCTTCATTATCAAACACCTTAATTTTCCGTACTTTATTCATTCCCTTTTTCTCTACTAATACATAATCTATTGTGTGGGATATATTATTTCTAGACCATGCGTATTGTCCCTCATAAATATTTGATAAGTTTCCAATGCTCAAATTTACTCTCTGACAAAATTTCTTCAAAAGCTGTCCATTCTTATTATCTACATCATCAATTTCTTCAATATGCCCATTCATATCCCCTATAACCATTATTCTCTTCCCCTTTTCTTTAAAACTCTATATATCCTTAACTAGGCACTGATATATGCTATTGTTCCATTCCATTATAGTTTGACTATCTCCAGTAGCTATATAAACTATAGCCACCATCCATTCTTGTCTTCCCAACCTTATTTCAAACCACAAGTGTTCTTGGCATTTAACAGTATTTAAATATTTTTTTTGATATAACACCTATACCACCACCCTTTTTTTCTTTCTCTTTTCTATTTATACCCTGGCATACCAAATCTTCCAAAATAGGTTCTTCTCTTAGATGTGTTTCCACTAATAGGTTCTTCTCTTAGATGTGTTTCCACTACTGCTAATACCTCAAGCTCTTCATTTTGAATTGCTTTGTTTAATTCCTGCCACTTTTCTGGTTTCCTCCCACCTTGCATATTCAAATATCCAATTCCTGATTATTCTTTTATAAAATTTTTTGATTCTTTCTTCTCCATTATGTTTATAAATAACTTGCTTACCATTAATTTTACAGACCCATTCCCTTTCCACATCCCTTTGTTTATTCCTTATATCCCAGCCATTCTTCTTCTTTTTAATAACCCTACAATTTAAAATCCCACCCCCCTTTACAAGTTTCCCAAACTACATTCTTTATAAATCAGACTCCCTAATTTATAAATCAGACTCCCTAAAACTTCACTTCCTTGTTCCCCTAAGTGCAACCCGTCTTTACTATATAACTCCCTCTTCCCAATAAAAAAATCCCACACATCCACAAACGTAACATCATTTCTCTCACACAATTCTTTCAATCTCTCATTTACAGAACATGCCCTATCTAACATATACCTTTTATCAAATCTTGGTAATAATCCAACTTTTTCTACTCTTCCTTTAACCATACTCAAATTTCCTAATCAATTCTATGTATTCACCCATTACTCTCTCTGATGACTCTGATAAATTATTAGTCCCTACCATAACATATACATCTCTATTCCCTTGCTTCTTTACTTTGTCTGTAACATCCCTAATTCTTGCTCCCAGAAAACATACTCTTACATACCTGTTTCTATTTTCCCTTGCAATTATATCTCCACATTCTCTTATTAATGAATCTCCTATCAATACTGTCTCATAGTCTACTTTCTCTGCTTCATTCACAACTTTCTCTACCACCTTCTGGACTTCCTTATCTACTTCTTCCTTATCATTCCTACTCAATAATTCCTTTATCTGCTCACACTTCATCTCTAACGATTTTAATTTTACTTCTACACAAAAGAACTAGGATTTAGCACCCAGGGGGCCCTCCCAACAACCAGACTCTCATTCATTCAACAAAATTAAGTGAAATGAAAATTTTCATTAAAAGATAAAATCTCTGCAGAAATCTTTTGTAATTTCAATGGCTGCCATATATTTATATAGCGTTTTTATAAAAGTTGAAATTGTTCTTACTTGTGATTACACTGTTGATATAGCTTCTATATGAAAAGAGAGCTAAGAAACTCTCCTATTTAATAGGGATAATTTTACAGAAATTTAATTCCCTAAACTAGGAAAAAGGGAATGAAACAGGGAGCCATAAACAGAGTTAACTGGACTCCTTGGCTCCCTTGTGGCCAAAAATGACTGAGTAGTGAGCATGTCATATGTTTCTAAGAGTATGAATAATTACTACTGCATTATAAGGATGAAAGATTTTAATATTTTGCTCAGGCAATTATTTAAGATTAATTGTTTGCTTGTGAACTACAAAGTGTTATAAGGATGAAATAGGTTTGAAAAATGTGCATCATATCTTCTAGATAATTAATATACAAGGCACATGTAGGATTCAGTTTTAATTTAAAATGGTTAATGAGGAAGATTTTGGTAGGAACTGTGTCAAGTAATAAGTTGAACAAAATTTTCAATCATGATTGAGGAACACACATATTTTGGAATCTGGTTAAAGTTTGGCAATTGGAAAGTTGACCATCACTAATGTCTGATAGGATATATAACTTTTTTTCAAATCCTTAAATGAAATACCAACTAAAGATTTGATATGCTCAATAGTATGATGAGTAATAAAAAACGATTTGCATATAGAAGTGAAGCAATCAATGTTATAGGTGGAGTGGCTTCAGAATTGGACTAACTAGAATTCCAATGTATATTTTAGCTCTGATATAGAAGATAAATGATTGAGGATATATTAACTTATGTTCATGTTTAAAAATAGGAAACAAGCACTTGTAATTGATAAGCGTGGTGATGATCATATGATTTTATTGTAGACATGAAATTTTTAACACTAGCCCTGAAAGGTTGCATCCATGGACTATAGAAAACAAACCTATCACCCAGAATATTAAGTAATAACTAATTGATATTAATTATACAACTTTATGTTATAAGTGTGATAGCACTATTTAATATTATCACCCAGAATAGTATTAATAATACAAGCAATTTTGGGCAGATGTTTATTTCTGTATTGAACTTGCTAATGGCCAGATGACTTAAGGATGACTTATGTTTTAGATAAATTGATTGAAATTCCAAGAAAAGATGAATACATATTCATGAAGAATGAAGGTAGATTGTGGCCTGTAGCTATCTTCCACATGGATGACTTAAGATTGTGGCCTGTAGCTATCTTCCACATGGATGACTTAAGATTGTGGCCTGTAGCTATCTTCCATATGGATGACTTAAGATTGTGGCCTGTAGCTATCTTCCACATGGATGACTTAAGATTGTGGCCTGTAGCTATCTTCCACATGGATGACTTAAGATTGTGGCCTGTAGCTATCTTCCACATGGATGACTTAAGATTGTGGCCTGTAGCTATCTTCCACATGGATGACTTAAGATTGTGGCCTGTAGCTATCTTCCACATGGATGACTTAAGATTGTGGCCTGTAGCTATCTTCCACATGGATGACTTAAGATTGTGGCCTGTAGCTATCTTCCATATGGATGACTTAAGATTGTGGCCTGTAGCTATCTTCCACATGGATGACTTAAGATTGTGGCCTGTAGCTATCTTCCACATGGATGACTTAAGATTGTGGCCTGTAGCTATCTTCCACATGGATGACTTAAGATTGTGGCCTGTAGCTATCTTCCACATGGATGACTTAAGATTGTGGCCTGTAGCTATCTTCCACATGGATGACTTAAGATTGTGGCCTGTAGCTATCTTCCACATGGATGACTTAAGATTGTGGCCTGTAGCTATCTTCCACATGGATGACTTAAGATTGTGGCCTGTAGCTATCTTCCACATGGAAGACTTAAGATTGTGGCCTGTAGCTATCTTCCACATGGATGACTTAAGATTGTGGCCTGTAGCTATCTTCCACATGGATGACTTAAGATTGTGGCCTGTAGCTATCTTCCACATGGATGACCTAAGATTGTGGCCTGTAGCTATCTTCCACATGGATGACTTAAGATTGTGGCCTGTAGCTATCTTCCACATGGATGACTTAAGATTGTGGCCTGTAGCTATCTGCCACATGGATGACTTAAGATTGTGGCCTGTAGCTATCTGCCACATGGATGACTTAAGATTGTGGCCTGTAGCTATCTGCCACATGGATGACATAGTATTATTTAACAACTGCCAACAGAATTAGTTGAAGCTGCCTGCTAACAGCTGTTTTATTATTACCTGCATGATGTTTATTAAAAGATGATTTGTAGTTTTAAAAATAAAAAAAACTAATCAAAAAGTTTAAAAAATGTTTTCTTAAGTATCAATTTACATTTTAAGTATTTATAAATCTGACATAAAATATTGTAATTCTTATTTTTCTTTATTTGTGGAGGAAAAGAACACATTTTGGCATCCACAATGGAAGACATTAATTTTAATATTAAAAATATGAGCAGAAGCATATTTCTGAACAAATCACAGTTTTATAGGCAATATTTTGTGAATTAAAATGGGGAGCTAAGGGAATAAAAAATAGAGCTTATTTAAATCAATTAGATTTTGCATACGCTGTTGTAATGCTTTCGAGCTTCAGTAAATATTGCATAAACCATTAATGAAAGCAAAAAAAAGTAGAAATAAAGATAAATGCTAAAATGATTAAAGAAATTTTCAATGGCTTTTTTAAAAAATGAGAAAATAA
This sequence comes from Epiperipatus broadwayi, assembly GCA_028023455.1. Lineage (NCBI taxonomy): Eukaryota > Metazoa > Onychophora > Udeonychophora > Euonychophora > Peripatidae > Epiperipatus > Epiperipatus broadwayi. The sequence continues at coordinate 5,864,601 of JAQFVV010006221.1, read as the reverse complement.
AGAAAGATAGTAATGAATTAAAAGTGAAGACCTACAAATATTTTGATCAAACTATTAATACAAATGAAAACATAATCGATAAAATTAATTATAGAATTAAACTTGGATAAATGTATTTAACAAAAACAACAATATTAAAAAAAATATGCTTATTTATTTTAAATGGAAAAAATTTTAATAGATGAGATTTATCAGATCTTATGAGACTTGAACTCTTACAGAAGAGTAATATAAAGACTTCAGACCACACAATGTATTATGAAAAAGATGTATAAAAGAGAGACTGAATGCAAAATATCATGGGTAAAAGAATATATAGGTATCACTGACATCAATGAAAAATCTAAAAAAAATTGAAACAGAGTTGGGCTGATCATATTTCTAGAAAAGATGATAATATGTGAATAATCAAACTCTTAATTTGAATCCCAAGAGATTGTAAAAGATCTAGAAAAATGTAATATATGATAAAGATGGATAAGGAAGTACACTGGAGTAATGTAGAGAAAAGATGCTAAGGATCAGAAAAATTGAGAGACCTTTATCCTGCAGTGGATTGATAATGGTTGAAAATGATGTTGACACATGCATTTTTATGCATAATGATTTTTTTTTACATGCCTTTTATTTAGAACAAATTTATATTGCTAGAATGATAAACATAAATAAGTTGAATTATAAAAAATGGATTGTATCATCATTATTATAACTATTTTTTTTAAATACGTGCTTCAAATTATAACTGGCTAATTTGTAATTTAATATTCAGAATGTAATTATTTGAAATTTTTGCAAACTGCTTTACTTGATTGTTGTTTTTTTTAATATTTTTCCTTCAGTTTTTTTTTTTTATATTCTATCATAGCAGTATACATTTAATTGAGGAAATATAAATTAAGGTGAAACTTATTGGTGGTCGAGAGGTCAGCGCGACTGCCTTGCACTAGCAGGCAGTTGTCCAGGTTGCGGGTTCGCTATGATACTTAAAAAAAAAAAAAGTATCAATTTTATCATATTTATTTTTAAAAAAATTTCAAATTCTGACTTTTTTTGAACTTCAATAGACTTTTTTAAATTTTACATAAACTTCTTCAAACATGCAACAAATAAAATGCTTTCAAAAAAATTATGTTAACATCAAGCAAATATCTCTAATTTGAGTTTAAAACTTGTTTCAATAGCAAATTTCTCTATATTTGAAAACATACACAATTAAAATCATGACGTACTAATTTTTTTTTTTTTATTACTATTATCAAACTCAGTTTTAAAAAATGTGAAATGATATAGAATTTGACAAGTTTATGGGTTTTTTTTTATTTTTTTAAAAAAAAACAAAAACTACTCATTATTAACACACACACATATATATATATATAGAGAGAGAGAGAAAGGGAGGGGAATAAAAATTAAACAGCTTTTATACAACACATTCTAAGGAAAATGTTTCTTTAAAATCCCTTTACAAAAACAATGAAGAAATCAAATAAACAAGTAATGAGAATATATGTTTTACTTTCATTATTTTACTCTCTAACTACTAATACTCATGTGTCAAACAGTAATTGTATAGTTAGTTAGGATAGTTATAGCCTGGCTCTCTGAAGAAAAGTGCTAAATTGCTCATAACCTAAAAACTTTCAGATTTATCCAGTCCCGGATGTCACTCCGAAAGTCATTCAGTATATATAATAGATTATGACAAAGCTTTATATACATAATAATTAACATTTGCACTGTAGACTGAAATAACAAACCAGTGACTAAAGATATTTGTCATTCTTCTTCATACTATTCTTTCATAAGATGGGGAAAATACCTATCAGTCTTACAACATCTCTTCAACAATTAAAAGCACTGCAATGAAGTATATTTAAAATATGGAATTAAGCAAATTTTTCAAATTTTCAGCATCCCCCTTATCTCAAAATCCATTATGATGCATCTATCCATCAATGTATAAAAAAATTCCAGATCATTCTTTCTCATTATACACATATTTTATGAACAACTTTTCCTTGCCAGGTAAACTTGAAGTTTATATCTCCAGACCCATATTAACATACCTTGTTTGATTTTTCAAGCTTGAAATTATTTTCAATCAAACGTCCAGTCTTACTGTATTCAACCCTTCAATGCAAGACCTTTTCAAATACTTCCACATAGTGATGAGTTATTGCTCACTTTACTATTCCTTGTGGGATAGTGATTTGTTAATTATAACTTTGTGGCATGTAATTCACTGTAAAGTGGACATAACTCCCTCCCTTGTGCTAAGATTTGGGTAGATTATACACTGAAGAGTAAAGTACAGGAAGCACAGATGTTTGGTTATAAATAATTTCAAATGTCACATTTGTAATTTTAATAAATATTGAGCTATCAATATGGGTCTGGAGATCCAATGTTTCTAGTTCCTAATTTACCCGATGAATGGTCGGCTGCAAACTACAAGCATAGAGTTAGAAAGTAGTCTGTATTTTCTTAGTGAATAGTTGTATTTTCTTAGTGAATAGTTGTAACATAAAAGATTTTTGGAAAGGAGGAGAGGCGCTTATAAATTTGGAAAATTTGCTTCATTACACATTTTGTAAAGCCTTGGTAAATATTAATATATATTAATCGCAGTGCATTAATTGCAAGGCTGATAGGTATTTTCTTCAGTTGATAAAAAAATGGGGGGGGGGGATATCTTCTTCCTCTGGTTAGTTCTTTTGTTTTTTTAAAAAGTGCAACAATTAATTACTAATTATATGAATAATTTTTCTAATTAAATAAACCAATCATAGATACATTTTAAAAGACATATATATATTCCGAAGATTAACATTAGTTATAGTAGTCTAATTTTCAGAGAATTGTCTCTGTCTATCAAGTAGCACTTTTATTAATGTTGCTATAATTAAATTATTTTATTTACGTTCTGTTGGTATTTTATTTCTAACTTTGTTTATTTGAATGTGATTCTTTGCATTCACCTCTTTTAAGTTAAAGGAGAGCTTGCTGTGGGTTCTAATAGCAAACTCATATCAAGATTTAAATTGCAAGAAAAATAAACTTAAAAATTTGATAAAATGGTTTGTTCGATGAAAGAAATGGGTTGTTGTTTTTTTTTTTTTTTAAATTATTTTCTATTTATAAGATAACAAGTGAAAGTTAAATGAATACAGAATGTCTTTTCTTGTACTAAGAAAAAAAATCTCATTGTATTTTATTAAACCAATATATAAATGTGACGAAATTTAAAAATGATTAAGATGAGCTATTACAGTATTTGTTTATTTTAGATCAAAATATTTTTCAAAAGCTTCTTCCACATTATTTTATATAAATTTTTGGTTTACCAACAATATTATACAATCATGATAATGAAACAATAATAATGTAAACTGAAATATTGGCGGGAAGGGGGGGGGTGTAGCATTTTGAATAATGATATATTTAAAAGGGAGAGAGAAATAAAAATTAAAAAAAACGATCAACGACTATCAAACTTTTAATTTGTAAGAAAATTAACTCTGCTTAATTAATTTGTAAAAAAAGAAACAATAAAACATTGAAATATAAAAATTGACTGCTGTTTTACAGCAAATTAATACTTTTATCTATTGTTTTAATGATAATTTCTCTAATAATATACAATATTTAGAAAAAATGTTTTAAATACCAAAGTATTAATTGTCATCCAAACTTATAACATCTTCAATTCCTCCCATTTTTCCTCTTCTATTCCTCCTTAACCTTTATATCTCCACTTGTCATCCTTTATTCTAACTTTAAAATAATCCTTGGAAGCAATTATAAAATGATTATAAATAGTCAATAAAAAATAGAGTCATAAATCACATGACTCCATTTCTTTTTAAGCTTGCAGGATATGAACAAAGAGCTAATTGCTCAACAAGCTTTGAGATAAATGCTTAGCAAAAGAAAGCATTTAAAATATCTATATCTGAAAACCACTACCCATCCCCTGACCAATGGTTTCATGCTTTGGCACTCCTCAGAGAGGCACTAGTTTAGCTTCAGATATTAGATCTAAAAACACCAACCCAAAGCCAGCATTTATCTAAGAGTTGACTATTGAGTAGAAAATCTGAAGTTTTCAGACACCTAAATGTCTTCGAACCTAGCTATCTAAAAATAGCTATATGAGGCTGAGAGATCTTCGGCCAAACCATATATTAGAAGTCTTAGCAATATAACATTGCTTAACGCTAAAAGCAAAGACTATAAATAGTCAAAATGATTATGTTTGGTCAGTTACACAAAAGTTGAATATTCTAATGCAACATTTTTTCAATTGACTAAATTCACTTTTTTTTAAAAAATTTATCTTCCTCAGCTCAGAACTGATTTATATACTTTTAATTCTTAGGATTACACATAATTATCATTTTTATATATTTGTTTTCTAACAAAAAAAAAGATAAAACATATTTTGAGTCAAAAAATTTTAGTCTATCTTTAATCATCTCAAACACTGAATGAGTTTATAAGATACCCTCATTTTCCTTCAATATCTTAAAAGTGCACTCACATTCAAAAGTTTGCATATAAATAGGCATTTATTTTCACTTTTAGAATTATCTAGATTCTAGAATACTCACTATATCAAAATATTATAAAAAATTATATAACTACAAGATTGGCTCAGCCTCATGCCTGATCTATAATAATATACTTTTCTGATAATTTTTCAGTTACAAAAGAAATATCTTGTAATAAAATTCTTTTAATTAATCCTAATGAATAATACTCACCCTAATAAGCTTAAGACCATAATAAATACTTATTAAAAAATTTAGTACTTTTTTAAAAATAATAATAATAAACAATAGATAAAATATTTGAAGTCTCAAAATTTTTTAGAATGGAGGCAGGGATTTGAATGCTAATTCATAGAAAAGAAAATCTTAAAATAAAAGTAAGAAGTTTACAAGTACTTATCTTAACATTAATGTTATAAAAAATAATTTATTTATTTCTCTTTAGTTATTTTTTATTAAAAAAAACACAAATAGTACGCATCATATAATACGATTTGAATATATGTACTAATGTAAAAAAAAACCACACACATCTATGTATTAGAACAGTGTTTCTCAACCACTGGTCCATGGATTGGTGCCGATCTGTGAAAAAAATTTTACCAGTCAAAAAAATACCCTTAATTTGATAATAAAATAAATTTCAAAACTAATTTTCAATAAAAATAATTCTACTTTAATGTGCCTCTGATCGCATGCAGGTTCCACTATATCCTACAATTTGCACCTATTAGTCAGACTTTAAAAAATGATATATTTTTAAATAATTAATAGTTTTGAACTTTTGTTTCCTTTTTAATAATTCTATAAAAATGCAATAAAATTTAAAAAAAAATAAAATTCAATGATATATTTATTATAATGAGATTAAAGTATAATCGCAAACAATAAATGGTTTTAAAGCTTAAATATTATTTTTCTTAAAAAAAAATTTTTTTTAATAATTTCTAATGATTAAAAAAAAACTGAAATATTTAATAAATTCTTCAAATAAATTACTTTATTTCTTTAATTAAAGTGAAAGGCTGAAATCTTCTTGAATGCGCTTTTTAGAATGCTTATATAACAGCCAATCAGATGTAATAATGACTGTAGAGGGAGCTCTCAAGTCGCAACACAAGACAGAGATTTTTATAAGAAAAAGGTGGTTCCATCTTTCTCTTTACTTAAATTTCTACATATATATATAAGCCAATCTGAAGCATTTTGACTTAAGAGTGTAAAGCTTTAAACATCTTCACATTTAACTCACTGCGAATTGTTTATAAATCAACAACATGAAATCTTTAGATTTACTACGAAGTAGTAAATCTAAACAAAATAACTCTGCCTTAAAATCATAGGACCATTAGAGAAAAGTTGAACAAATAGCATTTTAAACTATCTGTTGGAAACTTTTGCAAGCATTTTTTTATTTATTATAAAAGTATATATTTAACAAGGATTTGGTGAATCTAAAGTTTAGAAAAATATATAAAATATGAATATAGATTTGAAAAATAATATAATAAATATTTTTACTGAAGCAGATCTGGTGCTCAGATCCTTGCTTCACAGCCCACATCCAATCTCCTACCATCTAACTATATTCAAACCCCCCTTCACGCACATATATATATATATCTAATAATACGTATATATTTCTTTTGCTTAGTATTCTAAAATAAATCATGTAAACACTTATGTATTTTAATTTAAATATATTTTATTTAATAATATTCTCATGTATATACGGGCGTAAGCAATAAATATATATATATATTTCAGTGTAGGAGATTGCGAATAAATTAGTAAAGTTATATTATATATAAAGTATATATGAAACTTATTATTTTTTTCATATATAATTTTGTAGCCAGAAATGATGCAATCTTGTTAAAAAGTCTCTCAAAAAACAATTACCCGGAAGATCCCTTAGATAAAAATAAAAGATTACAAATTGGTAATAATAAAATAAACCCATTAGTGGAAATTTTGTCCACACTAGCTTGTTTTAAAATCATAAGATTTATTTTAAAACAATCATTCGAGAAACTGATAACAAAATTGCATTGTTTCAAATATCTTACAAGATAAGAAAATATCCGGTCAAACTATTCCAGATGACCCTTAAGTGCTTAAACCGCCTCAGGTCCAGCAGTAGTTGCTAAGTTACATCTTCAAAATAAAAGTATATATACTGCTGGATTTGAATCCACAAGGGAAGAGACCATAAAATGATTATGTTGCTATATATACTTCATGCCAGTTTTGATTCTCATTCAATGTGCCATGAGATGGGGAAATTTCGCCTTTCCCCTCCATTCTAATATGCTGTTCCCATAAGTGAAACTCTGAATCCCGTACTGATGAACTTTATATATTTTTCCCATGAAAGTGAAATGCTAACTACCATAATAATGCTACTCCAGATCTAGTGAAACAATACTGATGGACTGACTCCTAGTAAAATCACTCTTCTAAATAGCAAGGTAACAGAACTTTGACCGCTCGTAACTCTTAAATCCTTCCTTCTCTGTAATATTTATATTTTCTAATCATATATTAAATGTCTTCAAAATATGTAATACTTATAACTCTATATAACTAACCAATATTAAGCCTCTTATAAAATGTTTTTCTTTTCTTTATTTCCAAGCGGCAAATAATTTTCAGTTAGATTTATGTATTTATATTTTAAAAAGAAATGCCAATGATATTCTAAAATCGCAAGCATATAATGTATTTTCCCCACCCATCATTTATTGGGTAATTAATTTATAACATAATCAAAACAAGTCTTATTCGACTTGCCCAGGTGCTTGCGATTTTAGACAAACAGACTAATTACATTTTTATGTTTACTGTAGAAAACAGATTGACATCTGTTTTTTATATTTTCCTTTCTAAATAATGTGCTATCTCTTATTATTAAATTATATTACATATGTCAAACCCATCTTAGCTATTACCACCACCCATTTATTTTGTAATAATTTATATATTTTCATAAGGGCATTTAGTAACCAAGATTGAGATTTATTAAATGTGTGGGAAGTAATGAATAATATTAAATAACATAATGTAAGGGGGGGGTCTTCAGTTCTTAGTTTTATGTTTGGTTAGAATTATTATACATGTTTGTTTAACGAAGAAACCATATCATTATGCCGGGTATTTCATAATTTATGGGCAATAAATACGTTTCGATAATCTTTAAAACTATAGTTATATTATGTTATTAAGCATTGCATGCATATAGGCCACTTCGTTTATATATATTCGTGCTTCTTTCTCACATGGAGGTATTCGCTAAGTCGAGCCCCATCGTCGTTCTTCAACCAGGCTGTAAAACCACCCTGGGTACATACTTGGTCGTATGTGCATGCTTTATACGGGAATCGCTCTGGAAAATCCAGCCCGATAATGACATAGCTGACCGTCCTTCATCTCAACACTGATCCTGCCTACATTTGCAGATGAAATCGGTAAAACATCGTATTAAAATTCATGAAGCACACTCCAGGATCCATAATTGGACCACCCCAATCTGCCACCATGCATGCACCGCCTTTCAGTATATTATTAGTCACCCAGAAATAGCCATAAGTCGTAATGAGGTGATTTCTTTAAATAGACATGTTTCCATTAGTTCACTATGCGTATCAACGTGATAAATTTAGTATCATTTATATAATTATTCATTATCAGTCCTGCACATTATTTATTTACAACTCAATCTAATAATAATATTGAATAACCAAATGTAATATCTGCTTGTAAAATTATTGTCTTTTTAAATCAGTAAATGCTCTTTTCGTCTCTGTGGGTGTAATAGTATTTTAGTAATGTATCCCAATAGTGCTAATTCATCAAGTCACACATATATATTATTGGCATAGCCGCAAATATCGTGTTATTGTTAAATATGAAATAAACATATATATAATACTCATGAGGCTAATGTCGAGTAACCCAACATAATTTTTGTTATTAATAAATCTTAAATATATATATATCAACTCTCGAACCATTGCTTTCTTTTAGTTAAGTTAATATATTAAGTTATCACTTATGCTCAATTTGACTAGATGATCTCCGCTAAATACATAATTAATACGCTAGCTCACAAACCTTCATTGCTGATAAAATATAGTTAGTTGTTAAGTTAGTCTATCATTAAAGTTAGCCTAGAGTCTTTTTGTGTCTCCGATGAGCGATGCCGGCGGTGAGAAATAAATTAAGTTGATGTCATCGAGATTGTTGTTCATAATGTTATAGATCTGGCAAATAGGCAAATAGGGCAGAGTTCATGAGTGTTCCTGACCTGTGTTTCTTGTGCATGATTGAATTTGAGGTACTTTTGCCTAGATGCTAGATCTTGTTACGTGAACATACAAATCCGACCGGCACAGATTTTTTTCTTTTCACTGGTTTGGCGCCCAACATGGGGCAATTGTTCATTTTAACACCCTGTAGAACCCTGAGTGATAGACATAACATATTGTTTTCATAGTGATATTGAATATATATGTGCCAGTCAGATTTGTATGTTCACGTAACAAGATCTAGCATCTAGGCAAAAGTACCTCGAATCCAATCATGCGCAAGATACACAGGTCAGGAACACTCATGAACTCTGCCCTATTTGCCTATTTCCCAGATCTATAACATTATGAACAACAATCCCGATGACATCAACTAAATTTACTTCTCACCACCGGCATCGCTCATTGGAGACACAAAAAGACTCTAGGCTAACTTTAATGATAGACTAACTTAACAACTAACTATATTTTATGAGCAATGAAGGCTCGTGAGCTAGCGCATTAATTATGTATTTAGTGGAGATTATCTAGTCAAATTGAGCATAAGTGATAACTTAATATATTAACTTAACTAAAAGAAAGCAATGGTTCGAGAGTTGATATATATATATTTAAGATTTATTAATAACAAAAATTATGTTGGGTTATTTATCCGACATTAGCCTCATGAGTATTATATATATGTTTATTTCATATTTAACAATAATACGATATTTGCGGCTATGCCAATAATATATATATGTGTGACTTAATGAATTAGCACTATTGGGATACATTACTAAAATACTATTACACCACCAGAGACGAAAAGAGCATTTACTGATTTAAAAAGACAATAATTTTACAAGCAGATATTACATTTGGTTATTCAATATTATTATTAGATTGAGTTGTAAATAATTAATGTGCAGGACTGATAATGAATAATTATATAAATGATACTAAATTTATCGAGTTGATACGCATAGTGAACTAATGGAAATATGTCTGTTTAAAGAAATCACCTCATTACGACTTATGGCTATTTCCGGGCGACTAATAATACACTGAAAGGCGGTGCGTGCATGGCGGCAGATTGGGGTGGTCCAATTATGGATCCTGGAGTGTGCTTCATAAATTTTAATATGAAGTGTTATCGATTTCATCTGCAAATGTAGGCAGGATCGGTGTTGAGACGAAGGACGGTCGGCTATGTCATTATCGAGCTGGATTTTCCAGAGCGATTCCCATATAAAGCATGCACATATGACCAAATATGTGCCCAGGGTGGTTTTACAGCCTGGTTCAAGAACATGAAGAACGACGATGGGGCTCGACTTAGCGAATACCTCCATGTGAAAAAGAAGCACGAATATATATAAACGAAGTGGCCTATATGCATGCAACGCTTAATAACATAATATAACTATAGTTTTAAAGATTATCGAAATGTATTTATTGCCCATAAATTATGAAATACTTGGCGTAATGATATGGTTTCTTCGTTAAACAAACATGTATAATAATTCTAACTAATTATAAAACTGAGATCTGAAGACCCCCCCCTTTTACATTATGTTACTTAATATTATTCATTACTTCCCACACATTTAATAAATCTCAATCTTGGTTACTAAATGTCCTTATGAAAATATATAAATTATTACAAAATAAATGGGTGGTGGTAATAGCTAAGATGGGTTTGACATATATAATATAATTTAATAATAAGAGATCGCGCATTATTTAGTAAGGAAAATATAAAAAAACAGATGTCAATCTGTTTTCTACAGTAAACATAAAAATGTAATTAGTCTGTTTATCTAAAATCACAATCACCTGGGCAAGTCGAATAAGACTTGTTTTGATTATGTTATAAATTAATTACCCGATAAATGATGGGTGGGGAAAACAAAAATACATTATATGCTTGCGATTTTAGAATATCATTGGCATTTCTTTTTAAAATATAAATACCTAAATCTAACTGAAAATTATTTGCCGCTTGGAAATAAAGAAAAAAAATTTTATAAGAGGCTTAGTATTGGTTAGTTATATAGAATTATAAGAATTACATATTTTGAAGATATTTAATATATGATTAGAAAATATAAATATTACAGAGAATGCAGGATTTAAGAGTTACGAGCGGTCAAAGTTCTGTTACCTTGCTATTTGGAAGAGCGATTTTACTAGGAGTCAGTCCATCAGTATTGTTTCACTAGATCTAGGGTAGCATTATTATGGTAGTTAGCATTTCACTTTCATGGGGAAAATATATAAAGTTCATCAGTATGGGATGTAGAGTTTCGCTTATGGGAACAGCATATTAGAATGAAGGGAAAAAGCAAAATTTCCCCTACTCATGGCACATTGAATGAGAATCAAAACTGGTGTGAAGTATGTATAGCAACATAATCATTTTATGGTCTCTTTTCTTGTGGATTCAAATCCAGCAGTATATATACTTTTATTTTGAAGATGTAACTTAGCAACTATGGCTGGACCTGAGGCGTTTAAGCACTTAAGGTTCATCTGGAATAGTTTGACCGGATATTTTTTTATAATTTAATATATCCAACACACAGTTCTTCTTTTCAAAATAGTTCATATATATCTAATATAGAAATAAAACAAACTAACTCCTTCTTTTTAAAAACTTGATTTATTATGACTATAATCATGAAAAAGGAATCCGATGTTTCGACTATTTTTTATAGTCTTTTTCAAGGCACACTAAAATAAAATATATATACACAATAAATATCACATATTCCAAAAAAAAAAAAAAAATTAAATTAATTAAAAATTACAAAATATAAAATATATCCATAACCAAAATTTTCTTTTTTTTACCTTATCTCACTCCCCTCACCTATTACAATCACAACTTAAACACAACTAATTCCTTTTTAAAAATTCTATATATATCAAATAAAAACTTTTTAATTAAATACCTATTATTTTCTATTATTTTATTTTATAAAAGAAAATAATAGGTATTTAATTAAAAAGTTTTTATTTGATATATATAGAATTTTTAAAAAGGAATTAGTTGTGTTTAAGTTGTGATTGTAATAGGTGAGGGGAGTGAGATAAGGTAAAAAAAAGAAAATTTTGGTTATGGATATATTTTATATTTTGTAATTTTTAATTAATTTAATTTTTTTTTTTTTTGGAATATGTGATATTTATTGTGTATATATTTTTTATTTTAGTGTGCCTTGAAAAAGACTATAAAAAATAGTTGAAACGTCGGATTCCTTTTTCATGATTATAGTCATAATAAATCAAGTTTTAAAAAGAAGGAGTTAGTTTGTTTTATTTCTATATTTTTTTATCTGGCAAGACATTTGAAACAATGCAATTTTGTTATCAGTTTCTCGAACGATTGTTTTAAAATAAATCTTATGATTTTAAAACAAGCTAGCGTGGACAAAATTTCCACTAATGGGTTTATTTTATTATTACCAATTTGTAATCTTTTATTTTTATCTAAGGGATCTTCCGGGTAATTGTTTTTCGAGAGACTTTTTAACAAGATTGCATCATTTCTGGCTACAAAATTACATATGAAAAAAATAATGTTTCATATGTACTTTATATATAATATAACTTTACTAATTTATTCGCAATCTCCTACACTGAAATATATATATATTGCTTATGCCCATATATACATGAGAATATTATTAAATAAAATATTTTTAAATTAAAATACATAAGTGCTTACATGATTTATTTTAGAATACTAAGCAAAAGAAATATATACGTATTATTAGATATGTAAATACTGCGTGAAGGTGGGTTTGAATATAGTTAGATGGTAGGAGATTGGATGTGAGCTGTGAAGCAAGGATCTGAGCATCATATTTGTTTCATTACTCTTTAACAAAACAAACACAAAGAGGCAAGGTACATTATTTCATTTTTAAAATAAGAGTTAAACCTTTCAAGAAAAATCTAATGAAACTGAAATTGGAAGTCCACCAGAAAAAAAATCTACCTTCATTAGATGTTACCATGATGAATATTTGTGGTGTGGATTTATTCTCTGGACTAAATCTATGCATCAAGGTATACACCCGATGCATGTGATATGTCATGATGTTCACATTACCCGATGTATGTGGTACGTCATAATGTTCAATCTAATGATGCAATGAAACCATCAAAAATGTTACAACATTTGAAATCAAAACATTCAGAATTAAAAAAAAAACTTTGGAATACTTTGAATGTAAAAAGAAAGAATTTGTTTTACAGAAAACAACTTTTGTTTGGAATAAATCTGTATTAAAATATTTGCATTTAGTAGCATTTTGGATTGCTAAAACCAAAAAATAATTTACTGCCATGGAAGCTTTAATAAAACTAATTTTATTAGATGTTTGCTCAGAAATGTTTGCATCATTGGTTGCTGGTAAAATCAGATCGCTACTTCTATAGAAGGCAAACTGCTACATTGTCAGAAAACATAGAATATTAGTTAACAAACAAGATTAAGGAATCAAACCAATTTGCAATTGAAACTGATGAATCATCTAATATTTCAAAAAAATCTATATTAATCTGTTATGTTAAATATATTGACTTTATTTCTAAAGACATCAAAGAAGACTTTGTGTTGCATAAGCAAGGAAATTTTTAATGTGTTAAAATTCTTACATTAATAATTAATAGTATGCTGATGTGTTGCAGTGAAACTTTTCTATATAATAATTTACGTAGGCTTAGCGCTTTCAGAGTTTTGTTACTCCATAATTGTAGTCTCTTTAGATTATCAATGTCATTATATGCAAATGTATGCAAAACTATTTTTTTATATTATCCATTTTCTGGAAATGGCAAAACAAGGGTCTTTTCTATTTATTGAGTTGGTGTCACTTGTAATAAAACAAGCTCCCTTGATTTTTCTCTTGTTGTCATTCCTCTCTGTGCATAATATATCAGCCTTGGAGGGTTCAAGTCTGTGTTTGAGCTCTTGTTGATGGTCAGCAAAAATGGAACTGCCTTATTTTTTGGTTATTGCTCATGTATTTGTGTTGAGCTAATCTATTGCCAATTGTGGCATGAGTCTTCCCATAATAAACAGGACCACATCCCGTCTGAGGACACACAATTCTATATACTACCTAACATGATTTGTATAGAAAAAATTGTGTAGGTTTATGTACTGATGGAGCAGTGAGTATGGTGTGCAAGCATTATGGGTGTGACTAAAAAAGATTCAAGAAGTAGTGATTCTTGATTCATTAATTACACATTGCATAATACATCAGCAGCGTTTAGCATCTAAAATTTTATCCCCAGAATTGAATGAAGTCTTAGCTGAATCTATAAATATCATAAATCCTGGCAAACTAAATTCCAGAATATTTGCACTACTTTGTCAAGAAATTAGAGTAAAACATGGTGGCTTTCTCAAGATAAAATGCTACGGATAATTAAGAACGGCTTTCTCAAGATAAAATGCTACGGATACTATTTAAATTAAGAACAGAAGTAGAAATATTCTTACTCGAAAAAATTATTTGCAAATTAATTTTGTGAAGTCAAATGGGTTGCAAAAGTAGCTTACTTAAGTATTAAACCTATGGGGAAGAATTATTTCATTTTGGCTAAATAGAGCAAAAAGCAACTGAAGTTAAATAAAATAAAATAAAATTACCTGTTACCATATACAATCAAGAATATGAATATCTCTTGAAAATGAATTCAAATTTGACATTAAGATCAAACTTTCCTACAATAAATTTAGATAATTTTTGGTTTAAAATGAAAAATGAGTATCCAACCTGTATGAAAAAGCAATGAAAATGTTTGTTGCCTTGGCAACAACGTATTTGTGTAAAAGGGATTTTCCATAATGTGCACTATAAAAAAACAAACTCAGAAACACCTTTCCATAGGTTCATTAACCTCGCTTTAACCAATTTGAACCAAATCTTGAATTACTAATTGAAAGCAGACATTAATAACAATCGCATTAACATTTTAAATTAAAAATCATTTCTTTTATTACTGCCATCTTGATGAGAGTTCTTTGACTTTTAATTTGTGATTTTTTTGTGTTTAATATTTCTTATAACAATTATTATGTGATTACATTACAATAATTATTATATAATCTGTAATTTTTGAATCAATGATTTTCTGTGATTTTTATGGAATATTTATTAATTATTCTTAATTAACAATATCTTTATAATAATTATATAGTTGGTGGTTTTAATAATTAAACTACAAGTATAATGTATATACAGACCTTTTAACTGTAATTAGAATAAATTTGAAGGCAGACTTTCAAATCCCTTCAGTTATTCACTCCATCTTATATAATCCATACACATGAATACATACATTTTAAGAAGATAAATGATCTCCAATATACATATTTTAAAAAGATAAATGATCTCCAATATACATATTTGGTACTGAATCAGCATCCATCAGTTGGCCCATATCATCATCTCCCACACACACATATATATAATTAGTGCTCAGTTTATATTAAAATAGAAAAGCTTAGTTTGGACAGGCTTCAATCTTCTCTACTCTCTTCAGCCAGCCATATTATTGAAAATCTGATGATGGAATGTTCAAATTCCTTGTTGATACCAATACTGTTGTCATATCTTGATTTTAAGTCACTCTGACCCCTCATAAATAGGATCTTAATATGTCCATTCAAATATACAGAAGAGGGATGGACAGAATTCAGGCTGAATTTGTAATAGTTAAATTACAAGTATATATTCTGAAAATTTAGATGTAATTAGAAAATATTTGAACTCGGACTTTCAACTCCTTTCAGGTATCCACTCCATCTTATAGTTTATGATTTTATAAATATACTTTTTATAGATAATCAATATTTTTTATGCTCACTATTCAGTGATTTCTTTTTTTTTTTTGTAATTTTATTGTAAGACTATATACTAACTTGAGTAGTTTTTTTTTTTGTATTAACTAGGGCATTATGCCAATGTAGAGTAACGCATGCATTTCAGTAATCGAACCAGTAATATATATATATCACAGATATGAAAAAAAATTACGATAATTTACATTAATTATGTTACCGGTCCGTGGAAATTTTTTCTGGAATTTAAGTGGTCTCCCTAGAGAGAAAAAGATAGAGAAAGACTGTACTAGAACACGGCTACTGCTGGCGGATTCATTTCAAAAGAGATAATTTATTACTTTGTGGAGGTCATAAAGAGCAGTTTAGAGGTCATAATCAGACAAATGTATCAAACAATAAAAAGTTTTCTTTAAAATATTGGATTGCTGGAGCAGTTAACAGTCCACAAAACTTTTATATATAAAAAGTGAACAAATGTTTAAAGTTTTGGCATTTATGGGAGTTTAAAATCAACATTTGTCATCATACTTTAATAAATAAAACTCATTTTTACAATTGCTAAACTTCTTACATTCATTCATTTGACCACAACGTACTTAAATAACCTCATTAATGATTATTTTAAATTATTTATTAGACAAAAGATTTTATTATTTTTAGTCCAATTATAAACTGTATAAGTGGAAATCATTTGCCTTTTTTTTAAAGCTGTCTATTTATACTGTATATTAAAAGTCTGCAAGGAAATATGAAAATTTAAAACAAAGAAAATATTCGGTTATATTTTAATTTTTGCCAAAAGATTTTTTTAAAAAAAAAAGATTTCATTCAAATACAAATTTGTATTACTTGTAAAAATAAATTTTCTTTCTAAAAAAAACGGAAGATTTAATTTAAATGTATCAACTTTTCTACCAATAATTTAATTTTTTACTTTTTCCAAACGTGTTTCAATGTTGCTTTATATTCTTGATTATTATATTAAATCTCTGAAGAAGAAAAAAGGTTGGTTTCTGCATGACCAGAAATGGGCTAGTAGCATATTATGCAGTTAAAGTTTCTCACAGATAACGTTAATCAAACATAATTTATTAAAAATTCAATGCAAACTAAATTCCGCAATCTACCTACTTAAAATCCATAAGATTAATAATGATTAAATTAATTTACAGTATTTTTGCAATTCATATTTCTTGCAAATTACCATTCATATAAGAACCAGAAGTAGTAGAAGATGGCTTTCTAAACAGCCACATCTATTTGAAGAGTTGCTTGGCTTTTATAGTATATAATTCATATAAAATATTTATTTTTATAAACTTTAATTAATGTCACAACCTTTTTTATTATTGAGTTTACCAGTATTTTGATTGATATTAAAGATTATTGTTGAAAATCGTTTGCTAATTTGAAAATAATCATCACTCATCTTATCTTCAAACCTACAGTTCTCAACAATTCTTAGGGATACGTTTTGATGGAAATACATTTTGCTGCATAAACATAATTAAACTAATCTTACTTGCCTGTTTTTTTATTGTTGCTGTTCTCATTTTTAGTTAAAAGATTCATAATTTAACTGACATAGCTTTTTACCCTTCCCCTTAATTAAAAGATCTGTAAGAAAAATATTAATATTTTTAATCTCAATATACAAATTTTACAAACTGGCTAACCTACGCTAACACATATCCACGCTGCCGATTATCATCTATCTACGCAGATTGATATATATATACGCACAAATTTTCTAATTAGAAAACTGATTCTCATTTTCATACCAAAAGCTTCTTAAAATATCATCTGCTAATATTAACTTAATGGTGCAAAACTTTAAAACAACTTAGAATTCACTTACAATTTTAAAAATAAAAATTCTAAAACATTTGGTTAGCATGTGACAGGGTTTAAAGAACAAAGCGAAAGCAGCTTAATTCTCAAGTCAACGCCCTTTGATCTTCAGATTAAAACTGTCTTGAAAGCCAATAATGGAATGACAGGGCAATAAAATCTAAAGCATTTTAAAAAATGTATTTCAAGAGTAAGACATCTAATTATAATTTGGACATATAATTTATTAATTATTTTTCCATTTAATATGTATAAGTATTTATTTAAAAATTGAATCTTCTTTTTGCTTCTTTGATATAAATATACAGAAATGATCTGGGTGCGACTATAACACATCCGCCCGCTATCTTTACGAACTGGATTTATAGAGTAAGATAGAACCCCCCCCCCCCCAGGTTCTAATTAGGCTTAGAATTTTTTTCGAGTAGCTAGTCCATAGCGAATCCATTTAATCATTCAATATGATGGGCAAATAGTTATATAGCTATTCTCCGCCAGAAGTTTTTTTTTTTTTACTAAGAATAGATATATGACTTGGACAGATAACTGCTCAAATTCTTATTATTTGCCAATTGGCAAGCCTGGTGAATATTTAATCTTCAATGTTTTCTTATAAGGAGTTGACAGTTTATAATAATACTTAGATCCATTTAAAACATGAATGTTATTAACTATATATTTTAATGACTATCTCTAAATATTGTAAGTCATTATTAAAATGCTGGAATAAAATTGGTTAACTACAAATGCCACTTTATAATATATATTGCTTGGAAAGTTATATGATGTTCAAGCCACAAAGTGATATTAAATTTAATCAAGAAATGTTTAGCTCTTGAGTTTCTTATATTTCCAGTGTTGCTCATGACAAATATTATTATCTTGATTAGGTTATGACAACGAATTTAAGCAATGTTTTTAGGTGGCTCAAAAAATTGGATTTGTTTATTGGATTCGTTTAAACAATTTATTGCACATTATTTATTTTTCTCTTTTTCTAAAGATGTTTATTTTTTTCATATTTAACCCTAGATTCCAAAGTAACATAATTCTGTAACAAACAAAAGTCTTACATGACATGTAGTAAATTACTTAAAATGATGAGCATTTTATCTTTCAAGAGACTTCTTTATTATATACAACTTTGGTTTATATTTGTGGACTTGTCCATATGCCAGCAAACAAAACAGTACTAAATGTTTAGCATTTGATTAATATTATAAACAGCATGATTCAGAAAATAAGTAAAAATTACAAAAAATAAATACACATCATATAATTGAACATTTTTAACATTGAATAATGATCATGTGGTTTACAAGTTTCACATTAGTTTATACAGAAAACTGAAATTGATGGTGATTATTCTGTATTATTTTTCGTGATTTATATCCTTTTAAAGATTCTTGCATCTTGTTAAAGGCTCAAGTGAGTGCATTGAAGTCTGTGTATTTGCATATACATATACCTTTGTTCAGCATTTTTTTATTTATCTTTTTGGCATATTGTTTGTATTTTGTTAATAAAAGTATTTGGATGTCTTCTAAGATTATTATTATATACAAATGTATATTTGTTATACCATAGAAAAAAAAAGAATGAATGTGCTGGAACAAATATGGCGTAGTGACCCTTGGCAAATGATTCTATAAAGTTGTTAATATGTTCATTTTTGTTGTTGAATATCACTTGGATTATTATTTTGATTTTGTCAAGACCCTGGCATTTAAAAAAAAAGTGTTTTCAATCTTTTGGTGACAAAGAGTGCACTGAACATCAGTACCCATGTGTCCTCTTGATATTTGTAGAAATGTAGTGTAGGCAGGGATTCTAATTTTAGTTTTATTGAGAGATCAAAATATTTTGGTTCTAGTGACCAAAATTTAAATTTGTGACATAGTCGTTTGTTTGTGATATTTAATATGGATTTTCTTTCATACTGAGGAAAGGGGGGGGGGACAAATAAAGCAATGAGTGCACTTACCAATATTTTTATTCATTGAGGTGGGGAGGGGGAACAAAGACAAATGTTTTGAATAGATTATAGAGATTTTAAAAATTGTTCCTCATACATGAGCATTTTAATAGTTTGATTTCTCACATATTAGTCAATGTGGTTAAATATTATTTGTATGAAGAGAGGGGAATGGAAAAGAGAAGATTTAGAAAAATAAAAAAATCAATTCATTTACTAACACCATATTTTAAATCCAAAGGTATATATGTATTTTTTTGTTAATAGCAATATATTATTTTTTCTAGTTTACTTTTAGCTCCTTTTGTTGTTAAGGATAAATTAAATCACAAACAATTAATGAGCACTATATGGTTTCTATAACAACAATTCTAAAAAAAAAAAAAAGACATTCAAGGTACAAAACAGATTATTTATTTGTACTATCATATAACATTAAAATAATCAAATTAGAAGATAAAATTTAAATAAATATTATTTGATATATATTGTCATTAATAAAATAGACGGATTTGAACTTAGGATTTTTATCTATATTTATCCTCCACTTCCACTCAAACAACTGATACACATGACCACACACATGAAAAAAAATAAATGCTCCCCAATATATGTATTTCATGCAAAACCAGATAATCTCCCACACATATATACATCCAGTGCTCAGCTTATATTAAGATAGCAATTACTTAAACTTTAATGGACATGTTTCAATTTTCTCACCCTTCCAAGAATTCAACCATCCATTTCATTGAAAAACCAACAATAGAAATGTTCAAATCCTTGGTGGATTTGATATTGTAGTTACACTCATGTAGCATTACTTCAATCTAACCCCTTATATTATCGAACCATTATGTATTTTTCAATAAAATGATGGTTGAATTGTTGGAAGGTGAGAAGAATGAAGCCTGTCCATTAAAGTTTAAGGAATTTCTATCTTAATATAAGCTGAGCACTGATTGTATACATGTGTGAGGGGATCATTTTCACGTGTGGTCATGTGTATCGGTTGTCTGAGAAGGAGTGAAGGATGAATATAGGATGGATATAGGCTGAAAATAGTAAATTCAAATCCCTCTATTCACTATAGTAAACATTCAGTATACTGAATGAATAGGTTAAGTACCCTTAATAAAAGTATTTTTTTCATTTTGGTAAGAATGCTATAAGCTCTCTGTAATGTGATGCTTTTTATATGTTAAAAATATATGGTTTTCTTTTGTAACCTGTATTCATTAATGCATGTTAGCTTTTTATATTTTTAAAATATTTTTTGCGATCTCAGATCTATGAGTTGATTTTAATTGATATTATAGTCACGTGACCAGAGTTCTACATTTTTCATGTTTTGGATTTTTTTTTTTTTTTTTACTGCACTATGTTTTGGGGGATTTTTCCAAGTCACGTGACGCAAGTTCTAAATTATTTTTTTCGCGTACTTTTTTTATCACTTAGATGTGTCAGACGATGTTTTTGGTTGATCGCGTACTAAAAAAGCACCTAAAATGAATTAAGAATCCTCCTGTCAATAAACATTAGCCTGTTTTTAATAAAAGATTTTCCTAATATATACTGTGCCATTTCAATTTGCCAGTAACTAAATTTGTAGTAATGTGCATGAAAGAAAATGTGGAACAAAAATCATCATCACATTTTTATATAGGAAAGGAAGCTGTAGGGCACCCAAGTTTAAACCCTACAGGATCAAGTTCCTAAAGCCTAAGACAGAAAGAGAGTGGGGGCAACAGTTATGTTCTTTAGTTGTTTGTGTGTTGATAAAACTCAAAAGAGTAGTACACACCTTCTTATTCAATAGTTATTTTTTTAAGTAGGAATATAACACATATAGGCATTTTTCTGTAGACAAAGATATATAGTTGTCATTTTATATTTCAAATAATAACTTTCTTCAAAACTAACCTACATTTGCTAGATTCTAATATTTTATTCTGTTTCTGTTTTGCTTTCTATGATTGTAATTTGGGTTTAAAAGTTTTTATAAATGATTTGGATGATAGAGTGTGTGTGTGTGTACATTGCATAAATACTCTGCATTTATTACATATCGAAAAAGAAAAAAAAGAAAAGTTAAATCTGTTAAATTATTTTTTTTTTACTCAACAATTTTGTGTTATAAAGATTGTTTTTTTTTTTTGTTGGAGCTTAAATGATGTGAGAAATATAGCTTTAAAATTTTCTCATCAGCTTGAACAAGGAAAGACGCTCAAATTTTCAGGTGTGACTTTTTGTGACAGAGATGTGAAGAGAAAGGATTAAGCCAATTTTTCCTTCAAAACAAAAGTTCGTCTGAAAATCATGGTCATGTGAACTTTCATATGTTTCTAGAGAAAGTCACACTATGAATCTAATTAAATAGGTTGATTGAAAATAGAAGAGAAAATAAGGTATAAAACCAGTCTGAAAAATCAGTTAAAAAAAAGATTTTTAAATATTGAAACTAGGAAAAGACAAGCGTTTAATTCTGCCAGATATCAATTTAAAATCAAATTTTTTTATATAAAATTTTTTTTGAAGATTAAAAAGAATGAAATGGCAGGTTAAAAATATATATTTCATCTTGCTGACCTGCCATCAGACAACACATCTTGTAGAAAATAAATTGTCTGAATTAACAGTGTTCTGCACCTCGATTGATTCAAGAGAAATAATATTTAATGTGGCTGACTGCTCATCTATATTTTAAGTAAAAGAAAACATTCACCTGCATTTGAAAGCTGAAGGAAAGTAATTAATCTACTGATAATTATTAAATCAGCTAGTTCAGTTATTCCAGTGATTAAATTTAAACCCAATAAAAATTATAAATGGGAGAACAACTGATATACTCCATCTATTAGAAGAATTATGCTTAGCAGGAAGAGAAGAAACAGTTCCTGTGACAAATGGTTCCCACTAAAGCAAATAACCTCCTCATCATCACCACCATAAAATAATTATAAGCCTCAGGAAAAGAGACAGTTCCAGTGAACCATGGAAATTGTTTGCTGCAAAAGTATAGACATTTAACCAGCTAAGTTTGAACTCTTGGAAGCCTCCACAAGATAAAGGGGACTGGTAATATGAATTTTCATTATATATTTTCTTTTTGTTATGTCAGAGACTATTGGTAAAAGTTTTGGCAATAAAGTTTATATTACAACCAGAATTAAGTTAAACCAAAGATTTCTTCAATAATAATAGCTATAACCATAAGCTTCATTAATGATTTTATGTATGCTAAAATTATTATACCCATACATTGATGAATTTTGTTTTCTAAAAAGGGTATGATTGTCTATTAATCTAAAGTTATGAGATGTTATTAATATGTAAAATATTTTTTTTGTATTATTATTTTGTTTTTAAATGTTTTAGTTATAAGGGGGATAAGCACACACATACACAATAATATATTAACTTGTTACATGTATATAATAGTGTGTGAATGTGAGAATAATAGACGTATATAGCATTAAGGATATTAGATTGTTTTTTTTAGTTAATGAGTAGAAATCTCGATAGCGTAGAGGAGGAGAAAAGTAATTCAAAACTTATTTCTGGAAATCTTTTTTTTTTCAACTTAACTAACACTTTTCTACTTTATCATTCTACTCTATATGTTAAGTTTAGATGTATAAAGATCTAAAATATGTGTGCACAGAGTGTTTATTTTTTTTTATGAAATATTTTTTTCTTATGGATAGAAAATCTTAGCAAATCTGTTATCCAATTTGATATACATTATATCTTTAACAGGAAAGGCGGAAGAACTTAAAATTAATATTATGATTTCAAAATAGTCAATTATTGTTGTTAATATTATTATTCATATAAATTTTCATGTCTATCTAGAAATTGTAGGTATATGTTAGAAATGCAATAATAAATGTTGATTGGTTTTATTAAACGAGGCATATATTTTCATTAAGGTATTCTTTAGTAGTTGTGATCATTCATCATCAATGGTGAAGATTAACTATTTAAGTTCCAATTAGATATACTAAGATTAACCAATAGTTAGGAATTTCTTTAGAGCTAAATTTTATGTTAGACTTGGTTCTGAAGCTGTGGTTGAAACCATTATCATTATTGTCATCATCATCATCACATTTTAATTAATGAGTAGATAAATGTTTAAAGGCCATAAATAAATAAGTGATTTCATGGTATTTAGTTGACATTCATGAATCATTATAATAACCACCATTCCATCATCTACATCATTCAAGGATGAGTGAATTGCCATCCTAAATTAATAGTATAATATGAGGTAGTAAAACTTATAGAGATATTGAAACACATTTATCATGTTAAGATCTAGGAGATGCTTTCTGTCTGATGAATTTTATACACACCACTTTAGTTTAAGGATGTTTTGTATTTACCTAAATGTTAGTGCATACAGTGATATGGGTCTAAAATCAAAATCCTACATTTTGTTAGAAATAAAGTACCTAAAAGAGGTTCAAACCCGGTACATTTAAAAAGGTTATAAAATATAACTTTGTCTAGGTTAAGATAGCCTAGTGGCACCCTGCTAGACCATATTCACTTGTTATTCACTTAAATATGCACTTGATATCAAACCAAGAGATAGAAGAGGGGGTAGGATTTACCATTGGATTTATTGAGAAAAGATTTTTACTGGGTTCACAATATATTCACCCACTTGATGTGGTTTCATAAGTTATGATAGTTTATTCTTAATTGTTTATTTAAGATACGAAATGTTCCTACTTGTTTATTGAGGATACAATGCCTGCCTAACTAGGGTTTGAAATAGGCCTGATACCAGATAGCTGAAATGACTAGTTCCTAGTATTGATATTATGATATAGTTAAAAATCTTAAGTAGAAATTGATGAATTTAAGCCACCAATATTTAGGTGATTGATAATTAATATTTTGATCATTAATAAATTTCGATGACTATTATAGTTACAACTTATTAGTCTCCTTAATATGTTTGAGATAAGCATTCTGTCATTAATATTTGGTAACAATGCCATTCCCTCATTAATAATTTTACTTACAATGGTTTTAAGGACTACTCATCTTTTGGCATCTTTCATACTAATATTTATTTCATATTTTATTAAGTTACAATACATTGCACCAAATATCAATACTAAAACCAATTAGCTTGATACTAAATTCTTGGCAAAGAATTATATAAACAAAATAAATAAGTGCAACCTTTCTCTTGATACAATTTCAAACATAGTGATTCAATTTTTCCTTACTGTCATAAAATTACTTGATCAAAATAATGAAGCTACAAATCTAAAAAAAAATAGATTCACTTCATTTCAGAAATAGCCAGAAAAATTTGAGCAACGATTACATGATATACAAATTATGAATAATTGATTCTTTTTTTTTTTTTTCAATTTATTTTGCTGATGTTGCTATAGTCTTTACATAATTTACCATTCGGCAGTTACTAGAAAAAAATTAACACACGCATACAGTAATTTATTTATTATAATTGATACTAATGTAAGATAATATTTATATTATACCTGAGACCTCAATATTAACCCTTGATCACCATGGAAATAATTTATCTTTATATATCAACCCCATAACACAGTTTATTGTAACTTCTTTCCCGCATTTTTTTTTTTTTTTTAAAAAGATATTTCAATAGATACATTTTCAAAACTAAATCCTAAATTTAAATGAGGTCTGAACTTTAGGACCAAAATATAATAAAATGTATGATCTTTTCTTCATTAGAATATTATAATATAAATACCCAAGACGCTGATGAAGATTGAAGGGGAAAAAATTACAATAATTATTTTACATGGTTTTCTGATTAAAACAGAGATAAAAAGAGAATTGTTTTTATCATAATACGCAAGCAGAAAATTCGCTGATAAAAAAGAGAAAAAAAAAGGAACAAAGATTTAGTTGTGAGTTTAAAGAAAGAAGGAGGGGGGGGGGGTAAATAAATGATGTTATAAATTTTTAGAACGTGTTATAAGGATAAAATAGTTTTGAAAAAAAAATGAAAAAGACTTGGATTGATTAAATTCCTAGAGGTATAAGTAGAAAAAACTATATTAGATAAGAGAATGAGAAAAAACAAAGTTGACAAATGTTTTTAAAGATAACATCTTTAGGAGTATCTAAAAAGGACAGTAAGAAATGGTACGTGCCGGATTTTACTTTATAGTAAATAATTAAAAGTCACTTATAAGTTTATCATTTGAAGCCTGTTCTTAAAATAATATAAACTATGTGCAGAATGTAGTAAACGTGTTTTTTTTGTTTTTTTTTGATAGCTAATTCTAGTGATTTCTTGATTGCTAATTCTAATAACGTGAGGAATGCATTTCTTCGTTGTTGTTTTTTACTTACATAATTCATTGTTGCTTTTTTTTAAAAAAAAATCTCACCAATATCTCAATCAAGACTTACAGTATTTATATATATTTACTGTCAGCACATTAACCCTTATCTGACTAACCCAAATTAAACTTAGAGCTTTATTCTCTGGTTAGACACCCACTATTAATCTTTGTCAAATGGCTAAATGGGTTATCTAGAGATCATATATTTGTAAAAAAAATCCTAAATCTCATTAAATCTGAAAAAAATTTCAAGATTCATCAGTCTTAGTAGAACCATGACTAATCCTATTTGAAGTCCTTTTGTGTAACTAATCGTGAATAATATGTGGTTTAACATTATCACTGTAATTATTATAATAGAAATGAATTATGTATGAAGTATAATAAAACATGATTTTGTTGAATGCTAATTTTTCAGCAGATACCATTTTAGTTTCCAATTATTCTATTAATATACATTCTATTGATTTATATGGATGGAAGTTAGCATAAAATGGTCTGGAATATAGAATTCATATGAATATGATTTTATATGGGAGATATCAAGGCAAGGTAGTCTGAAACATTTTTTTTTTTTTAATCATTGTAAGCCTTATATATTAGGTATTACATTAAGTGACATTCAGGAGAACTAGGTGCCAAGCAGAAGACAATAGATGCTGAAAAAAATTGACCAACTAATATTGCATATGCATTTATTTATATTCTTCACTGGAAATCTATTCAGGAAAATTTAACCTATGAATACACCACTTTTTTTCATATGACTAAACTATTCTGAGCTAATGTCAAAATTATGTATCAATCAGTGAAAGTATTGGAAAAAAATACTATGGATTACAGATAATAAGTGTGAGAGAAACATACATTAACATACAGTATATATATTCAATGTTGGCCTTTTGATAATGGCAGTTTCGTGATGTAATTTCCTAGTTGTCAGTAAAGTCAATGTCTGTAATAAAAGGGCATCACAAAAATTAAAACATTAAATTATTATAAAAAAATAATTAGATGCAAATCTATCTTATCTCCTTAATCTTGTACATTTCTAATCCTTTTATTGCATGAACGTTATTACAATTACAAAACGAAGATGTGTAGTCAAATTTTAGATGAAGTTGAAATCTTAATGCTCTATGTAAAAACAAATAAATTGAACAATGAATTGCTTAATTCATTATATAACATTTGGACACTAGAAATGACAGGTTTTCTAGGAATATTCAATTCTCAAGAACACCATTCTACAATTTCTCTAAACCTCATAGAATTTAGAAGTAATTTACCGATTTCTTTATATTTGCAAGTGAGAAGATCATACATTTGTTAGTGAAAGGCTCATTCTTTAAACACTTGTAATTTGTTGTACTTATTAGTTTTATTTTTATCTGCCTTTTGGTTTCGTTACGGAAATAAATGAAGTGAGGTTGAAAATCATCCATTATATAAAAGTGATTACTAACAGAGAACTGTTTACACTGTTTCAAGATACATATCATTTATGCAAGCAGTTTAAAGCTACATAGCTTTTTGGTTATAGAAAATAAAAGGACTCACAACAGGGTTTAAAGGAGTCTCTTTTTTTGTTTTTAGATTTGATCATCATAAGCTAGATGTTAGTTGGAATTAATGTGTAGAGGCTAGAATGTAATCAAACTATATACTGATATTCGATAATACTTGCTTCAAATCATGGAAAGGAATATATTCTGCTTACAGAATAAATTTTTTATTTGGTTTGAAGACTAATTTACTATTGAGTTTGTTTAATTTTACAATTGAACTCTGTGGATACTTTTAAGAAATACATTAGACATACAAGCAGTGTACTCCAGAAAATCAAGTACAGGTATTATTCTATCAAAGTCAAACAGATGAATAAAGAAAAAGAATATTTGCAAGCAATTTTTGCTGACTCAAAGATGCAAATATAGTAGCAGTAATTGGTAGATTTTGATATAAAAACATTTTTAAAAATGCAATTTTTTTTTAAATTTCACACAAAACAATTTGTATCATTTTCTGAACTACTTAGCTTTGTTTTGCAAAGATCAGAAGTTAATTTTGGTTTGACTAGCATTGGAGGTAATATTTTTAGAATCCAAAAATGTCACTGCTTCAGAACTATAGTTAATCAACTCCTCCATATGTGTATGTAATATCCAAATTCTAGCATTAATATTTATTTACTCCCATAACACATTAAGTTGGTTATTTAAAAAAAGGCATATGACTTTATTGGTTGAGAGTTCATATGGAATTCAAGTACCAGAACTACAAAAGCCAGAAATTATCCTGGGATCTCTCAATCCCAAGTGAAATGCTCTACCAACCGCACCAAACCACACAGGACAAGTTTATCGTGAGTATGAAGCTTAGCATCTAAAAAGCACTTAGTTATTTATTAATGACTAAAAATTTATTTATTCTGCAACTGAAATATACATATTATGCTAGAATTTGGTTATTAATAATTATAATATAAATTAATAATGATAAAATGATTTGCCATAAATTGTTCCTTCTAAAATATTTCAATTGTTGAGTTGGTTTGCTTACATTCCATATTTAAAACATCACTATTTTTTAATTTTCAAATTTTGTACAGCCTTGTTCTTTTTTTCCCCCATGTGTCATAGCATCGGCTGGGAAGCGAACCCGCTAACCCGGGGCAACTGCTTGCAAGGTGGCTGTGCTGACCATTTGACCAACAACGCTTGACTACAGCCTTGCTCTTGATGCAGAAACATTTAAATAATTGCAGTTTTTATTTTAAATAATTGTTGTTTCTGCTGGCCAATAATTGTGTAAATTTAATCAATTTCAGAAATTTTTGTGTAATTAGTATTATTTTTATATCTTCTTTTTTAATCTAGGTGTGTTTATTGCTGAAATAACTAATTGCACTATAATATATCAAAATAATTTGTTAAATTATCCAATATTTAGAAAAAAACTTTCTATTCCAATAGACTTTTTTTTAATAATTTTCTTTCTTGAACTTTTGATTAACCACCATTTTGCAGTAAATCTAATATACCAGAATAGATAAAAAAAAATATTAAAATAGCAGTTCATACTCTTTTACTCAATACAGAATTATAATTTGTAATTTACATATCAAAATAAAACACTTGTGATTCTTCAGGCTTCTATTTAATCTGCATATGATATCAATAACCCCATTTCTGAGTTATTTTTACAGTCGGGATTAATCAATATATAAAAGAGAAGTGACAACAGATCTCCAAACTGTTTCTGGTTATCAGCCTTTCTCAGTAGGCCGCCAAATGCAAATTATAGTTTATTTTAATGAAATTGTGATTTATTCTGATCAAGATTTTATTATAGCAATTTCATTATTTTCTTTATTTTGTTTATAATTAAACTGCTGATTTGTTCTGAATATATATTTTAATAATAAATGAGTTTCATTATTTTATATTGCAGGGTTACGTTATCACTAAATAATTAAATATAATACCTAAAATAAATTAAGAAGAATAAAAAAATAGCAATACTAATAAAGTATTGTCATTTATGATGCTGTAAAGCCTGAATAAATTTATCTGTCTTCAAGAAGAGTAAAATAATAAAGACATCTGTGATAACTTTATTAACATAATCTAAAGCAACCATTTGCATTGAAAATTGCTATTATTCATTATGGAATGAAATTATATAACATATGAATATTATCTATAAAAATATTAGGCATCTGAGATATCATTGGAAAAATCTGTTCAATAATTGATCAAAAGTAGCCAACAAAGGTTCAATTGTAAATCAGATGATTAAAGAGACCATATAATATGTTTGACGTTTTTATATTCTTAAAATTAAAATTTGACTGTGCGACTTGTGTAAATGTCTGGAAACAGTGTTTGCAATGTGGAATAAATCTCTGTACCCAAAATTTTAAAATAATCTAGAGCTTTTCTGTAAAGTAAGAATAATTGGATAAGACAATATCATGATATAGTTGTTCAAATCTCAATTATTCCTCCTCCAAGTTTCGCAATTGGGAAAAAGTAGTATGGTCGATAGTTGGTGAGGATAAAACTCTTTCCGGTGATTGAATAATATACAATCGATTATTTATTTAATCATATTACATGCTTTCAATCATCCAATATTCAATTCTTAAGATCATATTTCCATTTACACAGTGGTTTTAAAACAGCGCTCAGCCATAAATGTTCAGTTTGGGAAATTCATAATGGATTGTTTTCAGATAAATGATTTCTGCAATGATTTGTTTCATTATCCATCAGTAGTTTTCAGAATTGATCTCTGACCACATTTGATATTACAATGTTTCTTTCACTCATTAACTTAATGAATACAATCATCATCCTCAAAAACATTACTCTTAATACCTTAAAACAGTTTAGTAGTTTGTAGAATGATATTCCAGCTAATTAATTACCAATAACTTTTTTAACCCCTAAGACAAGGGTCCCCAACCTTTTTGCACTTAAGAGCACATACTATAATACCGGCCAGGTGGCGGGCACCATTTATTTTTTCAACCAGGTGGTGGGCACCATTTATTTTTTTCAATGTAAATTTATAGTTGGATATTGTTAATAATACACATAATGTACAAAAAAATATTTATTTCAAAAATAAAATTTTAACATATAATTAATGTTTATATTTTTATGCTATAAAAGTATAGTATGCCCTACAATTTGATTACAATATAATACAATAATTAATAAGAAATTTGAAAAATTAAATTTATTTGTATCAGATAAATAATTTTTTATCGTGTTCGGATAGCGGCGGGCACATGTAAAATGGTCAGCGGGCGCCATGGTGCCCGCGGGCATAGGATTGGAGACCCCTGCCCTAAGATATCCATAGGTTGGTAAAACTGTCAACTTCTTGCTAAATAGTCTTTACTACCTTCTTAAGCTTCTCTCAGTAAATATATTTATATTGATATGTTATTTCCTTTTTTAAGTTACATAATGTCAAAACATGCAGAATGCCCTTGCTATTTTATCTAACTCTGCATAACTAAAATATAATATTCATTCTTTGATTAAAATTTTAATATTAATGAATTATAAAATACATATTATTAAAATATTTATATATTTTAAAGAATTTTTTTATTGTAATTAAATTTATTTCTATTCTTAAAATTAGATTTATTTCAATAATCATAAAATTAGAGAGAGAAAAACCTTTTCATTGATATAACTATATTTTATTATGAATACAATTCTAAACTTTAAAGAATTTATGTTTAAGCTATAGCATTGCTGTCAAACATATGCCAGGTCTCTAGGTCATATGATGAAAGACCATAATGCCAGTATGAAAAATAAATGCTAAAAATAGTTAGTTAATCACTCTTGACTCTTATTTTTTCTCATTTTACATTATATTCTTATTTTTTTAAAATAGCAGCATTCAAAAATACTTAAATAAATTCAGATTTTTTTATATTCTTTTAACAATATTATAACTTGTAGAGACTTTTAACTTGCAGCGAATTGATAATGGCTGAAAATGATATTGAATTAATTTACTTATTTAGTATTTCAATTTAAGATACAAAAATTTGAAATAGTTTTTCAAGGATGTTTTTACCATACTATTCCAGATTTATTAAATATATCATTACATAAATAAATTGCAGTTTATTAACAATAAATACAATCACATGATCACCATCTCTTATACTAGCACATAATTGTTTATAAACAAGGCAAAACTCTCCATACAGTAGTGCTACCCTGTGTCAACTGGCATCCATTGATTACTTTGGTTGGCACAGGGTAGCACTACTGTATGGAGAGTTTTGGCTTGTTTATAAATAAATACAATAGCTTTGTCCTTGCTCTCTATGGAGTCATATTCTTTATAAATTACAATTTTATCCATGTCATGTGCCATATTTATCCTCAAATCTCTTTTAAAAATATTTCTTTATAAAATATTTACTTTTCATACTCTATTTCATGACCATGTCAAATTTTAAAGATGGTTAATTTTCAAACATTATAACAATGTATATCCTTTTATATATTTTCTTCATCAAACACATAAACAACAAATATTTATCCTATATTCATGATATTCAAACTCTGAATACTTAATTTCACATCACTCTGAAATGATACTTAAATATAATCATATTCTTCATTTATTCTCTAAACTTTTCCAAAAATCTTAAAACCATACTAATAAAAAACTTCTATTTAATTTAGTTCTCTTTAACGTATATATGAAAAAGCTAGTCAGTATTTTATGTTAAAAAAAAACGTATATCAATATCTTCATAATTAAACTTCGCCTTTTCATCAAATATTTTAAGTATGATTTATTTATTGCTTATAATAAACTTTTGAAATTATTTCCAATATTTTTTTTGTTCTTAGATCTAAATCTTTTATAAGAATGACACTTTAAAACATCAATACACACATGTAACTTAGTAAACTATAATAAATGTTCATGTTTGCTAAAAATCCAAGTCCATTCAAAGTGATTAAATACAGATGTCTACTAAATATCTTTCATTATTTTAGCTTATTACTTATATCAATGAATAGCCATAAATATTCAACTATTAATTACAAATATAGCATTTAAAATTACAATATTATTTGTATATGTATATATAAACCATATATATATGAATA
The DNA here is from genome assembly GCA_028023455.1 of Epiperipatus broadwayi. NCBI lineage: Eukaryota > Metazoa > Onychophora > Udeonychophora > Euonychophora > Peripatidae > Epiperipatus > Epiperipatus broadwayi. The sequence goes on along the minus strand of JAQFVV010006221.1, from coordinate 5,832,047 downwards.
ATTTTCTTATTTTTTTAAGTGTATTTGTATGTACATAGTTATATATATTTAAAAAAAAAAGAAGCAAATCATATATAACGTGACATTACTCTTAATAAGCTTGTAGTTACAAAAATGCAATAGTAAGGAAAGTAGTTTATTATTGTTCCAAGAAATTTTATTTAACAAACCTATGAAATTACATTCATACAGAAAAACAAATTATTCAATAGTTATATCACAAGAAAACAAATTGCTCAATAGTTATATCACAAGAAAACAAATTGTTCAATAGTTAAATCACTTGTACTTGATAACAGATGTCTCGGCAAATGTTAGTGGGAGTATCTGTCATCTTGAATGACAGTTTGAGTGTTTTATGGAGCTGTTTGTGCTAGTAATGATGCATTTTCTTGGGTTATTGCATAATTTGCCTCTAGAAATAATATGGGTGTGAATGTCAGAAGCCAGCCTATATGCTGTTGTATGTAGTTAATGCGGAGAAGTCTCTTGCATGTTAGCATGCATTTATTCCATTATGGAGTCTGTGCAGGGAACTCAAATAGCATCCAGGTCTCAGTGAATGCATAATGTGATGACAGGCTTTCATCTCGGTTTTTTGATTCTGGTTATAGTTTTGATAAAATGTTGTACTGCATCTATGTGACTTCCATCAAATGCTAGCCTGCACCGAACTAACCAGATGGAATATGTTAGGAATGTGGAAAGCCTAATCCATGCAAAAGTTTTGGTGCCAATGCAGCGCTGAATGGAGGTAATCATTTGATAACTGATTTTGGATTTGGCTTGGATGAGGTAACGAATGTTGCTGAAGTAGGGGCACACATTTATGATGTGATCAAAAGTTTCAGAATCACACCTACATAGCTGACAGTAGGGATCAATATTGCTGAACCCTCGTCTATTCACCAGGAACCATTTTGTGGGAAGTGCATCAAGATTTATCTTGATAATAAAATCAAGAAATTTCGGTTCAAGATTCCAAAACTTAAATTGAGTTATTATCTTTTTGTTTGTTGTGCTTAATTTGGGAGTTGGACAATAAGTAGTTTATTGTTTAAGGCTCGAATGGGATATTTAGCTACAAAAGAATATACATGTAAATGGAAAAATATGGGTGATTTATTTTGTAAATTATGTAAGGAAGGAATAGAAAATATTAGGCATTTGTTAATTGAATGTAAATGTTTGAAAAGAGAAAGGGTACATATAATGAAGTTGTGGAAAAATAAATATGAAAAGAGTGATTATACAGGAAGTGAATTATTGGTTTTTAAGCTGGGTTTGGGAAAAGATAAGGGGGATTTAGATATAAAGGTTATAGAGTTGACAAAGATTATGTTGTGGAAATGGGATAGAGCAGATTATGGGTAAATTTAGAGTGGGGGAATGTAAAATAAAGTGGCTAACAGGTTTATCTGGACATAATTGCTGAGATATTCTTGACTTCATTTAAGGAGAAGCCATAATACATCACATCACATCTTAATTAATAAGTGCGGTATGAAAAAATATTTAAAATCTCTACCCAGAATACTCTCATCTCCAGACCAACTGGTTTGGAGCTTATGGCTTACGTCAGTGGAGAGAGTGTTCTGGGTAGAGATTTTAAATATTTTCTCATACCACACTTATTCATTAAGAGCTTGTTTGAGCTATTGGTACACTCTCTGTGTGCATAGTTATATATGTATATAAGTGCTAAATTTATTAATCTGTTTTGATTAGCAATCCAAATTCAGTTTATTCATTTGAATTTTTTTTAATTTGTAAAATTTGGAATAAGATAAATTATTTCTTCATGTATTGAAGGATCTTGCATCGTAGTGGTTTGTGATCTTCTTGCAATACATATGAGAAAGGACTTGAATCCTGATGAATCATTGCCGGCAGCTGATGATTTATAAATAAGCCTATAATTTTTTTATAGTACTCAGTCAATATAATATCTTTAGTCATTCAGCTATTATTTAATAAATTAATACTTATGGTAAAGGGTCTTAGGTTAATCTGAATTGGTCATATAAGTGACAAAATATTGCCTCCTAAGTTTTTGCTAAATCCATCAGAATTACTATTTCCCCATCCCAATATAAAAAGATGACTATAATGATCACTAATTATAATGAATATACAAAAGATGTGTTCATAATCTTACTCATAATTATTTCCAAAAAAAAGAAAGGAAAAAAAGTTATCAAGAAATTTTAGAAAAAGTCAAAAAAAGTATATAAAATTTTACTTATGTTTTTTTTTTTTTTTTTTTTTAAAAGTGATCTGAATAAAGAATGGTTATAGTTTCAATATCCAGAAATTGGAGATAAAAAATTCAAAATATGTAATAAAAAAACCCAAAGAGTAACAAGAACATATGCCTGGTATCATGCAATATCCATCACAAATCGTAACAGGATTGCTAAACATCAAACATTATTGCTAACAAATAACCATATGGTTAATTGTTCAGAAGATCATGTAATATAAGTTCAGGTTAAGTGAATGAACTTTCCAATTCAGGAATTATGCATTCAAAATTGTGAATTTTAAGCAATTTTTTTAAATTTAAATATAATGATGATGTCATATCAGTGTATAATTTAGAAATAGTTAATAAATGAATCCTTATAAAGGAATGCAGAATTAATAAGGATGGAGATAGTAGCAAAGATGAAAAAGCAAAGACATATAAAATAAGGGTTTTATTAAATTTATATATAGATCAATAAACCTGATAAGAATAAATCAACGAACTGAAAAGAAAATATGTCGTAAAATCTATCTATGCTATAAAGAAAAAAATATGAGAAAAATACAAAGAAAAGATCAATAGAACTCAGGAAAATAAAAGCCAGTAAAGTAAACTGAAAATAAAATGCTTCAAAAACTAAATAAAGAGCAAGTTAAAGTTACTATAGTAATATTAAATCAATAAGAAGTAATAAAAAAAAAAAAAACTCACTGAGTCTTGAAACTAAAATTTATAATGAAACATTAAGATTAAAGATGCTAAAGTAAAACAGGTAATGAAATATGAAAGATGGATGATAAGATTGTTAAGCCTTTTCAAACTAGAAGAAATGCTCAAGACTTCAAAAATTTTTAACATTAATATTATGAAACTTGTAAGAAGGTGTTTATTACATATAAAATTCTTGACATTGTCAAAATTTTTGAGAAAGCAAGAGAGGTTGGAGCTATAATCTTTGTGCGATTTTACACAATTATACTTTTAATATTTAAATATATGTATTTTGTCTAAAATTTATAATTTTATTTCTTTAAAAGTTAAAAAGTACCTTTATAAAAATATATATTTTTATCAGACATTTGTTAATTTTTATGTGCATATAAAAAGAAGTGTCAAATTTTTGTTTTGACAGAATTTTTATTTGAATGGGATGATGGGGGGGGGGGGGGATCAATAAAAGCTAGCATTTTTTTTCAGACATAAAAAAATCAAACTATTTTTACATCATGTATTTAGAATAATAAAAAATAATTGATGGGTTGTTGTTTTTTTTTTCAAAATAGAAAGAGTACAGTAGTGTCCAACTGCCAACTGAGTTTGAATCAGGACAATATATTACATCATATTTTGAAAAGACACTGGGGGAGAGGGATAAAAACCCAGCAAGAAAAGCATTTCTTGGTTACCCAAGACCAGACCTGGCATTTACTTTAAGGACATGGTTTAAGAATAAAAATGGGCTACCTATATATTATCAAACATTATCTATGCTTTCAACTATATTATAAAAATATAGAAAAGGGACATTTATATTTTATAAAGAAAAGAAAAATTGAAAAACTCGTTCATGATATAAAAAATAAACAAAACCACATACTAATAATTTTTATTAGTCATTCAGTAGACAAGAGATTGTCCACATCATGAATAGTATTTCTGTAGTGTAACTTTTCCTAAATCACTCTCACACAAGGTAGGACTAGTTCCTACCCGCTTTTAAAATCTTGTAGAGGAGTGTAATCATAAACATATGATCAAAGATGTGAAAAAGATGTAGTAATTGGCTATCTATATATACTGAACAATAATAGATATATTTAAAAGATTGTGATCTGGGCTAACTGATGAGTGCTGGTTCAGCATGAAATGTGCATCTTGGATATCATATATCTTTTTCACATGTCTTTGGTCATATGTTTATGACTACATCCCTCTGCAAAGTGGATAGAAATCAGTGCTTACCTTGTGTGAGAACTACATACTATTTTACTTAAAGTAGAAATTTATTATTATTATCATTTGTGTGGTTTTCTCTCCTCCACATTAAGATTTACTAGCACAATGATTTAAAATATATTTTTAAGATTTATAGATTTAATATATAATAATAATTATTAACTTTTTTTTCATATGTCATAGCGTAGGCCGGGATGTCATAGCGTCGGCCGGGAGGCGAACCCATAACCGCTGCAACCAACTGCAAGGCGACTATGACCGCTCGGCTAACAACGCTTGACTAATAATTATTAACTTGGAAATAAATACATAACAATATTACAGAAACACTATTCTAAACGGTGAAAATTATAATATAAATTTAATCTTGTAAAAGTGATTAATATTTTTAAGGTTTCATGAAAAATGTACTTAAACTGAATTATAGAATTCTTATTTTTATAAAGGAATAACAAGTTTTGAAATTATTAAGAATTGTTTCCAAATAAATATAATATTAAAAAATTTGTAATTATTAACAGAATGTAGAAATGATATTTATGAAGATTATTTATTTAAAAAAACCAGGATTTATAAATTAAAATAAAAAAAGTTATCTTTTGCAAAAAGGTTATCACAGAAATATTGATATTATCACAATAATTAATCTAGAAACTTTTATGTGGTAATGAAGACGTAAACATGAATGTCTTCAGTACATAAGTAACTTGAGGTGGCACTCATACATTGTTTTCATCTTTAAATAAATCAGACAGCAGTTATAAACTATTCAACAAAGAATATTGCAAAATTTTACATGTATCATATTGGTTACAGGATACTGTACCAAAATTAATTATATCAAAAATTAAAATTGGGTTGTTTACTACAGTAAAAAAAAAAAAATGTTTAAGCATTAATCCAACCCTGTCATTGAGCTGACAGCTTAACATATATATAAATGTATGTAATTCATTTCTAATTAACCTATGCAATAATTAATCCAATTTTTCTGAGATCATAACAGAGTTGATTAAATCAATTAATTACATATTACCTTTGTTATTTTCTTTAAAAAAATTTAAAAGGCAATATTGTTTTTAAAAATAAATATAAAAATAATATTACTCGTAGATCAATTATAAAATAATTAACAATTTTAATTAAAATGACAGTTCTTAAATAGTAGTTTATTGAGGAATAAAAAAATAATAATCAAAATAATCATAATGCATATTTAAATCTTACAATTATAATATAGTAGTATTGAATCTATAAAATATACACTATATCTCACATACAAATACGCATATATATATATATACAAACGTCTCAGAGAAAAAACGTTAGCTTTCAAAGACATAATCAAGAATGAGAAATATATGTGACTGCAAAACTCAATTTTAACTTTTTGTCTTTATGACTTAATTTTTTTTCCTCCTGCAATTAGATTATTGACTGCTAATCAAATTGACAAAATGAATAATTTGTAAAAAGTGAGTGTTAATATTTAATTGTTTTTCATTATGATTTGATAAAAGAGGTATGAGTAATAAAAAATGACAATTTTTAATAAATGTAAAAATTATTTTAAAAGTAAAAAAAAAAAAGATTAATGGCCAAAAACAGAGTAAATATGGATGGCAACAAAGAAACAATAAACTGAATAACCCAATGAAGTAAATATCTGGATACTGATTCTTAAAGCAGTTAGTACAGTGGTAGGATAAAAATAAAAATGCAATTACAAATGGAGTCCAATGATTTTACAAATGACAGAAATGATGCATACAATTACAAATATTAAAATTTGAACAAATATAATGTATATAATTAAGCTTTAGATGTAAATAGAGTGAATTTGAACCCAGATTTTTAAGCTCCTTTCAATCATCCACTCCATCTTATATAACTGATGCACATGACCACACACGTGAAAAAAATAATCTCCAATATTCATATTTCATGCTGAACCAGCACTCATCAGTTAGTCCAGATCATCATCTTCCACGCATATATATATAATCATTGCTCAGTTTATGTTAAGATAACAAATCTTCAAACTTTAATGGACATGCTTCAATCCTCTCCACACTCCAATTCTTCATCCATCCATATCATTAAAAATCTAAAGACGCAATACTCAAAACCCCTGATAATGCCAAATATTGTTGTCATACTCATGCTTAACTTTAAGTCAATCTGACTCCTCACATGTAGGACCTTAAAATGTTCATTTAAATATTACATATTCAAATATTACATGTTCATCCAGTATTCTGCCCATCCTCCTTCTGTGTATTTAAAAGGACATATTACGGTCCTACATATGGAGGATCAGATTGACTTAAGGTCAACATGGTATGACAACAATATTTGCCATTGATTTAAATATTACATCTTCAGATTTTCAATGATATGAATGGCCGAAAAGTTGGGGAGTGGAGAGGATTGAAGCCTATTCATTTAAGTTTGAAGATTTGCTATCTTAATATAAATCGAGCACTGATTATATATATATATGAAAGATGACAATCTGATTTAGCATGAAATATGTATATTGGAGATCATTTATCTTTTTCACATGTATATGATCATGTGTATTGGTTATATAAGATGGAGTGGATGACTGAAAGGAGCTTGAAAGTCTGTGTTTAAATTCCCTCTATTTAAGTATTAAAATTATAAACATTGAGAGTCAGCACATTGGTAAAATTGTTTCTTCTACTCATCTTAAATCATCTATATATTAATATGTATATATTGTAACATAAATAAAAGTAGTTCAAAAGATATTACCATACCTGAGTAGTCCATTGAATGATCATAAGTAAAGGTTCAAAATATAACACTATCAAGAATTATAAGCAAATTATGAGCAAATTATTAATAACAAGTATTATAGCAATCATGTGAAGTGAGTACACTAATAATTCAATAAAATATAACTCAGGTATACAGGCAGTAGGTTTTATCCACTTTCATTTCTTGGTTTGATGTTAAGTGCATGTTTACACAAATACTAAGTGAATATGGTCTAGCAGGGCGCCACTAGATTATCTGAATCTAGACACGGTTATATCTAATAACCTTTTACATGTACCGGGTTTGAATCCCTTTTTGGTACTTTATTTCTAATAAAAAATGAGAGATTTTGCTTTTTGAGCCATATCACTATACGCACTAATATTTAGGTAAAAGTAAAACATCTTTAAACCAAAGTGGAGTATATTAGACATAAATCATTTCTCAGATCTTAGCATAACAAATGTGTTTCAATATTTTTATAAGTTCACTAGCTCAGATTATATATAACTAATTTAGGATGGCAATTCACTCATCCTTGCATGAAATAGATGATGGGATGTGGTTATAATAATACTAAGAGATCACTAAATATTATAAAATCAATATTTATTTATGGCCTTTAAACAGTTAAACAGCTCATTAATTAAAATGTTGATGATGATGATGATGATAATAATAACGGTAATGACAAGGGTTTCAATTACAGCTCTAGGACTAAGCCTAAACATAAAACTAATTTTTATAAAGAGATTCCTAATTATTGCTTAATTTTAGCATATTTACTTATATCTTAAATAACTAATATTCAACCATTGATGATGATGAATAATCACACTTAACCAAGACTACACTTAATGAAATATATACGCCTCGTTTAATAAAACAAACTAATATTTATTACTACATTTCTAACATATACAGAAAAATTTCTAGATAAATATGAAAATTGACATGAATAATAATAATAATTGATTATATTACAATCCTCAGATTAATTTTAAATTCTTCCCCCTTTCCCTTCAAATGTATTTTGTATTAAGTTGGACGTCACATTGACCATGATTTTCACTCCATGAGAAAAGTATTAAGAAAAAATATTATCTGCTCATTGGCACACATACTTTAAAATCCAACATGTAAATAGAATATAAATAGAAATGTTAGTAAAATTGAAAGAGCAAGTTTTAGAAACAAGTTTTAAATTATTTCTCCCCCCTCTCTTCTACCTCAAAAATGCTATACTTAATGAAACAAACTAATCTAATATTCTAACACTACTTGTTATTCCACATTCACTCCCAATTTTACACATATAAAATATTATTATGTATGTGCGTGTTTTATCCCATAATAACAAAATATTATTAAAAACCAAAATAATAATAATATATCAGTTAAAACTAAAATCATAACACCATAAAAAAAATTGTTTTACACATTAATATTGTAAAATTAATAAACAAATAATTTTCATACATTCAAGATCATTTATGAAGCTCAAAGTTATTATTAGTAAGACATTCTTGTTTTTAATTGATCTGAATAGTCTTTAAAAGTTCTTTAAATCAAATATACCACTTTATTGCTAAAATGTTTATTAAGACTGATATCATAAAGAAAATAGATATAAAAAGTCATATTACCGATCTTTTGCTTGTGACGAATTTCCAAGGGTTCAAACTTGTCTTGTATAATGCTTATATTTCTCAGCTACCATTTCCGTTTTACTGGGAACAATCTCTTTCTTGAGGTTGATAACTATTTGATGATGGTGACTCTATTGAGGTTATTTGCGTTAGTGGATAATTTGGAAATCATTATATTAATTTTTCTTCTTTTCCTGTCAAGCATGTGGATGAAATACAGCAGTTGTTTCCCCATTTGTAAATTTTCTTGAGTTTAAAATCAGTTGTTGTAACAATTAATTGGACTTGATGATTAATATTTATCAGTAGATTAATTCATCTTCTTTGAATGCAGGTGAATGCTTTCTTACTTCTATTAAAACATCTTATTTATCTGGTCAGTTGAAAGGTGTAGAATATTATTTAGACACATCTTTTCTTTCCTATGTGATGTGCAGCTTCCCCAGATGGTCTGGCAAATGGAATATACATATAATTTTTCTAGCCCGCCATCTCTTATATTTTCAACGTTCAATATTATAGTTTAATAATCTGAATCAATCACCATAATAATAATCTAAGACAGCTTTTTATATCCAATTTTTAGCTAACTTAACCAATCAGAGATAGCATCACTTGCTATTTTTGGACAAAGTTGTTTTAATTAGATCTCTAATTTATTTTCAACCAAAGTATTTTTCAACTGAAAAGTTTAATCCTTTTTCCAGACACTTTTGTTTTAAAAAAAAAATAGACTCAATTCTTATTTCCTTTCTTTTGTTTTTTCTTTCTTTTTAACATCCAGGTAACACTTCAAATCTTTGAGCTTCCTTCTTTAGATCTTGATAAGACAATTTCAAAAATTATAGCTCCAAAGTGACAATCATTTACAAAAAATTTACTACAAAGATCGATATCTGATTAAACAGATTTCCTGTTTTAACAAAAAAAAATTGTACAAAAAAAATAATTTAACAGATTTAATACTTCCTTTTCTTTCAATATTTAGGAAATGTAAAATTTTGTATGTAATGTACACACATCCTGCATTCTTTCAAATCATTCATAAACTAACCTTAAATACTATAATTGCTAGCTTAGTAATTATAACCCAATTATTTAATTAAATCTGTAACTTTTAAATCCCACTTATAATTAAAGAAAAGCAAAATAAAAGTATAGAAAAAAATGTTAGAATTGATCAAGCATAGGTTAGTTTTAAAGAAAATTAAAATGTTTAATATTTGAAATATAAAACAAATAAATAATTTACACATACATTGCCTATATGTATGCATTATAACTTTGCTTTTTAACAGAAAATTAAATATTAAATAGTTTAAATGTGTGTATTACCTTTCTATCAACACACAAACAAATAAAGCATATAATTGTTGTCCCATTCTTTCTGTTTAAAGCTTTTGAAATTGGACCTTGTAGGGTTTAAACTGGGATGCCCTACAACTTCCTTTATGGTTATATAAAATTGTGATGATGATTTTGTTTGACCTTTTCTACATGCACATTACTATAAATTTGGCTAGTGACCAAATTGTAATGGCACAATATATATATATTAAGTTCTTATTCTGAAGACCAGGGAGTATGATGAATAGCAGGTAAATAAGTATATTGTTATTAATATATTCCAAAAATAGTTATGTTATCAACATTTCTCACCTATTCCAGTTTGCTATTATCTGTAGCCACATCAGCAACACTTCAGGTCTATTTTACGACACAGACATATTGGGGTTGCATAGATTTTTTTTCTTACTGCAGGTTCAGATAACTCAATGTGTTCTTTTAAGATTCAAGAGAGAATGAAATTGCCAGACTGGTGCTCCCTCGCTCACCTCCATGACATCTGCACTTCCTGTACATGCCCATGATGTGCTGCATGATAACTCTCCAACTGCTTATTTCTTATTACAATGAATAGAGGGTGCCAGATAATTTATAAAAAGCCAAGGGGTATTGGACCAAAAAAATTGAGAACTCCTGATCTAAGCAATAAAATAGTACTACCAAACTATTACACTATATCATCAGTGATAATAATTTTCTAATGCTTCCCAACCTTCTTAATATACTTTATAATATCACCTCAATGTTAATGTACCCTATGTGCAAATATATCATTAAGATGCAAAACATTTCCTACAGTTTATTTTACAATTATCAAAATATCTAAATTGAATAAATTTACATCTAATAATAATTTAGTTTTTATAAAAGAAGATGAAGGACTAAGAATATGTTTATTACTAAAATCTGATTATGAAGACAAAGTTATTACTCAAATGAATGATCTTAATTTTATGAAAGAGGTCATGCAGTAATAATTCAATAATGCATATCTTACCTCCTCACATTGTCTGTGTGTAATAAGGCTGCTGAAAACTTTAACATATATAAATAATTAATAATAAAAACTTGATTTTAATAAAACCACTGGTTAAAAAATTAACATTATACAGACAACATTAAAAATTTATTTTGGCATTTAGTTATCTTTACAATCAAAAATAAAAATTTAATATATATATATTTATCTTTCTTGCAGTAATATTCATTCCCCATTTTAATAATGTTTAGAAACTTTTTTTTTAAATTACATTTTCTCAAGATACTTTAGTAACATGTATATATACAAAATATAATCAATGAACACATATTTTAAAATTAATGATTACAATATTTTCTCATTTTGTTTTTTTTTCTTGTTGCTATGTTATAGACCAGTGATTATCAAACTTATTCTATTGTGAAACACTTTATAAATCCTAAAATTTTAACAGAACACTTTGGTCTTTGTAAAAGAAAGATAGGTTTCGATTTTTCAGTTTTAATAACAAATAATGTAAATAAGTATAAGAGTTAAAAAACAGAATAAACATTTATTCCAAAATTTCAGTTATAATAAACAAAATTCTTAAAAATAAACAAATAAACAAAAAATCAAATAATAAATAATCAATAACATTTTTAATGACTTGGATGTTTTAGGGATTTTAAATTACAATCTTCTTGAATGTCTCTGAATACTTATTGACATTTTATGGAAACTAGTGTTACACAGAGGCTAAATTCTCCATACGGTAGCACCACTAAGTGCAAGCCAGAATAATCGATGGATGCAAGAAGGTTTGTACATAAAATCCCCATCTAGTGCCTACTCATCCAATATCATCAGGCAAGTTTCTAACTTGTGGCTTTCATCAGTGAGGAGCCTTAGATCTGAGAGTACTGCACCTAATCTAATGCAACCCTCCAGCAGCCACCTTTTATCTTATTAACAACGTATAAAAATTTAAATCCAAAATAAAAACACAAAAAATGTTTTCACTTCAAGCTCACTAGCTAGTACACTTGTATAGATTTGAACTCAGTTCAGCATCCATGCATTTTGGTGTCTCTAGTTCTTTACTAACCAAAGTCACCATAATCCTATTGGGCAGGATTGGTATTAAACCACTAAATATCACATGATCACCATTTCTTATGCTTACACAAGCTGTTTACACAGAGGCTAAACTCTTAATACAGTAGTACCACTAAATGCAAGCCTAATCAATGGATTCTAGGTTTGTGCAGTAAATCCCCATTAAGTGTATATTTATCTAATATCCCCAATTTAGTTTCTAGCTTGTGGCTTTTATCAGTGAGGAACACCTAGTTCTTAGGATCTAATGCAACCCTCCAACAGCCACATTTTACCTTATTAGTTAACTATAAAGCTTTGAGTCCAAAATAAAAACACAAAAGCTCATTAGCTTGTATAGTTGTATAGATATGAACTCAGTTCAGCATCCATATACTTTGGTGTCTTTGATTCTTTAATAACCAGTCACTATAATCCTATTGAGCAGGATTGATATTAAACCACTAAACACCACATGATCATCATTCTTTATGCTTACACAAGCTGTTTACACAGAGGCTAAACTCTCCATATAATAACACCACTAAGTTCAAGCCAAGACTCCTCATTGATGAAAGACACAGCTAGAAACTAATCTGGGGATATTGCATAAGTAGGCACGAGATGGGGATTTTATGCACAAATCTTCTTGCAACATTGATTACTCTGGATTGTACTTTGTGGTGCTACTGTATGGAGAATTTAGCCTCTTCATTGATGAAAGCCACAAACTAGAAACTAGTCCAGGGATATTGGATAGGTAGGCATGAGATGGAGGATTTTATGCACAAATCTTTTTCAACCATTGGATTGCACTTAATGGTGCTATTGTATGGAGAGTTTATCCTCTGTGTAAACCAGCTTGTATAAGCATAAAAAATGGTGATCATGTGATGATTAGTGCTTTAATACCAATCCTGTCCAACAAGATTAAGGTGACTCTGGTTATTAAGAACCGAAGATATCAAAATGTATGGATGCTGAACTGAGTTCAGATCTGTACAACTATACAAGTTAATGAACTTTTTTCGTTTTCATTTTGGACTCAAAGCTTTATGGTTAGCTAATAAGGTAAAAGGTAGGTGCTGCAGGATTGCATTAATCCTAAAATCTAGCTCCTCACTGAAGAAGGCCACAAGCCAGAAACTAGTCTGGGGATATTGGATGAGTAGGCACTAGATGGGGATTTTGTGAGCAAGCCTTCTTGCATTCATTGATTACCCTGACTTGCACTTAGTGGTGCTACTGTATAAAGAGTTAGCCTCTGTGTAAACAGCTTGTGTAAGCATAAAGAACAGTGATCATGAGATGTTTAGTGGTTTGAAACCATTGTTCCATGGTACACAGTTTGGGAAACGCTATTATAGACAATAAAAATCCCAGGAGTTAGGAAAATTTTCTCTTTTAGAACTAAGTGACAAACTAAGATAATATATACATATCAATCATGCGTATTAATTTACTTTTTGTATTTATGTATTTGTTTATAAAATGAATGTGCTGCTATATATGAATTAATTTGGTTAAGATTACATAAAAAAAAGTTATTTAAGTAAATCTTAACTTAGAACAAAAGTATGTAAGCTAGAAATATTTTAAGTGCTGGCTCATAATTTTGCTTGAACTAGAAGAAGATATTGATAGAGTATTCCTATGTATGTATTAAATAAATCCTTGACAAACAACTGAGAAGGAAAAAGTAATAATAAAGTTTATTAGCATTAAAAATATCAGTAATAGCTATTATAATGTAGTAAGCTGATAAAACAAAACTTTATTGAATGATTTAAATACATATATATTATTAACAATGTATTTATTATGTGTTCTATTAATATTTAAATCGGATTAAGATAACTATAGGATTAAATGTCTTGATTTTATTTCCTTGATAATGGAATAGTTTATTTGTTTGTTATGCTATAATATGATTAGATCACATGAAGAAAAAAAAATCTAAAATCATGAAGATAAAATATTTAATTATTATATTAATAACTTTAAAAAAAATGGCAGTAATTTTCATCTGTTCTGGATGGGTTATTTTAGCTTCACCTGTTTTAAATTGCACGATTGTGCGGTGAAATGAAATGTTAAAATATCCTATATTCACTGCCTCCTAATAATTTTATTTCTTTTTAGTAGTTGTTAAAATATCCTATATTCACTGCCTCCTAATAATTTTATTTCTTTTTAGTAGTTGAAACTAAATCAATTAATTATTTTATTCAAATTATGAGAAACCATAATCCACACTAACATGAAGTTAATGTAAAGTTATATAAATAAGGCAAAACTCTCCATACAGTAATGCCACCCTGTGCCAACCAGAATAATCAATGAATGCCAGAAGGCTTGTGCATAAAATCCCTATCTAATGCCTACTCATCCAATATCCTCAGACTAGTTTCTGGCTTCAGTGATTACACTGGTTGGCACAGGGTGGCACTATTGTATGGAGAGTTTTGCCTTATTTATAAACAATTATGTGCTAGTATAAGAGATGGTGATCAAGTGATAAATGTTATGTACTATGAGTTCTTTTCACCTTCATGGTGATGTTATTTAGGCAATTCAATTTTTGATAGGCTTACCACAACATCCCTATTTTGTTTGCTGTTGTCCCCGGTCTCACACTCTCTTTTGAGAAATATAACTGACAGTGAAAAGGTTTTATTTCATTCATTTAAACTTTCAAAAATTATTTTTTAATAAATGAATAATAGACTAATTTTTTTTTAATAAATAAATAACTGATTAAATACTTTGCCTGATTTAGTCCGGAGGTAGAGTTGAAGACTCTGAAGCTCAAATCCAGGAATCATACCCAGCTCTGTCACTTCTAATGCTTAAACTTCTAAGAAACTCCTTAAATAATAAACCATTCGATTACTATATTCTTTCAGAGTTCCCAGCATACTTTGCTGCAGACATAAAATGGCAAACAAAGGAGTTCAAGATCCATGGATCACAGCCCATCTCTGTCACTTCTGATGCTTGAACTTCTTACTTAAATAATAAACCATTCAATTAATATATTCTTACTGAGTCCCCAGCACCCTTTGCTGCAGTGATAAAGTGTTGGGCTCAAGGTCCATGGATCACAGCTCAGTTCTGTCACTTCCGATGCTTGAACTTCTCACTTAAATAATAAACCATTCAATTACTATATTCTTGCTGAATATCCCAGCATTCTTTGCTGGAGCGATAAAGTGGCAGCTCAAGGTCCATGGATCACTGTCTGACTTTGTCACTTCTGATGCTTGAACTTCTTATTTAAATGACAAACCATTCAATTACTATATTCTTGCTGAGTCCCCATTATGATTTTATGGAATGATATAGTGGCAGACTCAAGGTCCACGGATCACAGCCCAACTCTGTCACTTCAATAACTGAACTTCTTGTTAAATAATAAACCATTCAATTAGTATATTCTTTCTGAGTTCCCAGAATCCTTTGCTGCAGCAATAAAGTGGTGGGATCACAGCCCTGTTCTGTTATTTCTGATGCTTGAACATCTTACTTAAATAATAAACCATTCAATTACTATATTCTTGCTGAGTTCCCAACACAGTGGCAGACTCAAGGTTCATGGATCACAGCCCAACTCTGTCACTTCCGATGCTTGAACTTCTTACTTAAATAATAAACCACTCAATTACTATGTTCTTTCCAAGCTCCCAGCATCCTTTGCTGCAGTGTTAAAGTGGAAGGCTGAAGGTTCATGGATCACAGCCCAGCTTTAGCACTTCTGATACTTGAATTTCTTACTTGAATAATAAACCATTCAATTACCATATTCTTTCTGAATTCCCAGCATGCTTTGCTGCAGTAATAGAGTAGCAGACTGGAGCTCAAGGTCCATGAATCACTTGATGCTTAAACTTCTATTAAAAATAAAAAAAATCCTGAATAATAAATCAATTACTATATTCTTTCTCAGTTCCCAGCAGGCACTTTTGCACTAATAGAAATGGTGGACTCTGGATCCATGGGTTACAGCCCAGCTGTCACTTCTAGTGCTTGAGCTTTTTATGAACTGAATAATAAACCAATCAATTACTATATTCTTTCTGACTTCCCAGAATGCTTTGTTGCAGTAGCAGAATAGCCGATTCTGAAACTCCATACGATGTTTGAACTTCTTATGAAGTCTCAAGCAATAAATCATTCTCTTTTTGATCAAAATATAAATTACCTAATCTACATAAGAAAAATTACGAAAGAAAATAATTATCAAATATTAATTCACAACCGAATATATTTTCACATTGTCTATCTTAATTGAACAAATTGTGAAGGTCAAAAGTTTGAAGCAAATTTTTGATTCAATACAACATATTCAGACCTTCTTTTTTTATAAAATTGCTTTAATTTTAATTTAAAATGGGTTAATGTTAATCTGACTTAGTTTTGATGTTAAATTAAAATAGTCAGAAATATCATTTAACAACTGCTATTTTATCTTTAAGCTTAACTTATTACAATGCCGTAATGTTTATTTATTTATTTTAACTCCTCCAACTACATAATTATATGCATATATTCTTGCAACACAAACATTCATATATATACACACAAACATTCTAAGCAAAAAAAAAAAAAATCATGAGAAGTTATAACGGTACAAATCCATTTATAATTTTAATTAAATCTTCTGGGCTGAACCCTCCCTTTTATCTCTGGAGCTGTCAGTTGTGCCAGATGTTTAAAAAGGCAACCAGCTTCCTTTATAGAGAGGTCAAAGATCAGATAATTCAATCAAAAAAATTAACTCCACACTTAGCGAACATTCACAATGAAAATTTAATTAATTCCTCAAAGTAAATTATTAAAATATTTAAAAATTAATTGAAAGATAAAGATATAAAATTAAAACAGACTTTAATATATTATCTCTTTTTTTTTAGCTCCTCTTAAGTTCTCCAGATTAGTTTTATATTATTCACTTAAAAATGCCTAAAACTATCATCTATATTTATCACTATTAAATAAACTATCATACATTGAAAGTGTTCAATCTTACTGTTTATTATTTCTTTGATTTTTCTTAATATTTATCATCTCTCAGTTATGTAATAAGCAAGCCGTGTAGCCTATTACACAATTCAAACAATGACTTTCTGTTTATCCTCAAATTACTTATTAATATGAATTTGATTAATTATCTTTGAATTACTAAATTACCAATATTGCCATTTGTCTAAATAATTCTTCAATGTTTCATTATTTTAGATTCAATTTGTATTTTGCACTATACATCGCTATGTTTTCATGAAGGTTTGTGATGATGGTGTTCTAGTTGTATTTTTGTATTGGACTATTTCCATCATCTAATATGTGTGTTGAATGTCTTTAGAACAATTTAATATTATTTAAATATTCGAAATACATTCAACTGTTAGAAATATCACAGCAAACAGGTTAATATATGCACTAACTGTTAATAATATCACAGCAAACAGGTTAGTATATGCACAATGTTTCGAGAGGTATTGTTCTCCCCTCTTCTTCAGGTGTTGCTGGCCTGACTAGTGACAGTACTAGCTTGGGATTCAAACCTGGGTCCTTAGAGTCTTGATTACTGAATTTTAAGGTAACGCTCTAACCAACTGAACCATCCTGCCATATTTGTATTTATTACAGTTACTCCAATTTATAACAATTTATGCTTATAATATGAACCATGTTGAGGATATTTTTGAAGCTTCATAAGAGTTTGTTTTTAACTTACTCTATATATAACATAATAATTATATAATATTTATTTATATAATGCTTTAAATCTTGTGATTTCTTTGCATATTTGTTTGTGAATGTGTTTTATATATGCTATACTTCATTTAAATTTAAAAAAAAAAAATTTTTTTCATAGGAATATACAGTAAATGTTTCTTTTTGGTAGGATTATTTAGACATCTTTACAAACTATTCCTGATTATTTTTTATTCTTACAACTTTCATTTTTCCATAACATCATCTCATAACTTATTTACCACCCACCCCCATTAATTCCAATCCTTTTCAAAGTAATCTTCCATAAATTTCCAATTCTTTTTCTATATTCAAAAACCTTCTAAATATACTTTTTCTAGCTGTATCTCCATATCTTACAAGTTTATATTCCAGACATTTTACTAGCTTTTTCTCAAATCTAAATAATCTTATCAATAAACAAAACAATATTCTTGCTTTAAAGTCTTACTTGTACATAACAATTCTAACTATAATGTCTTTTTAATTTTATCTATATCATCTATTACTAATATTTTACTAACACTAGTGATATTTAACTTTTTATTGTACACATAATTTGTTTTAGAGCCACTTATAATATAAATATATCAACGTATTCAGGTAAAAAAATGTGCTTAAAATCAAATAAATAAATTATTCTCCAAATCATCCCTACATTTTTTTGATCTGTTTATTGCATATTCAAACCTTTGTTTTTTATTCTAAATTCATTCAGTGCTGTCTATCATTATCTAAAAAAAAACGTTTTTCTTTTAAGTTCAACTATAAACACTAGTAAAACCATTAAATGAAATGTATTATATATATATATTTCTTTTAATATAATTATTTAATTATATCCTTAAAATAATATGCTAGTTTTTAATAAAAATTATTTTATTTGGTAATTTATTCCATTCTAAACAATATATACAAATACCCTCTAATAAACCATTATATTTTTTTAACAGTTTCTGAAAATCACATTGGTTGTTTCTTTTTATAATTAAGCTATCTCAATATTATCAAACAGACATTCTTATAATGTAGTGATTAATGCAAACAGCTTTCTAGAAAGTTTTCAGATAGTTTAAAATCCCCAAATAAGTTCAGTTTTTTTTTTCTATTATCTAGATATAATTAAATGTTTGATCAATAATTATATGGTACTTGTCTGGTTTAGAGCAGTAATAGAATGACAGACTCGAAAAGTTAAAGGTCCATGGAGTGCAATTTGGTTGCTGTTGTTTCCAATTAAACATATGATTTTTTGAGCAATAATCATTTGATTACTTTATCGGCTAGCGGGTTATTAAGAATCTAGGAAGCAAATCACAATAACTTTTAAAAAAATTTATCACCAATTGACTAGAATAATGATCTGTCATGTTATTAATATCAAATAGAGGAATGTAGCCCCTAATGATTCCATTTGCCTGATTAAGAACTTCAATATTATAAAACTGTACATAATTTTATATATTGACATATATTCAGTATAATACCTTGATTATGATGCAAAATCATTGAAAGTTCACTTAGCAAAAAAATGTAAGTTATTGTGAAGTATATATTAGTTTAATTCAGGGTCCCACTTTCAAATGCTCTAATTTTACTAACTGATTACATATTATTCTAAAATTTATACAGTATATCTGCAAATTTATTAACATTTTTCTTTTCTTTTTTTTTTTTTACAAAGGAATATATTTACATAATATCAGATGGGCCAAAGAATATCTTCAATAATTTTTAAGTTAGGTATTTTATCATAATATATATATATATTATTTTCAATTTTGTTTATAAATTTTTAAATTAAAATTATGTTAATAAAGTAAAATTATGGTAAAATAAATTTCAGACTACACCTGGGTCTCATTTTACGCGATAGATAGGTTCCTCAGAAAACACGCGCAAACGAAATATGCGCAAAAATAGGCATCACTTACATTGAAAAAGGGGGGTTGCGGTCTGTGATTTTTCAAAATTCGCGTAAAAGCAAAGCACTAACGTAAAATTACTTTAAAATTCGCGCAAAAAAAAAATAAGGAAATAAAATATGACTAATAAGAAATTTCAAATTTGAAAAAAATTGATACAAGACAAACTTTTTTAAACTATAATATTTAATTTTATTCAAAATAATATATTTTTATGCATAATTTACAGTACAGTAATTTATATTTTTTATACACATTTTAATTATTATAGCTATTTGCTGAAAACGTTCGTTTGCAAACAATTAGCGCCAACTTCACACTCATGTTGTAACAGTGGTTTTCTGGTGATAACGTAATTAGTAATTAATCTTTGAGACGATGATTTTATTAATTGTTTATGAAACTAACAACTAAAAATTAAATTCTTATTTTTGTCTTTAATTTTCAATTCGGTTTAAAAATCAAATTTCACATTAATTTCAAGTCGCAGTAAGTAATTTTTAAATTGTTAATTACAATTAAAAATCAGATTTTAATTTTTAATTGTCAAATTTAATTATGCTCACTGCTATTACTGACCTTTTAAAAATAAACTTGTGGACACTAAATGATTAATAATTGATTACGTTCTTTTTTAAAAAGCAAAAACAGAATGTGATTTAAAATGCAAAATTAACACGCACAATGTTTGAACAAATTTACATTATAATCTTGTAAAATTTAATGTGTGTATACATAAAATGTGGAAATCATGATTTTAATTTCATTATTGCATAAAATCTTACTATTATAAAGCACTGAAAATATTGAAATTACTAAGATGAAAGTCAAATTCCAATAATGTGCTATTACTTTCAATATAATGTAAGTGCGCGAAATTTATTATTTAAAGTAATAGCGCATTATCGGAGTTCATACACCTGGGTCTCTTTTTACGCAGACTTATTTAACACACTTCCGATGAAACACGAATCGCGTAACTTCAAAATTGTGTTAAATAAGTCCGTGTAAAAAGAGACCCAGGTGTACTCTATATAATTTGAATATATATGTATATTCTTAATTATTTAAAATAATTTACTACTGGTTTGCTATCTAGTTTAAAAACATTAATAAAAATATTTAATTAAGAAATAAAAATTAAGCTAAAAAAATACTTTATTTCTCTTTTCTTTTTGTTGTTTTCAGTATATTAAAAAAAGTAGAAATATTTGTTATTCTTTGATAAAAATAAAAGATCTGTCAAACGTTATTAGCCAGAGGTCATCGCAGCCGCCTTGCAAGCAAGTAGTTGGTTGCAGATGGTTGTGGGTTCGCGTCCCGGCCAATGCTATGACATAGGAAAAAAAATTAAAAGATCTGACTTCGTCACGCGTTGGTGGCCTAGCGGTTAGCATAACTGATTTTCAAGCAGCTGGCCCGGGTTCGCTTCCCGATCAACGCATTTGACATAGGAAAAAATAAATAAAATAAAATAACAGATCTGACTTTAAGTATTTAAAATGATTAAAATGAGTGGGTTTACAAATTACATCATGAAATATTAAATATTTTTTGTATGAGGAGAAGATATAAATAATTTTATTTAGTTAAAAAATTTTAAGTCATATTTTGATCAAAATAAAAGCAACTTTCTGATCTCATTTGTGATTATGACTGAAATTAAAATTGTTGTTATAAATATATAAATTAGTTCTATAGAAAAAAAACCTACAAACTATTCTGATTCAAACTACATAACTTCAAGTATATGCTAATCAAAAAATATATAAATGAACAAAAATATGTAAGCAAACAAATAATAAAAACAGTGAAATTTATAAACTTATTAAATTTATAAATCTCCGTGTGGGGGCAGCCATTTTTTTTCTCAGTAAATTTAATGCTAGTATGAGATAGTGATCATGTGATGTTTAGTGGTTTAAATTTAATGTTCTCAAATCTTAAATATAAATTCAATTAAGCACTTTTTTTTTTATGATTAAAATGCAGTTCAGTACTGTAATTAAAAAACACATGTCAGAATTTTCTCTTTATATTTTAAAAGCTTTATACTATATATAAAACATGTCCTATCTTTAAGTAAAATATATTCTAGTACAATGAATGATAATAAAAAAAAGTTGTACTTTCATTAAATAAGAAAAAACACTGATTTAATAAGGAAAAGTAAGAAATCAGCTGTAGGTTTCGAAAGAATAACTCTCAATCAGAGAAATTATAAAAATCAAATTCATACCAATGTTGCTTATGTGCCTGAAACAGTTAAAGTTGTAAATAAAGTAAAGTGACTAAAATGGAAAAAATCTTATGTCTGTGGGTTAAATGATTGATGATCTTGTAGTATTTTAACAATCCTTAATTTTCTACAAAAAATGTAACTAAGAATCTGGATCTTATCATTTCTCTACAAATAGGGGATAATTATTATGTAGAGTCCAAAACAGTTATAGTCTTAAAAATATTAAAATAACTAATAATGAAATTGCCACATTTTTATAAGAATTTTTAAAAATTACAAAAGAAAAAAATATCTGGAACAAGTATTTAATTGCAATGAAACAGAATTGTGAATGATTAAACACACATACACAGCACTATATATGTGTGTGTGTAAATACACTTTCTCAATTTATTATTAATAACATTTTTTTTTTAAAATTGTTTATATTGTAATCTTAATTTATACATGCATATTACACAAATAGTGTATCTTTCATATACATATATGAGTATATTGAAATAATGTACTGTATATATAGAGTAAAATAAACAATACATTTTAAGAAGTGTAATAATGTTCCAGGCTAAATGGATTTGTAAGTAACCATTACAAACCAGTGAATACTTAGACAATCTCAATATCAATAACAATCAACAATTTCAAACAGTAACCTCCTTTTAACACCTTTATTGTTAAAAGGTGTTACCCACCCTGACAACAGTTTCAAATTGTTGATTGTTATCAATTTTGGGATTGTCTAAGTGTTGACTGGTTTTTAATAATTACGTGTACATTTTGTGTATAATCAAGGCTTGTCAACAAAAGATGAGCTATTATATACTATATACATTCTACTTGTGAGGAACTTAGAACAAATGTAACATAGTTCATGGTTCCACTATATAAGCGGTAAACCCTTGCTTTCACTACTAGTAAATACAGATTTGGCAAACCTAAATGCTACTTCTCATTACTTATGAAATCTATAATAATTTTCACCTTTCCTACTCTAATAATTCTTTATAAGAATGTTTGTATCTTTATCATTTTTCTTATATGTACTTTATTCTTTCTTAATATTAATTAATAATTATATTGGGCAGTAATAATAGAGAATGGCATGCTCACAGTTCATTCTATCATGTCAACAGCAAAACATTTCGAAAAGTGAAAGAGAATATACCAAGAAAACACAAGTTAAAACTTTCACCCAAACAGATTGTCACTAACACTGACACTATGAAATGATGTCACTTTATAGCGCCTAATAATAATTACTTTTAATTATAGCATATTATTTGATTGAAAAATACATTAAGATTGACATTTTTAATATTTTCTATTATCATCTCCCATAAGTCAGAAAATAGCTATAGTATTTTTAAATCATTTCATTTTTTTACAAGTCTGGACTATGATGGTTTTTCATGAGCTATAAGAATTTTTTTCAAAGTTTTACATTTATTCAATCATAAACTTGTTATTTATAAGTAATAAAGATGTGATCAATGGAGACCCTTGTATTAAGATTTATGGTGTATATTTAATTATAAAATTATATGAATAACAAGTAATAATAAAGCTGCCGCTGAGATGAAAACATGCAGCACATAATGATGTATTGCATTTTGGTGATATCTGTCGATAATAAGAATTAACTAAAAAAAAAAAAAAGGTAAAAACAAAATCAATGATGAAAGTGATTAACTGATTGGTTACAATGTACATACATATCATTTTTTATTTTTTGTTACCAGAGTCCAATTTTTGAAGGACATTAAGATTCAAGAAATCAGATAGGAATTAACTTTAGAATTAATAATTGATTGTTTCAAAATATGATTATTAATTTATTTATTTTTTACAAAAAAGCACTTCCATACATTATAAGCAGTGAATAATTTTAATTTTCATTATAAAGCATTACTTATCAGTGGCTAATTTTAAAAAGTCATTTTTATTTTGACAATTCTAAAGTCTTAATTATAAAACACATTAAAACAAATGTTTAATGATGACTTAAAACCCTACATGGAATTTAATCGGATTCCATAGGATTCAAACAGTAAATAAAAAACATGACGTTCTTTCAAAATTTATCTATAACTTTCAGAATAATGTGTGATCATATTAGAGAGAACTACATCTGCCAAAGACAATTTCTGTGACAAGACACACTTTACAACCTAACATTATGATTATTTAAGTCACTCCCATGAAAATCTGAATTTTAATTATATACTTTCTAATTTCGTAAATGTAAAACATGTAGAATTAAATTTACTTTTTTAAAAAAAAAAAGTTGTACTGCTTTTAGTTTAAAATTTAAAATGTAGTTAATTCTTATCAATTAATAAGAATTAGTGTGGGTGGGGGGGTTCCTTTTACATAGAGGCAAATTCTAGATTCAACACTAAGCCTACAGAAGATAATGGAAGAAATATGTATATCATGATAGCAAAAATATTGTATCACTCCACTTATCTTTAGAAAATTATTCAAAAAAGCATATATATTGTTCCGAAGTGGCAACGTAAAGGTATGCCAATGTTTTAGAAAGTTTTATAGATATTTTGATAATAAATATATTAGTCACTTACTGTACAAAAAAAATCACTCCCTATGAGTGATTCCTCACAAATTAGATAGTTATATAAAGATTCCATTTCTATTAGTTATATCTTTCCAATCTTGTGTGGTTTCATGTTACGCTGGCGCTTGTAGATCTAGCATTCAAACGTTTATGAACACCAAAACAATAAAGCCTTATGCCTTTTTTTACATATCCTTCCATATAAACAACAGATTTGTTAATGAACATAAAAAAACTTTATAGTAATTTTACAACTTGAAATTATTTGATATTCATTAGTATTCTAAGGTTAATTGAATGATTTATTATTAATGAGTTCATAAAAAGTATAGGTACTGGAAATGACAGCACTCAGCTGTGATCCAAAGGTCTCCGGTTCTGAAATTGGCCACTCCATCAGTACACCAAACCCTGCAGGGTTATAAAAATGTTTGTTATAATGTATAGATCTATTTTAATTTCTTTTTTAAAGACAAGGTTTACCATCTAGGCAACAGGGCACTTCAATCAAGTTAGAAATCACCTTGATCATCGTCACCATACCCCTGCTGACAATTATAATCTCAACTCAATTTAGTCCTATTATAAAAAAAAAAGTAATCCTCTCATTCATTCTCGATCACCTTTTATGTATATAATTAAGCTTTTGTAGACTAAAAATATTTCAAATTGCCAACTGATAATAAGTTCTGCAAAATATTTATATTGCCTTTAAGAAAGAAAATGTGGAATCATTAATTTCTTGTTAAAGATTAGAAAAACGAAAGTAAAATACATAAACTATTACTATTAATTAAAAGCAAAGCTACTTCAGTTGACATATTTTTAAAATATTATTAATAGTGTGTTATTTTTAAAAAAGCAAACTGTATAATTATTCTATCTTGTTGTTCATCATCAACATCTCTGGAGTCGTTTATTTCCATGTTTTTCGTTAATATCTTTGGATATGATTTATTTTAGATATAGGTCGTTGCTCTACTTGAAAAATTATTTACATATTTTTCATTAGAAATTTTTTTAAAAAAATATAATTTTAGCATATTTTTAATTTCATAATTTATTGTCGAGACATATAAATTTATAACCTACTGTTCAAATATTCTAGGTATCTGAAAATGATTCTCAGGAATTTTTGTATTAAATCAACTAATTTTTAAAATATATATATTTTTAAAACTATGTGGACGCTTTGTTGTTTTAAAATTGTTTATTTGTACTTGTTTTGAGTTCATCCCTGTTCATATCATCATCAGATTATCGGAAGGATAATCATTAAAAAAATATTTCATTTGAATACAATGCATGTGTGAATATTACTGAAACACAAAGTATAAAACAAATTTTGATTAGAAATCTTGTAATATAAAAAATCAAAGCTAAAAGACACTGGTGGGGGCACATAAATCATAGACTCTAAGTACCAAATAGATTTCTATATTATACTATCAAATTCAATCATCTTAAAACCAAAAAAAAAAAACACGTATTTATAACATTATCATTATTATTGATATTTTATGGATCGCTAGCTATAAGATACATAATAACAATATTGGACAAATACACATATATATATGTCTGTGAATTTTTATGCAGTATATAAATGAACATACCAAATGTCTGTGTGTATGTATATAAATATCATTAAAAAACAGTCAACCCTTAGACAATTCCAGTATCAATAACAATCGACAATTTCAAACTGTTGTCAAGGCAACCTTCTTTTAACAATAAATATGTATACAAATTTCAAATATACATTAGAGTGTGCATTGTATATATAAAGGAAAGTCTGTAATTAGATTAAAAATGAAAGTAAAATGATTACAAGAGGGGAAACATTTTACACATATATAAAAATTAAAATATTCCAGCACAGTCCAAATTAATCATAAATTAAGTAATACACATACATGTGAACCTTGAGTGCTGGCTTCGCAATTAAATAGTGACTGTAATTGAGGAGTATAGTGTCAACAAAAAGAATGAAGATGAATATTTTCTGTGGATAAGAGAACTTAGGATAAAAGATATGTGTAAAGAAATCTTTCCTGTTCTTGATTAACCTAGTAAAAAAAAATATCATGGTGACAAACATTTATTACTGTTGAAATACTCAAAAAGAAAATGTGTAAGTAGCCATTTGCATATTTTCTTTTTGATCACTTCAACAAAACCCCAAAAGGTTTTGCAAAAAAGATTAATAAAGCAATGAGATAAGTGTGTCAATGTTAATGGAGATTATGTAGAGAAAATAGTGCCTTTTTTTATGTTTACATATTAAATCTTTTATTTTTTTATGATTATTTATGATATATTTACTGTTGACAAATTTGTAGCAGCTGGCTTTATTAATATATATATTTATTGGATGATTTAGTATATGTTAATAATTTAAAATACACAAATTTCAAGCAATAATAAAACATTTGCTTTATATTGCAAATTCCATGTAGTCAATCGATTTGTGATTTAACAAATCAGGTTGCATCCCAATTCACTTTTTTCTCAATAAATGTATCATCATTGGATCCAATATATTGTTAACTGGTTTTTTTGTATCTATGCAAATTATATCCATTATTCTAAAATCTTTTTCAGATTCATCACTGCTGAGATAATAATGTAGATTTTTGAATAGTTCAGAAATTAAAAGTTTTGTAATTTTTTCCCCGTGTATCACTATCTACCAGATTACAAAATCTTTCAAATATATTTCACATTCTAAAAATTCATCCAAATGCTGTGTATGTATTGTTTTCCTGAAGGTTTGTGATGATGATGTTCTAGTTGTATTTTTATACTGGACTATTTCCATCATCTAATATGCGTATTGAATAGAAAAATTTAACTTTATTTAAATATTCCATAATACATTCAACTGTTAGTAATAGCACATCAAACAGGTTAGTATATGCACAATGTTTCGAGAGGTATTATTCTCCCCTCTTCTTCAGGTGTTGCTGGCCTGATCAATGACAGTACTAGCATGAATTCAAACCTGGATCCTTAGATTCTTGATTATTGAATTTTAAGGTAACATATGTTCAATTGGGAAAATACAAAAATATTGGATAGAGAAGAAAAGGTACAAAGAAGAAAATTTAAAGAAGCTGCTCACATGACAATGGCAAAAAATCCCATAAGCCAACCTAGTGTGACTATACATAATGTACGGAAACCACTAGTCAACTTTGCTCTTAAGAAAAAGTGGAGAAATCAGGAGGAACCTCATAGATAAGTATATGAAATTTTCTATTGAATGTTGCCTTTCGCAGGATGGCTCAGTTGGTTAGAGCATTATCTTAAAATTCAATATTCAAGAATCTAAGGATCCAGATTCAAATCCCATGCTAATGCTGTCATTGGTCAGGTCAGCAAAACCTAAAGAAGAGGGGAGAATAATCTCTTGAAACATTGTGCATATACTAACTTATATGATGTGCTATTACTAACAGTTGAATATATTTGGAATATTTAAATAAAGTTAAATTTTTGTAAAGACATTCAATATGCATATTAGATGATGAAAATAGTCCAATATAAAAATACAATTAGCTGTGTATGTTTATTTCAACTCTTTCTAAGATCAAGTCATTTCCAATGAGTCAAAATTATCCATTAAGATTATTTTCAACGTTATTTCTTGCTTTTACATACCAGAAGTAGATGTGATGTAGTTTTAGTTGATTTACAATTTAAAGATATAATTAGAGGGATTTGAACACAGGTTTTCAAGCTCTTTTCAGACATCGACTCCAAAAAAAATATTTAATAATAATTTAATAAAATAAACAATTTATTTATGCACAAAATAACATTTACTTTAGAGAGGATATATAATTTTATGATTTTGTAATTATAATTTTTAAAATCTGTATTCATATTAAACCAACAGTTCACAAATTGATAATTTAACAATGGACTCATAAAAACTTTTGTAAGACTGCTTCATCAGACCGTTAATGTGTGTATGTGTGTGCGTGTGCAAAGAGATTTATTTTTAATTAGCAAAAGTATCTACTACAATACAGAAATAGTTGTGTTACTAGCATAAGAATAGGATACTGGAGATTATCATATATTCCTTGACCACTTGGTGATCTCCAAAAGAAACCTATAAATTTCAATACTTTCAAATATAAAACACTTAGCAACCATAATATGGTAAATTTTTGATCTAATCATTATTCTGCAATATAACTAAAAAAACTATATAAACATTCGGAAACAAACTCTGTATCTATCATAACACTGTCATCTTAAAATATGATAATGCTCCAATTAAACTCCTAAACCTCACAAGATCATCATTCCCTATGCTTACACAAACTATTATAACAGGGGCAAAACTCTCCATACAGTAATGACACTCATTGGTTTGAGAAATAAGGTGATTATTTCACATGATAAAAGCTGCTTTCAATATTATTGCACCTCTGTGAGTCATTCTGAAACTAGTAAGGAGGTCAATGTCTTCTACTGACATTTCTCAAAGAACTTAAAGCTTATCGTCATAAGAATGGTTTAATATTCCTTTAAAAACTGATAGTATGTTATATAATGCTATCCAATGATCAATATAAGCAATTTTAGATTCAAATGATGTTATTAATGCAGTATCATGAGTCTAACTGTATATATGTAGAAATAACATCTTATTTATTCAGATATTTCTTTTTTTTTTTGCTCCTCTAAATATGGGAACATGTATACTATTAAATACAGGATGTAAAACATATTACAACAAACTGCCACAATGTTATTAACTTATTTTTTTTAATTATGTTTGTAAATGTTACATTACTTAATACAATAATCCTTGGGAAAGAAAAAAAATTAACAAATTTAATCAAGACTTTTTTTAATTAAAAACATTTGCTTAAAATAATTGAGAATTATGTAAAAGTTTATTACTAATCATGTGATGTAAAGTGGATTACTAATTTTTTACAAATTAAAATTATATAAAATGAAACGAATCTTTATTATTATTACTGGGATATCAATGACTGTTAAATATTTATCACAAATACTTAAATTTTCTTTCAGGCCCATAAACCATAATCATGTAGTTAAAAGAACCATGAAAAAAAATGAAAGCATTAAAAAAAAAAAATGATTAAATTTGATTTCTATACATTTTTGTAAAATTCTGTTGAAAAATATATGAACTTAACTTCATCTTATTATTTTAATGCATTATTAGTTTTCCTAGGTTGAAATAGTGTTTTTTTTACCACTATTATGTTAATGTTAAGTGTGTATATAAACAAAAAATAAATACAAAACTGCACATAATGGAATGTATAGTGCATGTACAATGATGGGTGATGCGCATTTATGTAACTAATTCATTGTTAATAATAGTATATGATAAGTATATTACTATTAAATGAATAAGAATCGAGCAATTACAAAGTTAAATAAATAACAATATAGTCAGATAATGGTGAGGTTTTGTGACATTTGGGCACTGAAGAGAAAACATTTATTTTCTTCAGTTTCATTACCTTGTAACTCTAAACATCAAAGCTCAGCAAGTTTTATAATAAACTTAAAAAAAAGCTAGAATACACAGAATCATGTCATTAGTGATGATGAATCCTTTTAATTTAATTAGCATAAAAAATGGTGATCATGTGATGATTGTAGTATAATATTGTCTAAAATAATTAACTCGCCTTTGAGCATGCTTCATGTTAAGCATGAAAATACTTTAATATACAAAATTACTTGAACCATTACCGACTGCTAGTTGTCCTTAATAAACTTAACTTATTGCATTATTTTATTTTACAAACTCCTTTGTAAATGTCAAAATATCACTTTTTGATGAAATAAAATGTCTCTTTGGATTAAGATAAAAGATAATTGCTTTTGGTTTTCATTAACTACAAGGTATTACAATACTTCTATAGCAATGAATATATCATTCCCACTATACTCCAATTAAACTATTAATATATTACAACACCCCACAAGGAGTATCTAATGTAGATATGCTTTACCTCTCACTATTTTTTTCTCTATTGAAATAGTCTTTGAAGAAAATTATCCACAAAGATTATTATAAACATTATACAAGTTTTAAAATATAAATAAAGATTGATTTATTTTTATACATTACATGAAATTTAGATTTCATATACATAAAAAAAATTATTAGCAATAATATAATTTAACTATATGATAATAGCAATCCACCCATAATGCTTTATTCTAGAGTCAAGCTTGCATGGATAATTCTGGAGTAGAGCAGTTATTGCCATTATCCAATGCAGATTAAATTTAAAGAAAAGTTATATTACATTAGTATAAGTAAATAAATAATCTGCTAAAAAGCATATGTTATAACTCCAAAACTCTTAACAAATAATAAAAATAATCATTTCTTTTCACCAACTATTAGCTACTTGTCAGCCATTTTGTTTTTTAACATTTATTGCATGCCCCTGAAACTGTATATTAAAAAAAATTGTCTGCCAAGCTTGGTAGACAGGATAATGCACAAGTCCAGAATAATTTTACAGCATCCTATGTTTAAAATTCTTAATAAAGAAATTATCATGATAGAATATAATTTTAAAATATATTTCATTCAGCATGTAGTCAACTATTATAATTTTTTTTAATGTTTAAAAAATAAAAGTAATAATTGCTTAACTTGGCTTTTATATTCGTATCAATAAAAATATGTAGCAAACATCAAATTTTCCAGCTATATATTATCTTGATTATCCTTTTCATTGGATATATTTTCTTTTCATAAAAACTTAGATGTAAACTTAGTGATAAAATCACCATCAATTTGCTTTCATAAAAAATGGCATATATTTCTGAAATATTTTTAGCATCAACACAAATCAATCTCAGGCATTCCAAAGCAGCTTTGTGCTTAAACATCCTCTTCTAGATTAATTAAAAGAACTGATAACAGATATAGTTTAAATTATACATTCTTATAGTGTTTACCTTTTCTTAACACTCATTTATGTATACGAGTTTATAAAGATTACAATAAGTAAAGAAAAGCTAAGTAAATACCATTTAAAATATCAGTTTTTACATAAAATATCACATTTGAATTTTATTACTTGTAGTTAATCATTGTTCTTTAATTATATTGTCATGTATTATATAGATTTGATAACATATATACAACATATTTAAATATATATAGATAATTTTTATTAGCAAAGTTTTCTTTAAATTATTAAATATAGTCTACTATATTATGGCATGAATGTTTATGATATAAAAATATAGATAATCAACAGATATATAAATTTTTAATTTCAAATAAATAATGTTATAATTACTATATTAATACTAATACAAATTGCTACATGAGTAAGTGTAAAATATTGTAAATATGTTTCAGACAAAAAAATATATAAGGTTTAGAACTATATACATTATATGCATATATATTGCTAATACTAAATATAGACTATATTACTGTTTTATATATGTAAGTGGATATATATATTCAAAAAGATTAGATAAGTATGGTGAATAAAAATAATAGAGACAAAAAAATGAAAAGAATATTAATTCTGTAAAATAGAATTCAACTGATGCAACAAACAGATAAAACTATAAGAGAGTGAAGAGTGCAATATGATAAAATAAAGAATTACAAAAGAGATTGTGTTTGATTTCATTTACAATAGAATAAAATACTTTGAATATAGGGAAAAATACAATAATAAAATGATGCATGAAGATAAAAATAATAATATATTAATTTAAAAAAATGATGTAAATAATAAGCATTCATCCATATTAATTTTTAAAAAAAATAATGTGCGTAAAAATGAATAGGTTATGCAATAAAGAAGAATAAGGTTGTATAAGTAATTGTTGAAAGCTGGCTGATAGTCATAACACAATTTATGACTTTGAAAAGTGAATAGTCAATTTCCTTTCAACAGTATCTTTCCTATTGCATTGCCAAATCCATATAATATTAATATCATCTATACTTTTTGTTACTTTTTACAATGCTTTTTTTACAACCTAATATGATAGTTTCGATTGCCTCAGCAATCTTCTTCAGAAATAAAAGTTCTAAAGAAAATTGCTGGGGCAATCAAAACTGTCATATTAGGTTGTAGAAAAGCATTGTAAAAAGTAATAAAGAGCATAGATAATATTAATATTATATTCCTTTCAACAGCTATGAACCTACTAGAAAAAAGACCTAATTCATCTAAATAGATTTCAAATAAATTAGACATGTTCTTATTTAGAAAAGGCAAAAGGAGAAGTGCAACTGGAGTAATAAGAATCAATTTGAGATATAAAGAGAAGATAATATTTGTTGAATTAATCTTGAAAGAGTATTTGATAGCATGAATTGAATATTTTGTTAGATAATTTAGTAACAAAAAAAGATGCATATATTGGAGAAAAAAAAGATGTTTATTGAGAAATATGTATAGGAATCCAAAGATAATGTCAACACCATATATATTAGATCTTTGCTTTCCAAAATTTGATCCACAATGTATCCACTACATATATATTCTAATACCTTCACAAATACCAATTTATCCTTTTAATTTTATTTGAATCAAAATTCTTGATAAAATTGGTCGCCCAATGTTTCAGCCACTGCATATAGTTATAATCATGCAAGAAAAAAATCTTATATATTTTTAAAATATAATGATATATACACAGTAACCACATTCATAACTTACCTAACTTTCATTGCTTATTTCTAAAAGGAACACATTAACATTATACATTTAAAATTAAAAACCATAAAATCATCAGCAACAAATATAATTAAAAGATTTTTATTCACTGTATTTTTTAGTTGGAAGATCCTTGACAATGGCCGAAACATTGAACAACAGATTGTGTTAATGATTTTGATTCAAATAAAATAAGCTTTTAAAAGAATAAGTACTTGCAGAGATATAGGAATATATATAGAGAGTTAGTCATCAGGTAAAGTTTCACTAAGAACAGTTGACTGCTTTTCAGTTTGTCATTAAGTGTATTATTTTATGTGGTTTCTTTTCTTTTTGGGCATTGAAAAATATACCACAATTGAAAGAACTAATTTCTGTCTTTAAAGTAAACCCTTTTTAAGATTTAAAAAAATAATTTTATAAGTTTTTTGTAAGAGATTTTCTTAGTTCAAATGTCTCTCAGTTTAAATAACAATGTCGAAATAGAACAAAAGCAATTAGTAGAAAAAATGAATTCCATTGATAATCCAATAATTAAAAACTCAGTAGAAAATAATGGTGTTCAAAGTGAATTAGAAAATGCTTCACTCAAAGATAATTCATTTTCTAATTCAAATAATAATATCAATAGATTAGAAATGGACTCCAGCATGTCTGTTTCCTTATCTGATTCGCAAGAATTCAAAGGGGAAAAAAATTTATGCTAATGCAGTGAAAAATAATTCACAAGTGGAAATAAATAAAATTAATTTATCTGCTGAAAATAGTGCTGATAAGTTCCACAATGATAAAACAATTATTATTGCTATTACTGATGCCAATATCTCCATAATGAACCCACTGATTAATTCTATGAGTTTTTAAAAGAGAAAAAACTATGGGGGATGATCTACGAAATTCTAAATCATCCTAATAACAAATATATTGAAAAGGAATTTCATAACGTTGCTCAGAAGCAAATATTTCAAAAATACATATAATTTTTAAACAACGTAATTGTATGCTACATAGATATCAATAGACCGATAAAGTCTGATAAAGTCTGGCAGAGCAAATCAAAAACAGTTGTCAATTTCATGGCTCAGGATTTAAAAGCATTACTAAATATATATAGAAAAAATTTAGACTTTAAATACCTGCAAGAAAAAAAATGCCTCTGTTCCAGTGTTAACCAACACTGTCCAGTTTTACCATCATACTGAATAAAAATATTCACCACATGATCACCATTTCTTATGCTTGCTCATAACTATTATTATTAAAACAGGCAAAACTCTCCATAGAGTAGTGCTACTCAGTGTTTTAAAAATATTCAACCTCTACAAATACCCATCTTACATGCAAAAAAGACATCACTATTAGTAATCATGGTGTTAACATGTTTTCCCTTTACTACTTTACTAGAAGTTTGCCAGGCTTTTTTTAGTTCTCCATTTCCAGGGGCATTGAATAAATCTTGAAAACAATATAGCTGACTAGAAGCTGACATATTTAATATTTCCTTTTATTTTTTTTTTTTAATATTATTATAAAAATGTAACAAATCACACAAAAGTACCACAATTCATTGTAATTAAAATAAATTTAACATAACTGGAGTAAACCTGTAACAATTACAACAAAGCATTCGCCGGTCTCTCAGCACAAGCCATCAAACAATCACTTCTGTTGAAGTATTCTCCCCTGTTCGTTAGAATCCTGTAATTTTGGAAATACTCTACTGCATGTGATATGTTGAACTATTTCCATCATTTATGAGTGAATGTTGAATGTATAGAAAATTTTAAACTTTATTTAAACTTTCCAAATACAAACAACTTGTTTGTAATAACATACAAATAAACAACACAGGTTAGTAATTGCACGTTTAGAGTAGTATTATTCTCCACACATCTTCAGGTGTTGTTGGTGGAGAATACTACTACTCAAAATGTGTAATTACTAACCTGTGTTACTTATTTGTGCGTTATTAGTAACAAGTTGTTTGTATTTGGAAAGTTTTTAAATAAAGTTTAAAATTTTCTATACATTCACTCATAGATGGTGGAAATAATCCAACATATCACATCTAATAATATAACATCATCACAAACCTTCATGCAAATATTCTACTACATGTTCTATTAATGGAAGATCTGACATTTTAATCCTACTGGCAAAATGTTCCCCCAAAAAATTAAAAAAACAGCAAAGATGCTCAATGACAATCTTATGCTAAACGTAAAAAAATCATAACAACATTTACAAGGTGTGAATATTTGTAAGCTATAATTAGATATAAGAAAAAAACATTAATTAAATCTTGTGAATTGAATTTATAAGAGCTTTATTAATATAATTGAAAATTAATAGCAATTTGGAATCAATTTTTTAATATTTTTTAAACTTAGCAAAGAACACAAGTTTGGTAAAATAATTTTGAGAAAAAAACATAAACAAATCTTCCTGAAAATGGATAATTAAAAAAAAATACGTGGCAAGCTTCCGAAAGGGATTGTAAGTATCACAATCACTTTTAGAGGTATTTGACCATAGTACTTCTTTTATAAAACTAGGTCTCAACTCATTAAAGAATGTCCTGATCATTTTTGTTAACAATGTGGGGTAAAAATTACAAATCACGTTAAATGCAACAAATTGACTACTAAGTAAGTCTTTGGACGATAATGTTGGTAAACAAAATCATCATGGAAAACCAGATCAATTTTCAGCTCCAAGGAGGAGATCATATGACAGTAGAAGAATTGCATAATATCATTACCAACAGTGCTACATTAGTTGCTCAAAATAAGCTAACTAATATATGCATTGATGTGAAAGGGACTGTTAACAATTGTTCCATATTAAAATTAGAATTGAACAGTACTTGTCCCAAACATTGATTCCTTTTCTAATGAGAAATATCAAATAGTGGCAGGTAGCAGATGTGCTTCAAATATTGTGAAGAGGGGAAAAAGAGCTGTAAAAATTCAAAAGATATACCAGAGGAACTCAAAGTAAAAAAGGATTTAAAATCTAATAGTACTTAACAAACTTGAAAATTCTGTACTAGAAATGAACACCTCAATTGAAGAATCCTTAAACTGTATAACTAGGCAAAGCCAACATTTCAATAATCCAATAACATTTAAGCAACTTTCTCTCCCAACAGGAGTTGATATTCAAAAGAGAAAATTTCTGGATTCAAAAAAAAGCCGACAATCCTGCAACAAACTGGAATAGAAATCATAGTGTAAATTAATCTTGCAATTCTTCATTCCTATAGGTAACTTACGGATTTCATTAAACTCTATCATTTTTTCTGCATCAATGGAGTTATCAACAGACAAGAAAGATATTTGGAAATCATACAACAATAGCTTTAGTTGAGGTAGTAGTGGTGTCTTATTTTTAGTTATAAATTAAATTTAAATGCTTATTTCTATCTTATATTTTGGTTAAATCCCTCTCTATCTATCAGATCCTTAGTCCTTACACTATATTTGATATTAGTTTTAGGTAATTATCTTTCCTTAAATTTCAAACCAAGCATGGAACTTTCCATTATTGAAGTAAATGTAAGAGGCATTAACTATACTCAGTGCATGTATGTTTGACCTTAGCAATTTGATTATCTAATTTACACCTCATAATGTTATTTTCACAGAGATCAAATGCTCTGTAAATTCTCTCCTTAATACTGAGTATCATCTGGACAAATTTGAATATTGTAAATTCTCAGTACCTAATACTGCAGCTACTGGGACTGGTTTATTCATAATGAGTTCCCTTTTCAAACATTCGGTATTTATATCAACATACGAGTATAATCGCACTTGATAATCCTGATTTTACTCTAAACCACATAATTCTATATTTGTATAACAAATTCACATTAATTTGTCAATTAATAAATCAGATTACCTTAACAACCAACTGTAATAATGGGAGACTTTAATAACAAGTCCTATTCCAGCTTTGCCAAACAATACTTACATCTGATTAATAAGAATTTCATGAGTGTTCTATATAAAAAAACATTCTCTTATTGACCTTCTAGGTTCTATTCTCCTGATCTTCACTTTATAATATCCCCTACAAAGCTTTATTTTTCCACTTCTTCGCTTGCATTTTTATATTCGATTATTTTTAAAAAAATCACCATTTTTATCAGTAGCTATTCTTCCATATTGAATCGGATTTGCTCTCTCAAAGCTCTGCCTCTTTTTTTAATTATCCAGTACTTAATATTAAATTAAAATTAGACATTAAAGGAAAACCAATGCTCATATTTAATAACACCACTAGATTCCTTTGAAAACTTCTGCTCCTGAAGCAATCATTTTAGAGATTTAAATATATATTGGGGGAAAAAATTAAGAAACTTTCACCTGAATCAGTGGGAGCTTGATTCTCCTTGTTAACATAATATCATTAACAATCAGATAGTTTACCTCAAAAACAAATTTCCAAACTGATTGATAAAAAAGTTGGATTTGTTGTATCTCAAACTAAAAACACTCACAGTGATCCTTCATCAATAGACTCAGTTATGTTCCTCAAGCAAGAATACAAACGCACACAACTCATATAGGCTGACTACCTATCTACCAAAAAAGGAAGTCAATACTCATAACTTATCTAAAAGTTACAGCTGATAGTCACTGACTTATATACCAAAGAAACCAACCCCTTCCTCTATTTTTGTAAATAATAATATTACTAGAGAAGATATGTTACCTCATATCTTCTTCCATTTTAAATCCTGCTTGCAGAAATTTCCATTTCCAAAGTTCCCTTCAAGTTTTTTGATATTATTGAAGAAGGTCATGATATCACAAAAATTAAACTCTATCCCAGAGAGCATGCATTCAAAGGTATATGGTATTTCAAATTTTTTATTACCATATCTGAGCCATTATATTCTTTCAAAACATATACACTATAGACACAGCTTTATCCAGTCTTACTTTTTCCTTTTTTTTTAAAAAAAGACAACCTTCCCTCATTATTTCATAAGTTTAGACCGATATTTATGTTTCCACTTATCATCAAATATCTCATTAAGGATAAGATACAACCTCTGATTTTTTCCTTTATATACAAATATCAGCTTTTCCAAGAAGGGAAACTCCACATCTGAAGCAGTACCATTGTTTAAAATGATAAGTGATGATGCAAGGCAAGCCAAGAAGATAGCTCCTATTATTGTTCAATTAAACATTGTGGTTGCCTTTGATTCTATGCCAATAAATAAACTTCTAAGAGTGTTTAACCTATACAAAATTCCAATATCTTTACTATATAAACTGGCCAATTTGCTAATCAATAAAAACAGATATATTATTTTAAATGGAAAATTATCTCCTGGATCCTCATAATTTCATTCCTCATGGTTATTTATTTTTTAGTATACATAAATCCACTTTTACTTGAAATAGAAAACAAATTGCCTGGTATATACATATCCTCATAAACCAATCAATCAAACAAATTTCATATATGGATGACTTAGTAACCTTCCTTCCTTCCAAAAAAAATTCTCTTCCACCTATTTTCCATATTAGAACATTACTCTCCAGCTTTGTTACTTTTATAGCACAAATTTTCATAACAATATAAGACAACTACTGGGATTTAAATTACTTAAGTCTTAAATCTGGATTTTTATTGTTCTTTTTTACAAAAATAACCTTCAATAAGAGACAGTAATATAGCATTTTATCTGTTTATCATGCAGTGACAATCTGCTTACATATTCGGTAGTTATTATAATGACTTATCCTAAATGATATATTCACGATTAGATCAAAAGCCAGACACAGGTTTTAATATTTTATGTTCTTTCTAAAATTAACAAATTCTGAAAATGATTTAATATAGGAATGTCAAACTCATTTTAACTATGGGTCAATGTTCTCAATAAGTAAAATTAACAAGCAGCTTGTTATATATTTGTATGATTTTCATATTTCTCTTTTTTTTTTAATATTTAAATAAATAAACAAATTCATAGCAAACTTAAACAAAATCACTTTCTTTTGTTATAAACTATTGAAAAAGTAGAAAAATGTTTCTTCCCTTTTCCATTCTTTTCCTTGCTGGTTTTGAAAGACATTTTCTGGATTAAAACATATTGATTATTGCATTTATAAATTTAATAAATTGCTTAAATATTTCAAACAATCACCAATAATTTAGTAATTAAACTAATTACTTATATTTTGCCAAAATATTTTCTTTATATTGAGAAATAAAAATAAAAACAGATCAAAATAATCACAGTGATAAAAAACAGAGTACTGACAAGGAAAAAAAGGCTATTTGAATGCTCTGCTTAAGAATACAAGGGATAAAAAAATCTTGTATTATGCATACCCAAAAGAGACCTTCTTCCAATATTCATCATTCTCTGTTGCCATGCACTCCTTTTCTCTCAGCCATCTCACAATCTGGTGCACATCTGTTATCAATTGGATCATGACCAAGGACATTCAAATGATGTCACATGATCACCATTTCTTATGCCTGCTCACACCTGTTATTAAAACAGGAAAAACTCTATGCACAAGCCTTCTGTCTTCCATTGATTACTCTGGCTTGCACTGAGTGGCACTACTGTATGAAGAGTTGTTGCCTGTTTTGATAAGTCAAGTACTGAAGAATTAGAAATATCAGGCTTATTTTTCTGAAAGCACGATACTTTCATTAATGCTCTTCCATTTTTCGAAAATGATGATGTCACAAGAGAGTCAGTGCATCAAAGCATGACATCATTCCACAAGCTCATTCAATTTGACTAATCTTCACGTGGCATCTGCACGTTGTGTCTGAAAGAACTACTAAATATGTTTCCTTGTTTGTTTGCAAATTCTTATAATGTGCCCATTTTTCTTGTTTCTTATGGCCTGCAAAAATATATGATGCATACTACTAGATTGATATTCCTGCTTTAATATTTTTAAGAGTATCTGAATTTTATTCTCCCTATGCGTATATATATATTTACAACATTAAACATTTATATAAAATGTTTAATATGCAAATATACAAAATATTTTGGTTTTAGTTACGCACAAGTCAACAATTACAACAAAAAGCTGCAATCATCATCATTATCAACCATTATCAATCCACTGCAGGATGAAGGTCTCTCCAAGTTTAATCCATCTTCTCCGATCTTTAGCTTCTCTTCTCCACATCACCCCTGCACACTTTCTTATTTCATCCATCCATCTCACATGTGGTCTCTTACTGGGTCTTTTCCAATCTCTTGGAATCCAGTTTAAAATTTCAATTGTCCATCTATTATCATCTCTTCTAACAATATGTCCAGCCCAATTCCATTTCAATCTTTTAATTTTTTCAATGAGGTAACACCTGTTTGTTCTCTTACCCATACATTGCATTTACGATCTCTTCTTGTTACTCCCAACATACATCTCTCCATACTTCTTTGAGTGGTCTGAAGTCTCTGAATTGCTCTTCTATTAAGTGTCCAAGTCTCAGATCCATAAGTAAGAACTGGTAAAACACATTTGTTAAAAACCTTCCTTTTCAAACACATAGGCATATTTCCTTTTAGTATCAAGTTATTTCTACCAAAAGCACTCCAACCAAGTTTAATTCTATGATTAATTTCCTCCATTATGTTTCCATCTGTATTAATAATCTGACCAAGGTATTTGTAACTGTTAACTTCTTCTAATTCATCATAATCAATCTTTATTTTCATATTTTGAGCAAATCGATTAAACATTACTTTAGTCTTTTTAACATTTATCTTTAGTCCTACTTTCCTACTTTCATCTGATAATTCCTGCATCATTTCCTGCAGATCTGAAGCATTATTTGCAAAAACAACTACATCATCTGAGAAATCTAAATGACTTAAATAATCACCATTTACTTTCACTCCTTTAGTTTCCCATTTTAATCCACAAAATACTTCATGCAGCACTGCAGTAAAATGTTTTGGAGATATGGAGTCACCTTGTCTTACACCTTTCTCAATGTTGACTTTCCCAGTGTCATTATGTAATCTAATTGTTGCTGTTGCATTTTTATAAATATTCTTTAAAATATGACAATATCCTGGATCTATACCTTGACGATCAAATGCTTTAATCACTGAAGAAATGTTTATAGAATCAAATGCCTTTTCATAATCTACAAATCCTAAGCATAATGACAACTCATATTCATTTGTCCTTTCTATAACTTCTCTCAATACCTGGATATGATCTACTGTACTAAAACCACTTTTAAATCCAGCTTGTTCTCTTGGTTGGTGGAAATCCAATGTTCTCTGTAGACGAGTAGTAATTATCTTGGTAAAAATTTTATATAAAACTGATAAAAGGCTGATAGGTCTGTAATTTCTAATATCTTCTTTATCACCTTTTTTAAATATTAATATTATTACTGCATTCTTCCAATCATCCGGTACATCTTTATCATTTAGACATTTGGTATATAACTTTGCTAAAAAATTTTCTATTTCTTCACCTGCTTCTTTTAATATATCAATTATAATTCCATCATTACCTGGAGCCTTTCCTTTCTTCATACATTTAATTGCATGTCTCACTTCTTCATTTAAAATTCTGGGCAATTTGGAAGGCTGCAATAATTGTTACAAAATAATTAAGATATTGAAATTCTTTTATACCAATTTTTCTATTTCTCAAACAAAGTGTTATAATTTTCAGTTGTCATTAAAAGCTATGATTTAAAGTTTTTAGGAATTAATAGAAACAATCATCTCCTTAGTACCCCATGTTTTATTATAAGATTAAATTCAATCCTCTTTAAAACTTAAGAGTAAACAGATATCATTTATGTTAATTTTAAATTTACATTTATATGATCTCATCAATTCCAAAAATGTATTCTTTCATTTGATCAAAAATCACCAAGAAAGTTCTTTGACTCAATTAGTGTTCAAGGCTAAATATATCAAAAATCCCTATCAAAACCAGAAATACTATTAGGCAATGTTTAGACCAATAAGCAAAAATTTTATTCTCCTTCCCTCATCTCCAGCCACCAATCATTTAATACAATCCTGGATCAAAACAATGTCTTAAATTATATAATATACTGAAAGTAACACTTCTAACAGCATTGTGTTTTTTGCCTACTTAATCGTATGTCATATAAAAATCCATCCACAATTTGAAGATTTGATATTTGAAAACCATCATCATAGATTATCATGTCTTAAACAATTATTTCAAATGATTACTTATACATTAGACACAAAACATCTTTAGCATACAAGTTGCAATCTTTAGTGTCTATATAAACATATCAGACCATAAAGGTAGTACCGCCTTTATTGTTAAAGGAGGTTGCCTTGACTACAGGTTGAGATTGATGATAGCTTAAGGTTATAATCATATACCAAGCAATAACAAACCAGTAAATCATCCTATATCATAAGATCTATACCCTTGAAGAATATTTCTGATTTTTTAATTTTCATTTTTAACTGGCAAGAGTTATACATC
Source organism: Epiperipatus broadwayi (assembly GCA_028023455.1). Taxonomy (NCBI): domain Eukaryota; kingdom Metazoa; phylum Onychophora; class Udeonychophora; order Euonychophora; family Peripatidae; genus Epiperipatus; species Epiperipatus broadwayi. Next base: position 5,789,309 of record JAQFVV010006221.1, on the reverse strand, counting down.
CATCAGTATTATTTTGTTCTCTACCATATTATTTTAAGTTCCGCAAAGTTAAAATCGCAATAGGTCACAAATGATTTCTAATAAATGGTAGTTATATTATTTCATTAATGTGCATAATAAAGCAAATTTTTAATTGAAGCATAGATTTTTTTTCTTTCTCATATGTCATAGCATCAGCCAGGACGTGAACCCACAACCGTCTGCAACCAACTACTTGCTTGCAAGGTGGCTGCGATGACCTCTCGGCTAACAACGCATGATGAAGCATAGATTTTATTTTGCAATTTCAAAATGAATCAAAATTATTTTAAAATAACAAATCTATTTTAACTGCAACTAATTATATCCATTCTATTTCCTCCAGTCCCTTTCCAGAAAAATAGTCTCCATGTATCAAATTGGTGACATATTTAAAAATCTATTCACAATTCTCACAGGGAAAACACATGACAATGCAAAAGATGATATATTACAATAAATTTAGAAACTCCCTATTGAAAATCCACATAAAAACTCCAACAATGACTTCATCATGTCATTTTCTGTGAAACAAATCAATGATTTGAACTGCAACCTAATTCATAATGTCATTAGAAAATAATACAAAAGATCTTTAAATGATATAATTACAAAGATGAGTAAAATATTCCAAGTAAATATAAAAGACTTCCCTAGATAATTTTCACCTACTCTCAAAAACCAACAAAATCACATAACTTTCTCAGTTGCAAAAGTTGGTGTCATCCCTGTAAAAAAAAATATGCAGCTATTCTTTATATGGCATTGAGAAAACAAAAAATACAACCTGCTTATATATACTATTATTTTTTTTAATATAACAAAGATGAATTTTTTATTATAATATTTATTCATTGCAAAAAAAAAAAAATGCACTACTTGTTTCTATCAATTACTGAGAAAAAAATAAAAAATAATTTAAAAAATAAAAATTGCAATTTATCTATTGATTATTTTTAGACAAGAAAAAAAAACAATTGTTCAAATACAATTTTGGTTAAACAGTAGATAGTGAAAAAAAAGAACATCTCTTGTTAACTGTCTATATGCTTTTAAGTGTGATTTTGCTTTCTTATATACATACAATGTAGCCCCCTCCAACATTTCATCTAAGAAATCACATCACTCCGAATAGTTTATTAATATCAGGAAGAGTACAAATATTTTACAATTATATTAGTGATATATATCTTTGGCTAAGATGAAGTTACGGCAATCATGTAGCTTTTTTTTTCTTTTGTAGGGCCTATAGAAAAAAAAAAATTATAGAGAACTATAATTAAGAATATGTATATTCATTTGTTAAATGATTCTTCACTAGATAATTTAAGGGTTAATCCATTCCACCACTCATTAAAAATTAATTTCAGTAAATGACATTATTTACATTTAAATCCTATTTCAAAATATAAACGTTATTTCAAATATTTCACAAATCACCTACAGAAATTAATTTTAAAAAAAGCTAAATTTTACATCGGAAGAAATATTCTAAAGATTCCGTGGTGTGTTTGCAAATGTAACTGTATCATTCCGGGTTAACAATTTTAAATGATTTAATTTAAAATAAATAATGAATTACCTATAATAAATGATTTTATATTCAACTTATCCAAAATATATATACATTTCTGACATTAATTAATATAGGTAAATTAGGAAAGAAAATGCGGATCATTTTATATTAGAAATGGCTTAGTTTTTTTTTCCTTTGGACGCAATTATAGTATTGTAATTAAAAAATAGGGGGAAAAAAATAGTTCCATATCAACCATAAATTGTATCTATAGAATGAGTTCGTGACCAACTTCTACGTCACTAAGAATAAACAGATAGTTAATGTTTTCAGCTACAATTATTCGAATCACATCTAAACGCACACCAACATCTCATACCTTAATTTTGCAGTAATTAAAAGACATTCTTTAAAAATACGATGAAAAAAAATGCATAATAAATAATGAAGACACAGAAAAACATAAAAAAATCAAAATTTTATTTTCCGGCAATTGGAGGTTCTTTTGAAAAATCCATTTAATCAAGAAAGCAATCGTCTTAACTGAAAAGATTTTCCCCCCACTATTTATGTATAGAATCGCACCACAATTCTCAACGTTTCGCGGATTCGCTTAAGCAAATAATGTCTAAGCAACATTTATTCCTGAAATATAAACTTAATTCTTTTTCCAATATTTTCTCACTTCTTCCCTCTCATGCTGCTATACAACATTAAATGTAAAGGGATTGGATGAAGAATGCAAGCAAATAGTTAATAATGCCAGAAAATTATCATAAAAATACTGAAAATTTTAAATAAATAAATATTAAAAAGAAAGCAGGTATATATCTGATAGTTATTTAAATGCACTATATTATTTTAAATAATGTTTTTAAAAGTTAATATTTTTCTCCACAAATCAACTGTAGGTAGCAGTTTAATAGTATACGGCATTAGGGATGTCATTCATTTAATCTCCTATTTATAAAATATAATTTTATAAATTTTTAAATATAAATATAGAATAAAATTTAAACGTATTTGCTTTTGATATTAATTATAATATGTTAGAAAATGTATAATTAATAATATATATTAACATTTATCTGATAAGATGCTTTTCCAATGATAAACATGAATACCTACCTCTCGTTCCAGCACTAAATATAGCGATCAACAAAAGCCATGAAAAAAATAAAATTCCAGCTGGCAATTTCCACATCTTTTCCATACATCTGTCACATTTTCTTTCTCATTTTTCCTTTGGATATGGTCCAAAGTCGGCCTTATACTTATCCAGCTTGATGAAGCCAATTTCCGGATCAACGGCAGCAGCCTCTCGGAAAGAAAAAGCACCACTGACTTAGCTTCTGCACATTTTCAGCCGCTAATTCGTATTTATTATGCTGCCATCTAGGAAAAAATATTGTTACCTCAAAAGTAATTTACTATGTATACTGGAATGCAGTCTCCGTAGAAATTTAAACAATATCATTTTTAAAAACTTTAACATTATTATTAATTGAGTAAAATGTTTCAATTAATTCATTATTTATTAAAACCCATAAATAGTTATTTAGAATTTCCATTTGTTATTATGAAATATATATCAAATTTGTGCAGACTGTGGGTTTAATTTAATAGACAATATTATAAATATAGGGATTTGAACTCAGACTTTCAAGCCACTTCAACCATTCACACTATCTCATACTACTGATACACATTTTTTCTGCATGTATGTGGGCATGTGTATCAGTAGTATGAGATAGTGTGAATGGTTGAAGTGGCTTGAAGGTCTGATTCAAATCCCCTATATTTACAATTGGCTTCCAGGTATAAGAGTGCCTGATATTTCAAATCTTAGACACTATTACGTAAAATTAAAATTAAACTTTAAATTGTTTATAAGATTAAGAAAAATTTGTCAAAAAAGACCATAATCCAAATGAAAAGTATGTTATTATTACTTAATATTTTAATACTCATTTGTCGTCTTATTTTTTATTGCGCTTTACAAATAAGATCAGAACAAAAAGTTTTACTGAAGAAGATTTTTTTAAAAAGTAAAAATTACACATTTATATATAAATAATAGTGGGTTGTTTTTATATATATTATTATGTGCATATATACTGATGATATATAAATATTCACAATGGCATAGCAAGCAATGATTAACAATACAAAAATAATGACTTGGTGCTTATTTAATGCCCTAATGCCTATTTACCTCTGATAGTGAACAGTAAACTTACAATAAAATAAGTATATTAATGTTCTATTTCTTAAAACTTTAATCCTTTTTTGTGTTGTTTTAGTATTTGAATCCAAAAAAAAAAAAAAATGTTTTAAAGACATTCAATATTTATTAATTAGATGATGGAAATAAATCCATCATAAATAGAACAGTTATAATCTTGTTTATTTAGTTTGGATTGATTTTTCATCACAGATATTACTCAGTTTGATTTGCTTTTCACACAAAGATAATTTGGAGTTATCAATATATGCACAGTATTATGTTCTCTTCATCTTGCAAATAACTAAACACTTTAATGAAAATTGTAGATTAGTTGGAAGTAAAAGTAAATGAAATGTTATAAAATAATTAAAGTACATAAGGAATAGGGTTTTTTAAAGATTCTGAGAAAGAAAAAAAGAATAATAATTTTGTAAATAGCTTATAAAAGGAAAACAAAATGTCATTAAAGATGGAGTTGCTTCTTTGTCACATTAATATATGTAATATATATCTTGCTAAGATTAGAGCATGACTATATATTATTATATATGTAGAGAGAAGGAATGAACCCATGATAATCTTGTTGATGTTTAAACAAAATTTTGGTAAAAATATGTTAAGGTTATGACAAAATACTGAGAAAAAAATATTAATTAATAATTATTACAATAGGTTCATTGCGCTGTATATTATCAAGATGTAAATACTATATAATCATGAATTTTAAAAGTGTGTGTAGTATCAGTGTTTCATAATATATACATATGCAAAAGATTGTTTTTTATCCCCATTTTCAATAATTATTTTGGGATCAATGTTAAACAATTATGTAAAGCTAAATTAATTAAATATTTATTCTAATTTGAGAGGGCATTATTTTTGTGAAAATTAAAAAAAGAAATTGTGAGAGAAGCTATTCTGTTTAATACTTTCATTTTCACAATATCAAAAGTGTGGGAAATAAAATAAATGTGACCACTTAGTCATTTATAATCAGAATAAATATAAATTAAAATTATAGTATGTAATATATAAGATTATCACAAGAAAAATATGTCAGAACAGGATTTGAATAGACTAGAGTAAAATGGAGGATAGAGATGGTTAAAAGAAGAGAATAAGATCTGATGAAGACTGCATGGTACAGTTGAAACTGTAATCAATAATAAAAGTTTTTTTGCTGAAAAGTGTAAGATTTTTGAAATTCAATATTAGATTTGCTAAACTTAAATCAAAAAATTATTTGGATTTATATAAATTACTTGTAAGAGTTAATTAAAAGAATGATAATTAGTATATTTTCCTAAAAGTTAATTACTAAAAACAGATAATTATTCAATTAAAATAGATGGCAATATAAAGATTGAAGTGGAGTTGGGCTGGACATATTGCTAGAAGAGATGATAATAGATGGACAATTGAAATTTTAAACTGGATTCCAAGAGATTGTAAAAGACCCAGAAAGAGACCACATGTGAGATGGATGGATGAAATAAGAAAGTGTGCAGGGGTGATGTGGAGAAGAGAAGTTAAATATCAGAGAAGATGGATTAAACTTGGAGAGACCTTCATCCTGCAGTGGATTGATAATGATTGATGATGATGATGATTGATTACACAGGTAATTACCATAATATAAAAAAGCCTATTGGTTATATCCAGCATTAATTTTTCAGTTCAGATTACAGTTGTTCAGAAAATTGAAGAAAAGGAGAAAATAATTTCACCAGCATTTACCAGAATGGATTCAAAGACACCAATAGGACAGTTAATTGTTATAGCAGACAGAAATGGAAGTTTTGTTATAATTTATTTTTAAAAGTAAAATTATTTTTGGATTTTACTATATGTATACATTTATCTGTATGATTCATTTTATTATTATATAAATGTCTATGTAATCTAAACTATGTAGTGCACATGTATTTCACTCTTGCCAGATAGTAAAGAAAATTTAGTAATTTGTCTTAAAAATTTGTGTGAAAGCATTTCACTTATTTGCTTTGTGATAAATTATTTGGTATGCTGTTGTCATTTTCTGTTATATAATTATGACTTTTTACTAAATTAAAGTTCTGTGTCAGATAAAATCTTTATTCTCTAAAATACGTTTTATGCTGGGTAATTCTTTATTTAAATACATTTGATTAGGTTTATCATAATCAAAGGATTATATTCTAAAAACTGTGTTAGATATCTAGGAGTTGTGATCTATAAATTGTGTTGGAAAGATATCAAGAAATAATGAAAACAGACCATCTAAGAAACAATGGTAGCATCTTCTCACAGAAATTAAAATTGTGTTTAAATAATATAAAAATTTGAACTTCATCATGTAATATCTTCAGTACATAAACAGAGCAAAACTCTCCATACAGTATTGCCACCTGTGCTAAACAGAGTAATCAATGGATGCCAGAAGGCTTGTGCATAAAATCCCTATCTAATGCCTACTCATCCAATATCTCCAGACTAGTTTCTGTCTTGTGGCCTTCATCAGTGAGGAGCTTCGGATCTGAGAGCACTGCATCTAGATCTTAGGATCTAATGCAACCCTCTAGCAACCACCGTTTATCTCTACTTAACTACAAAACTTTGAGAATGAAATTGAAAACACAAAAAATATTTTCAATCTAAGCTCAATAGCTTATATAGTCATATGGCATCCATTGATTATTCTGTTTAGCACAGGTGGCAATACTGTATGGAGAGATTTGCTCTGTTTATCAACAATTAATGTGCTAGTATAGGAAATGTGATCATGTGATGCTTAATGGTTTAATCTTCAGTACATTTATATAAATCTGGTATTCCCAAATAAAGGGTATCTGAATTGTGTCTTAGTAAAGTATCTTAACCACTTGACAAAAATTTACTTATCTCAACAAATGTACCATCATAACATATAAAAGCAAACATATATATATTAAAATAAGATTATTTAAAATGTGATTCTGTCTTCATATTTAGATAATGGTTATTAGTTTAATAATTATTAATGCCATATTCTCACATGGCTAGTATATTAAAGTCTCAATGCATTTTCAACAATATTGGCAAAAGTAGGGTTACAAACATTAAAAGTTTAAAGAATAGATGAGTCCAATTCTATTCTTGATTTTTGTTAAACATAGTGAATTTTATTGATTCATAATTTAAGGGAGATTAATTTACTCCCCAACATGTCCATTAAGCAATGCTAATTTTTGTTTACAATTATTAACTTCTGTTTCATTATTAAAACAAGGTTGGTTATTAGAAATGAATTCTGTCTCTATCCTTGAATAACTCTTTATCAGTTTAATAATTATTAATGCCATATTTTCATCTGGCTGTTTCACTGAATTTTCATCAAACAAAAAATAGATTAAAGCATTCTATTCTTGCCCTTTGTTAAATGTATAGAATGTTACTTATTAATCACACATTATATGAGATAGTGGGAAAAAACAACTGCTCTTTTCTCTTAAAAACTTAATTTGTGCTATAGCTGAAGGGCATTTCAATTACCTATTTTAAAGGTTGCATGAGTTTTAATCTTAAAGTTATATATATATGAAAAACAAAAACAAGTTTTAATCATGCTAAACTTGCTGTCACTTGTATTTATGATCAATAGATGGCATTTTATCAAAAACACCTACCAAGTGTACATTTGTTACATAAATGACCAAAGAGTCAGAATTAACTATTTCATTTTGCCCACCCTCAGATCAGCTGATTTCAAGCTGATTTGCTATCATCAGTGAAGGACAGAACCAAGAAACTAGATCTAAACACTGACTCCAAGTGTTTATGCACAAAGTTTCTATCAGTTTGCAAGCATGAAATTTTTCAGACTGATAAAGTCTTCAAACTCAGCCTAACAAGCTAGATAGCTATATGGGTCTGATCTCAGTTCAGTTTCTCTACATAGTCAAAGCCTCTGCAATGACATAGATTGCAGAGGCTTTGACTATGTGGAGAAACTGAACTGAGATCAGACCTATATAGCTATCTAGCTTGTTAGGCTGAGTTTGAAGACTTTATCGGTCTAAAAATTTTCATGCTTGCAAACTGATAGAAACTTTGTGCATACACCCTTGGAGTCAGCGTTTAGATCTAGTTTCTTGGCTCTGTCCTTCACTGATGATAGCAAATCAGCTTGAAATCAGCTGATCTGAGGGTGGGCAAAATGAAAGAGATAGTTAATTCTGACTCTAACAAACATACACTTGTTCGATGTGTTTGGTAAAACGCCATCTATTGATCATAAATACAAGCGACAGCAAGTTTAGCGTGATTAAAACTTGTTTTTGTTCTTCATAAATGTACCTTTAAAGGTTTCTGCAATGATATAGATTGCAGAGGCTTTGACTATGTGGAGAAACTGAACTAAGATCAGACCCATATAGCTATCTAGCTTGTTAGGCTGAGTTTGAAGACTTTATCGGTCTGAAAAATTTTATGCTTGCAAACTGATAGAAACTTTGTGCATAAACACTTGGAGTCAGTGTTTAGATCTAGTTTCTTGGCTCTGTCCTTCACTGATGATAGCAAATCAGCTTGAAATCAGCTGATCTGAGGGTGGGCAAAATGAAAGAGATAGTTAATTCTGACTCTTTGGTCATTTATGTAACAAACGTACGCTTGGTCGGTGTTTTTGGTAAAACGCCATCTATTGATCATATATATATATATATATTCTTAATGAATTGAATTATTCAAATATATATCAACTTAATTCACAACCATGTATTATAACTATGCTTTTATTTTCATCAAATTAACTTTTATTCAAAATTGAACCTTGTCAAGATATTACATTAATTCATATGTCATGTGATTTACATATCATCAAACTAATATTCCCCCTATTGACAAACCCCAGCCCTAAAAAAAATTTTTTTAAACTTCCAACTTTTATTTAATGACAATTTTCTTCGCAATTTTATTGAGTCTTGCACTAAATGCATACATATGTCTTTATTTTCCTGTATGTAGATTGTCCTCATACACTTTTCTTTCTTTATAATTTTTACAATATATTATCACCTCACTATTTTGCTCACATTTCATAACATGCACTGTTTTTAAAAACTGTAAAAATGGTCCTGACTTAATATCTCTCCTTTTTATTGCTCTATCATGCTCCTTTCCTCTTTCTATCTTAATTTTCACTAAATGACCTATATACATTCCTTACATGCAATTTTATAAACTATTCCTATTTTAGTACTTCTATTATTCCTCATTTTTGCATTACTCAATAACTTTTTTAACAATTTACTATTTTTCCATCCAATACCTATATTCTTATTCATTTTTCTTTCTCTACCATTCAGAATTGTATATGACCTCTTTCAAATATGGAATAGAAATCCATTTCTTATTTTTGCTTTCATTTCTATTACTAACTTTTTCATATGCATTTCTATCTCTCATTAATATATTTCTTAACCCTACTATAATGTCCATATTCAATATATTCCTTCTGAATATATATTTGAAAAAGGTATATAAAATTTCTGATTGATAGGAAGGAAAAATGAATATGAATATATAATGCAAAAATGAGGAATGATAGGAATATTAAGATAGAAATAGTTTAAATATAATGCAAAAATGAGGAATGATAGGAATATTAAGATAGAAATAGTTTATAAAATTGCATGTAAGCAATGTATATAGGTCAGTCTGTGAAAAATAAGATAGAAAGAAGAAAGTAGCATGATAGAGCAATAAAAAGAAGAGATATTAAATCAGGATAATTTTTCCAGTTTTTATAAACGAGGCATGTTATGAAATGTGAGGAAAATATTGAAGTTATAATATATTGTAAAAAGTATAAAGAAAGAAATGTATGAGGACAATGTACATATAGAAAAATAAAGACAAATGTATGAATTTAGTGCAAGGCTCAATAAAATTGGGAGAAAATGCTCATTAACTAAAAAGTAAATCACATGGCATATGAATTAATATATATTTTGACAAGGTTCAACTTTGAACGAAAATTGATTTGATGAAAATAAAAGCATAATTATAGTATATGGTTGTCTATTAAGTTGATTATGTTTGCATAATCAGTTCATTAGGAATGTATATAAAGAAGACAACAATGGTAAAAAACAGAATAACTATCAAGCTAAATATATATTGAATTAAATATTTCTATGGATGGTTATTATAACAATGGATGATGAGAAATTTTATCTCTAGTTCATGGATATTACCTCCTCATTTTTATTCATTATTATTATTATAATAATCCATAGAAACATTTAATTGAACATATGCAACTCTTTGGAAAAGTTTAAATATTATTTGCAGAATGTCAAGAAAGATACTATTCTTTCACATTCTCATACCTATAAAAATAGCTTTCTGAATTTAAATGTTATAGTTCTTCTTTCCCTCAGAAGTGGACTGTTCCAGATTCCTTCTTTATTTAATTGGATTAAGCATTGTTTGCTACTGGCCAACAGCCTGATATATAGCTAAACACATAGCCAATGATTAGTACAGGCCAATTAGCAGTGATGATCATTGCATCCAAATGCTCTAGTGAGGTCAGAGATTTGGCTATAAATAGTCAACCATTTTGGCAAAAAGACTAAGTCTAATCTACAAAGATGGTATGCATTCTCCAGGAGAAGCCCTGCTAACCTAAACAGCAGTAAACATTTTTACAATAGCAATACGCTATTTGTCCATGTAGCTAGGCAAGTCCACATAAAGACTGGATCCTGCTAAAACTACTGCCAACCTGAGGCAAGATATCTGGTACATTCAGAAGAGTTGTTCTTCCTATCCATGAGGCAAGCTATCAGGTGCAGCTGAAAGCAGTAGATTGTTAAAACTCAGATACAAAACTCCACAGTAGAACTACACTATTCTGTGGGTTGGGTGTGTAATACAGACCAAACACAACAAAATCCATATAAGAATTTGGGTTAGAAATAAAAGAGGGTCCCCTTTTACTTCAACAAAAAATCCCAACAAAAGAACTATAAGTTTATGAGAAAAACTTGTTTAGCCTTAGTATTTGTCAATTAGTAGCAAGTGATAATTTCTTGGTAATATCAAAGGTTAAAGTTTATCACTATTACATGGATTTTATATCCTCATTACTATTCACTATATATATTAAATACTGGAAGTATTTTATGTTTATTATTTTCATTATTTGAATCCAATATTGACAATGTTTAAATTGAGAAAACTCACAAACATGTCAATTAATAATATCAAACAATTTAAAATACCTTTAAATTTTTTTTTATTGATTAAATAATAATTTTTACTAACCTGAGTGTTTCAGATATCTCTCTATATAAGAAAATGAGGTAACAAAAGAAGACAGCTGCTCTTTTCTTGTAAATTTTTTTATCTTGTGCTATGACTAGAGAGCATTTCATTTATCTATTGCAATAGGTGCATGAATTTTAATCTTTGATATAATAATATTGTAGAATTCCCATTCAATAAGTTTCATTCAAATAATTTCATGTCTCCCAAGCAAAATGAAGTTGCCAATAATTGCTGAAAATGTCACTAATATAGGAATGCTATTGTCATTTCCAATTCATATGATCTTGCTACACAATCAAGCAAATATGTGGTAGACAGTATCATCATATCACCTTTAGCATAACTTCGTATGATATTTATAATGAAATCAGTGAGACTTGTGAGGTTTTATCATTTAATTAAAGCTCAAATGGTATAGTATTTACTTTGCTATCAACTATATTATGGCATAGCTGCTAAAGAAGATGCACCCAGGTATACTAACCAAGGATAAATCCACACATTATTGATTTTACAATTGGCAAATTAAGCCCACAGCTAAAAAAATATTCATGGGATTTATAAAAATAAAAAATGTTGAGTAATCTTGCATCAATAAATAATAATAAAATCATCAGTGGGTGTATTAAATAACATTAAGAAAAAAAATAGTCTCCCTTTAAATGGCTGATCATGAGGATATAATGCAGACTTCTCCAGAACCAAATTACTCACATTCTTTTTAAATAAAGCTTAATATTTCTAATCTTTATTACTAACTAAAAACTCTTTTTTTTTTAAATAAATAAAATTGAAAGCATTTAATAGTGTGAATTTTTAAATATAATTCTTAGCTTCTGATGATAGTAAATTCCACTTGCAAAAATGTTTAATCTGAAACACAATAATAATGTTACATTATCCAGATTCCAGTAAATAAGTAATAATAAACCTAAATCTTCCCTAGTTACAAATTACCCTTGATGCATTCAATGAATGAGCAATATTAGCTAATAGTATGTATTAAACCACTAAACATCACATTATCACCATTTACCATGCTTTATACAAAACTGTTAAAAAATAGGTAAAATTCTCCATACAGTAGTCCCACCCATTGCAAGCCAAAGTAAGGTTTGTGCATAAAATGTCTGCATCCATTGATTACTCTGGTGGCGCTACTGTATAGAGAGTTTTCCCTCTGTTTTATTAGTATGCATGAGTACAATTGGGATATAAAACTAAATATCTGTACCATGAAAGTCAGAAAATATTTTTGTAACAAAGCACTCGATAAAAATAAAAACATTAGTTCAAATGCAAAATATTTTAATGAATAATTAATTTAATTGATTTTAGAAAATAAATAATATGCAGATGATAAAAATATTTTTTTTTTCATATGTGATAGCATTGGCCGGGAGGTGAACCCACAACGGTCTGCAACCAACTACTTGCTTGCAAGGTGGCTGCGATGACCTCTCAGCTAACAACGCTTGATGATGAAAATAATTTTATAATCAATGTCATTTGAACTTTTCTTTTATTATGACCAACAATAATTGTAATCAGTTAGAAATTATTTTAGTCCTCATCATCATGAATAAGTAAAATAAACAATCAAACTGCATGTGCACACACAAATATTACTAGTTTAAAGAGAGATTACTTAAATTAACTTTAGAATCTCATTCATACACAAGTATATTCTAACATTCACTTCTTGCATTCAATCTTCTTTCTTCATAATGAAAATGAAAATAATATCAATAATAATATTCCCCTCAGTGCATTGTTATTATTTTCTAAAACAATATAAACAAATTATAATTATATATTAAGTTATAGAATGATTTTTAAAATATTATAAAAGATAATATCAAACTTTTCTTGTTAGTTTTTAATTAATACTACAGCTTATTGGGATTCATCTTTACCAATTAACAACTTTTTGAATGATCACATGATCACCATCTCATACTAGCACATAATTGTTGTAAACAAAGGCAAAACTCTTCATACAGTAGTGCCACCCTGTGCTAACCAGAGTAATCAATAGATGTCAGAAGGCTTATGCATAAGATCCCTATCTAGTGCCTACTCATCCAATATCCCCAGACTAGTTTCTGGCTTGTGGCCATCGTCAGTGAGGAGCATTGGATCTGAGAGCACTGCACCTAGGTGCCACAAGCCAGAAACTAGTCTGGGGATATTGGATGAGTAGACACTAGATAGGGATTTTATGCACAAGCCTTCTGGCAGCTATTGATTACTCTGGTTAGCACAGTGTGGCACTACTGTATGGAGAGTTTTGCCTTTGTTAACTTTTTGAATGTGTCCATTGTCTATTAAGATTTTCAATGTAAGCAGCTATCACTGGAAAATCCATTTAAGTAAAATTATTTTTACAATTTTTAGGCTGCTGTACTTTTTAAAATATGCCACTGTGAAGCTCCTTTATATTTTCATTACTTTTTTGATTCTTAATATATTTTAGTCTATGCTTTCTCAAAATGCATTTTTCTTTAATTCAGTCTAGTAAATAACCAGTTTGAATATTTTTTTTCAAGCATGAGGACAAACATATTTTATTAGTATTTCTTCTTTTTTAAAAGGTTATAGTAAAAATCATTATCCAATTGTACATTCATATGTTTTCTGTATAGCTTTCCATTTGGATAGCTCTGCTTTTATGAGAAGTATATGTTTTATATTTGTCAATTTTTATAGGCATATTTTTTTTTTAAAAAAGGTCCCTCTTGTGGTAAAATTAAGCACTCAAAGCACATAGTATTAAGGTTAAAGCCTTATATGCATTTATGTGCTAACCATGCACTTAATAAGAATTAATGATTACAACTTTAAATTGATTCAAAATATTTCTAATTATAAGATCCAAATATTAACTCACTGTGAATTGAAAGATTTCACAAATGTTGATTTTTAAAATGAGGTAATGGACTTAATTAGTGAAGAACTTACTAGCTTCACACTTTCAAATCAAAATGCTTTAGATTTGCCTATATAATTAGAAAGTAGGCTGAAGATAAGATGGCCACTCTTATCTTTATAATGTTATAATCTTGTGTTAAGATTTGTAGAGGTCCCTCTCGTGGTAACAAGGCACATCGTATTAAGCTACAGCAAACTTATATGTATTTAAATATACTGATAGCCATGAAATTAGAATTAATTTCTGATCATTTTGTAAATTAATACTTCATTTAAATATTACTAGTACTCTTAGTACAATAGTATAAATTAGAAAATTTCAAAAACAAAGGTTTTTAATGTAAAAATTATTTGAATGTTTATAGCAAATTTTTTCCCCCCATCAAAAAGCAAAAATATATTTTCTTCGGAAAATTCTTAATAACAAACATTAATAAGCTTTAATTCGTAACCTAATCGTGTATATAAGATTTGAAGCTTGATCTTTTATATAACTGATTTTACAAAACTATTGATCTAAAAAAAATTAAAATTTACAAATATAATTAACCTCAAAGTTTTGTAATTATTTACTTCCTACCACACACATGCTCTTAAAAAGGAATCCATGTTTCTAAGTAGCTAAAAAGAACTGTGAGCTATAAGATAAGAAATTAAAGAAAATAATTGTTGATATTTTAGTTATTTAACTATTAAAAGATTAATTCAGAGTGTCAATATGATAGAAAATTTGTATACTGTAATTTGTATACTTTCTTTTTTTCTCACCTTTTATAGAAATAAAATAGACTATTAAATTAAAACTATTTCAATGTTCTAATTATCAATAAAAATATTATAAATTATTAATGAAAATATAAAATAAACAAAGGATTTGCTTTGATCTGCTTATAGCAGTGATGGGAAACTTTTTTTTTTACCAAGGGTCATTTGGATATTTATATCTCATTCATGGGCAACACAAAATTATTGACTTAAAAATTACTGTACTATATTTGATCAAAAATTTAATTAGTTTACCTTAGATAAAATAAAGTAGAATTATTATCAAAGTTGGTGAGAGAAAAAGGTATAATTAAAAAAAAAAAAAAATTTATTTTACTTAACTCTTAATACAGTATTTATATATGTATTTGCATGGCACATGTGTTTAAATACAAGTTTTATACAAGTCCATTTTATATATACTTGTGAAAATGTTTGGAGATGGAATTGAGAGTTTTTGAAGGCTGGACTTGTCTTACAGGTTGGATATTCCCCACCTTCCCTTACATAAATAAAATTGGGTAAATAATTAATTAAAAAATAAGCTATAATAAGTTGTTTACAAAAAAAATTGTATTACTTACCAGCGCCACCACATGAGTAAGAAGCACTTTTGTTATAGGTAAATTTTAGTGCCCCCCCCCCATTTTTATGAAATGAAATTTGTAAATTAAAACATTTTTTTTTTTTTTACAATCGTTCATTTTTTCCCCAGTGCTTTTGCAAAAAAAAAAAAAAAAACTTGAAATATGCTTTTGTCATTTAACGTTTTGATAAATACCTTGCAAATTTTATTCATTTATTTCTATAAAATAAACCCAGAGAATAAAACACTGGCTAAAAAACAAATTAATATTTAAAAAAATAATTTTTGAAGCAATAATTAAATATTAACTTAAAACAAAAATATTTATTTAGTAAATTTTAAATTTTAAATTTTATTCTTTCAAAAGTATTCTTATTATTTTTGGACAACCCTGTGAAACTGCTAGTATAGATAAAAATATTTGCAAATATAGTAATTTATTAAATATCTACGTGTTTTTAGGATATTTAAAAGAATCCTACCACATATACCCACAAAAAATGTGTACTATCCTCCCCTTCTCACACTGAATCTGATATTATAAAAGTAATTCTATTTCTAATTTATTTACTTAATATCTACAGTCAGAGTGTGATTATCTGAAATGCTTCATTTCTAAGCTCCATCTCACATAGTGAGACAAAGAGAGAGTCCAGCTTGTCTTCATTATTCTTTCTGAAATACAATTATTGTAAAAGTTGATGTAACTTTTGGACTTCTTTATCAATATGTAGATCAACTTTAACTGGCATGTCAATAATTTGTTACAAATAGTTCTTGTTTGAAAATATATTCAAAATTTCTTTTGCATAAACTTATTCACATTTTCTATTAACAAAGTTATATTCCTTCAATAATGAAATACTTACACTATTGTTTAATTTTTTATGTATGTGTTATTTCATTATTAATAACTACAATTTATATATATATATATAGTCTAATATTTTAAATTTTCATACTTACATTGTTTAGTGATGTAATTTTTATATTTCTTTAGAACCACCAAACTAGGTCAACTCTAAATAACATGGCTGATACAATTTTTTCATTCCATTAACACCAACTTATTAAAAATAGTTGTTTGTTTTAAAAATTCATTACTTGCTTTTAATTTAGAATCTCTTATACATAACTTGTTTATGTTTCTATTAAAAAAATAGCTTGTTTATGTTTCTATTCACAAAAATTGCTTTTCTTGTTTTGGTTCAATAATAAAATATTTACATTACTTTATTATTTTAATTTTTTTAATATTTATTATCAAGTAAGTTGTATTATATATATTATCCTTTGTTACATAGTTCAACGATTAGGGATTCAACCAGGATTTATTTAATGAAAGAAATTTTCATATTAAATTGTTTATTCGATAAATTTTTACAAGTTGTTAAAACATCTTGCACTTTATTTTGTTTATTTATAGATTATGTTGGATAACTAAAAAAAAAAAATCAAATACTTGGGTTGTTCCTCTATGTACATTTTTTAGACCTCAGTAAAGTGCAATCATGTAAAGGTTTTATTACAATCTAGAGCAGGGGTCCCCAACCCTATGCCCATGCCTGCCGCTATACGAACACGATAAAAAATTATTTATCTGATACAAATAAATTTAATTTTTAAAATTTCTTATAAATTATTGTATTATATTGTAATCAAATTGTAGGGCATATTATACTTTTACAGTGTAAAAAAGTCTATTATTAACAATATCCAGCTATAAATTTACATCAAAAAAATAAATGGTGCCCGCCACCTGGCCGGTATTATAGAATGTGCTCTTAAGTGCAAAAAGGTTGGGGACCACTGATTTAGAGAATTGCATTAAATATCATAAAATATATTAAGACTAAAATATTTTGGCATGCAATAATATCCTTTTAAAAATTATGTTTTTTTTATTCATTCTGCTTTCCTTAGATTTGGACTGTAGAATAGGTTATGGATCAATTATGAGTTTTTATCTAGAGAACAAATCCAAGTCCGCATCCAAGAAAACATTTAGTAAAGCATGCAAAAGAATAATATGGCATAATAATAATAAAAAATATTTTGCACAAGACAGCAGCAGAATCGATCCTAGGTTCCACATTCTGTCACTTTACCTCTAATCTAAAGTGAATAAGATTTATGATCTCTGTAAAATACCATTGCTAATGATAATTTCATGACACACTGAATTACTGTAATTTTGAGGCAATATTTTTATAAGTTTTATTTTTAAATAAATTATTAATAGTAATGTGTTACTTTTTTTATAAAAATTAGGATATTTAAATAAAAGTGATTGGGAAATCTAAACATTTTCATTTAAATTTTATTAATTATAGTGACAAAAGAGTCTCTGCCTGTTTAATTTAGTGTAATGCTAGAGTATATATGGAGTATTTTTCGAGGTTTGATCAATTGTTGTAATGATTCTAAGTAAAAAAGTATTTCTCTCATATTTAAATAAAAAATATTTACAATCAGAAAATGTTTTTAAAAATAAAGTGATTCAGAAACCTAAACATTCATGTATAAGTTTTATTAATTATCAACAAAATGATGACTTATTAGGTTTAGAATAATGATGAGTATCTATGTAATGTATTTTGCACTTGAGACTCAGGCAATTGTCATAATAAATCTAAGTAAAGAAGTATTCATCTCATATTTTAAATAAAAAATATTTACAATAATTAAGTATTTCTAACAGTAAAGTGATTTGGAAATCTAAACATTCATGTATAAGTTTTATTAATTATCATAATATAATGGTATCAGCCTATTTGGTTTAACACAATGATAAAAGTATATTCATAGTACAAAGAGGACCCAAAAATAACCAGAATTTTATAATAAATTTTTATTTATTTATATGTACCATGTCATAAATTTAATCTCTTTCAAACAACTACCCATTTGATGCATCACACCTATCTAAATGTGTTTTCCATTTTTCAAATTAGTCTGGAAATATTTGCACAGTGATGCCCCACTTTTAAGTTCACACAAAAAAAATTGAGACATTTTTCCATTTGAGAGATTAAAAAAATGCATGAGATAAGTTTGAGTGAATATGGCTAATAGAAAGCTGGAAAATGATGAATTTAATTAAAAAGTTTCACACTCAAGGCTTTGAGAGATGACACTTTGTTGAGATGGAGCTTTCATTCTTTTCTTTGCCACAAAATGGGATGTTCACATTTCATCACATCATGTAAATGCTACAAAATTTGTAGATAAAATGCCTGACGATTAGAAACTAAATTTAAGATAAAAATGCCATTTGCGTGAAAAAAAAAAACAGAGTTGTTTTGACTTCATATTTCATTGTGATGCTTTTTAGGAACATGGTAAATTTAACTTTTTAATTAAATCATTCACAAACTTGTGTTTTTATGAGATCATCTCGCTTGTAATGTGTTTAAGCATTACAGTTGTTTTTGCTACCATATTCTGTAAACGAAGACAAAATTTCACATTGTTTGAACTTTTCAGTCATTTTACAAAAAAATGTACTACATGGCACAATGATTCCACATGATTATGTCATTTGACAGATTAATGCAGAAGTGTAACTGCAAGAAATATATAACAGCTGAATCATATATTACAACAAGTATGTGAAACAGAGAACAATTCCAGTTATTTGTGGGTCCTTCCTCAGATATATTTGAGTGGAGGCTCAGGTAATTGTCATTATAAATCTAATTAAGGAAATATTCCTCTCATATTTAAATAAAAAATATTTACACTCAGAATGTAAACATATTCATTTACATATATATATATATATTATTAATTATCTTGGCATCCCTGTGATAAAGTACCTCTGTGTGCTAAACAACCTGCATACAGTATGCAAGAAAATACAAGTCATGTGAAATGTAAATATTATTTGAATAAACCTTAGGATGTTTAATATGCAGTTAAATATGTATGCAAACTTATCTTAGTGCTTCTAAATTCAATGGTGAAATCAGATATGGGTTATATTGAAAATATATGCCTTGTTTGTCAAATTGTTTCTGAGAGTGAAATCTTTAGCCTTTCAAAATTATGTGTATGTTCAATTAACCATAAATTAAACCTTAGCATATCATATATCATACTTCCAAATTAATTTATGCTGTAATATTGAGTTATGATACATCCAGAATTATAAAAGTTTTTAATTATAATATGCAATTTATTTGATTGGTCAATTCCTTAAACTTTTTTTATAATACAAGAAATGTTATGATTTTATAAAAGTAAATTTTGTTCAATGCAAGAATACTGAATAACTTATTAAAAACTTACCCATGGAATTTATAAAGAAAAACAAATGTAGAGGAAAGGTTCATTAATGCATTTTCTTGTAGATCTTTATTTTTTTTAAGTTTTATTATTATATGGCCAATTAATAGCCCTTTGCAATACTTCTAAAATATATAGTTATTATTAGCAGTAAACACATCTCTTAAATAAATTCAACTTTTTACCAAAAAAAATATAATTAAAAGTATTATGATTAACATATATGGTGTGTGTATGTATCTGGGTAAAGTTATTAGGTTTTTTTCTAATGCAAGTTAAAGTAATTATTCAATAATATTTAATCATCATCAAAGCTACTTTGATTTGCTTTATCTCTTTAATATACTTTATTTTGTTGGATTAATTTAAAACTACATTATAACCTTAATGAGGTTTTACATCACTAACATATTGTTCATGTGTTCAGTTTCTTGAATTATATTTCAATTTCATTGTTCTATGCAATTTATGTCAGTAATAAAATAAAAACTAAAAACTCCTGGCTCGATTCTCAGTGGAGTAAGATTTCTTTAAAAAGCTTAATTTAGTCAGCTTAAAAGCGTTGTTAGCCGAGAGGTCATTGTAGCCGCCTTGCAAGCAAGTAGTTGGTTGCAGACGGTTGTGGGTTCGCCTTCCGGCCGATGCTATGACATATGGAAAGAAAAAAAACTGTTGTACTCAACTTGCTATTTAAGTCCTTAAATATCATATGACCTCTTGAGCAACTAACTATATGATTATTTATTTATTATCAAAGTATATATTTAAAAAAGTATGGATATTGCGATTTATTTATCATATTACAAAAAAAGAGAAAGTAATAAAACTCAACATTTTTTTAAAAAAATCGTACTTTAAAAAAATAATCAAATGATTTTAATGCTTTGGAATTCATAAGAAGTTTGAACGCCAGAAGAGATCCAGAATCAACCCGAGAAGCAGATTCTGACGCTTTAGCACTACATTAAACCACGCAGGGAAAAAAAAAATCTTATTTATATTTATAATAAATTAAACCATAATCTTTTTTATTATAATTAATAATTTATTCATCAATCGTCCAGTTTTAAATGATTTTTGAAATGTGAATATAACTGTATGAAAAAAGTGTTCTTTAATATATAGTTAAAGAGCACTTTTTCGAAAATGTAACTCATATTTTAAAAAATGATTAAAAAATATATAATAGATGTATTGCGTATTATGATAAGTATTTGTAACTAAAAATAAATGTCTGCAATGTTTTGATGTTTTTGTTGTTGCTTTTTTAAAGAAAACTATTTTACTATGGTATTAATGTTATAATTTATTGATGAATAAATGCATCTAAATAATTTATTTCATTCTCACTATAGATTCAAGCCATGTTGGATACTGTACTCAGGTAGCTATAGGATTAACAGATATTGGATAGTGAAATAACTGTGAATAATTAATAAACAATACCTCATGTTTTCTCTTTTTTATTATTCTTTTACTTTACTATCATCGGTCGCTTGGCTTACTATAAATCCTAGTCACAATGAGCCTTTAGTGCTATTGATAACCTCCTTACACTAACTGAGACAACCCACTTGTGTGTTTATGCAATTACATCTTCATTTTTTAGCTACTCCATAGCATCCCCCAACTTCAAACATCTTTTTTTGTGTATCCAAACTCTTAATATTAACAAAGCAGGGGTAGTAACAGATTTAGCTGACTGGAAATCTTTAATTATAATCTTTGCATCTGTCAGTATAACAATCAATCTGCTCTAATTAATAGTTAAATGTTCCAAAATTATGCTTTTATTAATAGGTAAATTTTGATCTGTATAAAAATATTGAGAATACCTTTATTTAAAATATATTGTTACTTTATACTTGGAATTTAATTCATAGCAAATAAATAATTTAATTTTATTCAGTGTCATGGAGTAGGAAATTATATATTTGGAAAACATAAAGTTTACTTATTTGGGTGATTTACAAAAAAGAGAAAATTATGTGGTTTTCATTGTCGAGAAAGATATTAGAATGTTTGTCTTAAATTTAACCATATTAATTACAAAATATTGATTTGATTTTGTGGACAATTTCCATTTGAGCTTATTATCCACACATGCTAGTTTTTCAGATGCTGGTAGAAGATCAGTATTCTTCATGTTAAACAGGCAAAAGTATAGACTAAAAGAAGCATTATTAGCTGAGATGTCAGCACAGCTGCCTTGCAAGCAAGCAGTTGGTTGCAGACTGTTTTGTGGATTTACCTCCTGGCTGATGCTATGACATATGGGAAAAAAGGCAGCTCAATTATTTTCAAAGCTGGCTTTTTTATATCCCTCAGTTTTGCAAAACATCTTTTATTCCTTAGTTAATAAGCCCACATATTTTCTTTAATTAAATAAATTAGTAATTATTTTAATAATCCCTATTTACAAAATTTTTTTATTAAGCAAATCAATAATTATTTTAATTCATAATTATACAATTCTTTAATTTAACAAATCCACATGTTTATAGATGACGTAACTATCTTAATCCCTAAAATATTGACATTTTCAAAACCTGGAACAAAGCTTAAAAGCAATTGGTATTCTAGAATTTTAATTAATGATAATACAAAATAAGTTAGCAAATGTTTTATTGATTAGCATTTAATTAAGCTTTGTCCCTATAACATAATCTGTTTCTTAATCTTTTTAAAACTAAAGTAAAACTGACTTAATTTGATTTTAACTACAGACCTCTATTGATGTGGGTGTGCTTATGTAGTACAAATCTATAAAAAACAACCCAATTTATGAAACTTGAATTTGATTCACAACTGCCAACTACTATATTTTTAAAAGAAATTGTAGATTGAGATAGATTACTATCTATCTCAATAAAGTACTGATACTAACTAATTGGTTATTAAACATAGCAAAACTTTCCATACAGTAGTGCCATCTTGTACCAAACAGAGTAATCACTGGATGCCAGAATGTTTGGGGATATTGGATGAGTAGGCACTAGATAGGGATTTTATGAACAAACCTTCTGGCATCCAGTGATTACTCTGTTTGACACAAGATGGCACTACTGTATGGAGAGTTTTACTATGTTTAATAACAATTATGTGCTAGTTTGCGATAGTGATCATGTGATGTTAATTGGTTATTGTTGTGTGATTATAGAAAAGAATCATGATTATATCAGTAACATATAACAATAAAAAAGCCCATGTGATTATTTTTAGTCTTATAATGAAAAGAATTTGTGAATAATTACTTGAAATTCATGTTTGATTTAAAGATTTCAAATCAAGTAATGTTATATGCATGTTGGATTCAAAGAGCAGAGTTGAGGTTATCCAGATCATAGAAATGCTACATAAACCAAATGTAATATAAATAGTCATGCTGGATTAGCAAGCCATAAAATTCTCATGACTACATGAACTTAAGATTATGTCTTTATAATCAGATTCCAGGAATGGTCTAAAAGAATAAACTGCAACCCCGTAAATCTGATTCATTTTGGAAAACCAAAAAGCCATGAAAACAATGATTGTAGGTTATGAAGACCATTATATCCTTTATTATTATCTAATAAGTCTCCATATATATATATATCCATATAGAGATTAATTAATATGTTATATTAATTAATTGTATGGAGCTGCAGCTGTAGCTTAAATAATGAGATTATAAAATTAATGTAGTCAAAACTATCTGACAATCCGTTTTTTTATTTTATTTGAGTTCAACTTGAAACAATTTTAATCTTGACAGATAACCAATTTGTTCAGATTAAAAATAATATTAAAATCTGAGAACAGATTATAAGTTCAAAATAAATATCACACAATAGACAAGTATAATTAAACAACAAAATATCTGTATTAAGTCAAAATTATGATGCAGAGATTCAACAAAATAATGTCAGTGGTCGATATCTTTACATGGCTCATGTTGAGAAATATTTTAAGATATATGATGTTAGTAACAATAGAAAAAAATGCCAAAATTATTTCATTGGCTAAAGGGTCATCAAGATTGTGTAACCCTGATAAATTTGAATATGTCACATGTGATTATCTAGTTTAAAAAAGTATGTAACTACTTACCCCCTCCCCTACCTTCATATAAACACATTGCTAAATTTTATTTCTATGACTGTTGCCAAATTGGAGGGGGGGAATTCACGAGATTATACTAGTATGTAGAATCATGAGAGGATATGTTGTAATATTCCCATTAGAAAACAATTATTGATAAATTACATAAACAATTATTAAGTAAAGCTGAATGTCCTACACATAAGAAATTAAAAAATAATGTCATAAATTAGTATTAAATCAAGCTAAAAGAATTTTCTGAATGTAAAAAAGTTGTTAAAGATACACTGGTTTATGTAAAATTATCAATAAAGACAACTAATAATCCGAAACAAAGATGATTGTAAAAATGTATTTTTACTATGACAAAGTTGATCATGTAGCCAATAATTGTTTAGAAAAGGGGAGATCATTAAGATTAAAATACCTAAAAAACAAAAATGTAAAAATTATGAGCAGGAGTGCCAACTACAAAAGAATTTCAAGAGAAAACGTGAAGAACAGTGAAATTAACAGAGGATATAATTGTGAGTTTCTAATTAAAGTTTATGACCAACTTGACAAGGTAGAAATTGACAGTTAGGTTAGACATAATCCTTAAAACTGAGTGTGAATGAAATGTGCTCTTTGCAAAAGTAAAAACAGTATTTTTTAATAAGAACATAACTTTAAGAGTGTTAGAGGTAATCAGAAGCCAGCTCATGTTGAAAGAGAAAGTAATACCTGAGAGAATTAATAAATGAAAATAACCCAAAATATTGCCATTATTCATTAAGTAATAACCTGTATATTTATACTTTACGTTTGTCTTCAATATAATAATATTAAATTGTGCTTTCACACTTCCAACGTAAAGCTATAACAATAAATTGAAAACTAAATTAAATGGCTGAGCGCTTTCAAGAAGATGTACTTCTCATATTCATTGTAAAAGTTAGAATTACTTAGAAAGGAATAATTTGATTTACTAAGAATAATTTTGCTGTCAGCATATAATTATCAGATCATATATAAATCAGATAATAAACTTAGCAAGCAGATGATCATTGCCCTGATAAAGGTAAAATACAGGACATTGAGACCGAAATTAAGTATAGTCCTATTTCAACAAAGTCTAATAGTTGAACAATAGAATCCTAAAAATAACAAGATAATGGATACAAACTAATAATAAATTAGATTAGTAATAGTTGCCCAAAAAGTGATTTTCTAATATTGCAATAATGTAGACAGATGCAAGGGATCAACTTATTGTGTGTAAAGAATGCATTCTGGCATTTGCTTAAAAGTTACCCTCCTAATGTTGCAGTAATGTGGGAGAGAAGCAAGATGTCAGCTGACTATGCAAAAACTGCATTCTGAAAGTCTTCAAATTTATGAAGATCATTCAAAAATTATGAGTATAGGTTTTGGCTTTTGGATATGTATGATAGTCTGGTGTTGATAAAAAGATTGAAGAACATATTGAACATTGCAGAAAGTGCCAAAAAGTCATTAAAAATCTATTGATATGATGTAAACATGGTTTAAAGCCACAAAACCATTCATAATAGTATGTTCATATAGACTACAATGAATCATTGAAGGGTTTTATATCTGTTGCAGTGACACATACTCTGGCTAGGCAGAGTATCATGTATTAAAAAATGTGTGCTCAACTGGAACTATAAACAAAATACTGAAAATATTTAAAACTGTCAGAGATGATTGTATCTGAAAATGACTGGGTTTCCAGTCTCCAGTTTTAAGAAATTTTAAATAGAAATGGGAAATAAGTCACTTTAGTATATCACCTATCACCCTCAATCAAATAAACTGGCTAAGAAAGCAGACCAACAACTGTAATTAATGAAGGAAAAATAACTAAAATTTGAGAAATAATATTTATAATATACATGTACATCAAACATAGGTAAATTATATCAAAACTTTGTAATGAGACATAAATTAAGGCCAAAAATTGAATTGTTTAATTCTTAATGATTTGAATAAAAAAGTAATTGGAAATCATAGAAAAAATTAATAATAAGGAAATTGTATGAATCAAAAATGGTTGACTAAATAGAGATTATCTCAAAATAAATAAAATCTGTGTGTAGTGGAAAACAAGTTCAGTTATGCAGACTATAAATCATACAAAAAAAGGCAAAATAAAAGAAAAAATTAATAACGAAAGTGATGAAGATTACATCAATGAGAAGAAAGTAGAAACAGGGGAGCAACTAGTTGAAAATAATTTCAGAATTAAAAAATAAGAGATTAGAAAATGAATATGACATCAATCATAACATTGGTTAATGTCAGTGAAAACTTGTATAGCTTAAAGACTATATTAACTTCAGAAAATTCCTAATTTGTGAATGAGGGAAGATGCTATGAAAAAATAATTGGAGAATTAATTAGATTCTAAAGAAATAATAAATAACATATGAGGATTAAATAATAGATATATAGAAACTAAACATGGACCACCTATTTTTAAGACCATTATTTAGTGTCAATTGGAAACTGACAATTACCCAGAAAGCAAAATAGATATAAATATGCTGGACTAGCAGAGTCAGTTTGAAGCCATCATATATTCACCATTCCATTGACTTAAGATCATATTTACAAATATATATATTGTGCCATTACAATTTAGTCAGTAGATCAATTTGTAGTAATGTGCATCAAAGAAAACATGAAACAAATCATCATCACATTTTTATATAGGAAAGGAAGCTGTAGGGCACCCAAGTTTAAACCCTACAAGATCAAGTTTTAAAAGCTTAAGACAGAAAAAGAGTTGGGGAAACAGTTATGTTCTTTATTTGTTTGTGTGTTGATAAAAACTCAAAAAGAGTAGTACACACATTTAATTATTCAATAGTTAATTTTTTTGTTAAAAAGTAAGATTATAACACATATATAGGCAGTGTGTGTGTGTGAGTGTAAGCTATTTAGTTTGTCATTTTCATCTTCCAAATAATAACTTTCTTTAAAATTAGTCTACACTTTGAGCTAGATTCTACTATTGTATTTCTATTTCTATTTTTTTATATAGTTGTAATTTGGGTTTAAAAGTTGTAAGAATTTAGTTTTAAACATTAAAACTATAAATTTCTAAAAAGCATTCGGATTATTGTAATAGGCCAGTTTTATAAATGATTTGAATGATAGTGTGTATACATTGCATAAATAAATCTACAGTTATTACATATTGAAAAAGAAAAAGAAGAAAATCTGTTAAAATATTTTTTTTACTCAACAATTTTGTGTTATAAAGATTGGTTGTTTTCTGTTAAAGCTGAGACAATGTGAGAACTCTAATTTAGGGTCTTCTTATCTTATATCAAAAAGAATTTTCAGGGGTGACATTTTGTGACAGATATGTGAAAAAAAGGATTAAAACAATGTTACTTCAAAACAAGATTAATCTGAAAAATCAAGATAGTGTGATTTTTAATATGTTTCTAGTGACAGTCACACTAGGAAAATTAAAAAATGAGTTTGCTGAAAATAGAAAAGAATAGGGTATGAAACCAGTCTGAAAAAAAATCAGTTAAAAGAGGGATTTTAAATATTGAAACTAGGAAAGGACAAGTGTTTTAATTCTGCCAGATATCAATTTAAAATCATTTTTTATAATAATGTGAAAGCTAAACACCTTCAAACAGATATGCTTTAAAAATGCTTACGTGACAGCCAATCAGATGGAATAATGGCATTATTCCATCTGATTGGCTGTCACGTAAGCATTATTCCATCTGATTGGTTGTCATGTAAGCATTTTAAAAGTGTATCTGTTTGAAGGTGTTTAGCTTTCACATTATTATATATTATCTATTTACGCTTAAATTTAATATATTTACATTTATTAAAATCATTTTTTATATAATTTTTTTTTGAAGATTGAAAATATAAGGATGGCAGGTTAAAAATCTATATATCGCATCTGTTTACCAGAATATCAGTCAGCACATCATATAAAGAAAAAAAAGAAATGTCTTGTCTGAGTTAAAAATATTCTACACCTTATGATTGATTTGGGAGAAGTAATATTTAACATGGCTGACTGATCATCTATACTTTAAGTAAAGGAAAACATTCACCTGCATTTGAAAGCTGAAGGAAAATAATTAATCTACTGATAAGTATTAAATCAGCTAGTTCATTTATTCCAGTGACTGAATTTAAACCCAAGAAAAATTATAAATATGAGAACAACGGATATACTCCATCTAATAGAAGAATTATGCTTAACCGGAAAGAAAGAAAAGGTTCCAGTGCCAAATGATTCCCACTGAAGCAAATAAACTCATCATCATCATCACCATCAAATAATTATAAGCCTCAAGAAAAAGATTGTTCCAGTGAACCGTGGAAATTTTTTGCTGCAAAAGTATAGACATTTAACAAGTTTGAACTTTTGGAAGCCTCCACAAAAATAAAAGGGACTGGTAATATGAATTTTCATTATTTATATTTTCTTTTATGATATTAGAGACAATTAATAAAATTTTAGAAATAAAGTTTTATATTTTTTTATTTAAGAACTTTAAAACAACCAAAATTGATTTAAATGAAGAATTTTTTCTGTAATAATAGATAAGCTTCATTAATGATTTTATGTATGCTAAAATGATTATACCCGCACATTGATGAAATTTGTTTTCTAAAAAGGGTATGATTGTCTATTGATCTAGAGTTATGAGATGTTATTAATATGTACAAATGTTTTTTTGTATTATTATTTGTTTTTAAATAATATTTTATTTCTAACGGTATCAACACACACATACATGGTAATATATTAACTTGTTACATGTATATGAGAATGTGTGAATGTGATAAAAATATTAGGTTATTTTTGTTTTGATTTAAGGAATAGTGATCTTAGGAGTAGCTCAGAGGGAATGGGGAGAAGCAATTTAAAAACTTGTTTCTGGAAATCTTCTTTCGATTACACTAACTTTTTTCTCCTTAATCATTCTGCTTTACATGTTAGATTATAAAAGAATGTGTGCCAAAAGAGTGTTTATTTTTTTTATGAAATATTTTCTTATAGATTGAACGTCTTAGCAAATTTGGTATCCAATTTAATATGCATTATATCTTTAATAGGAAAGGGGGAAGAACTTAAAATTAATATTATGATGTCAAAATAGTCAATTATTATTGTTATTATTCATACAAATTTTCATGTATATCTAGAAATTTTCATGTATATGTTAGAAATGCAGTAATAAATGTTAATTTTTTTTATTAAATGAGGTGTATATATTTCATTAAGGGTATTCTTTATTAGTTGTGATCATTCGTCATCAATGGTAAATATTAATTATTTAAGTTCCAAATTAGATATACTAAGATTAACCAATAGTTATGAATTTTTAAAATTTTACATTTCATGTTAAACTTGGTTCTGAAGCTGTGGTTGAAACCATTATCATCATCATCATCACATTTTAATTAATGAGCTAGATAAATGTTTAAAGGCCATAAATAATTAAGTGATTTCATGATATTTAGTTGTCAATTGTGAATCATTATAATAACCACCATTCCATCATCTACATCATGCAAAGATGAGTGAATTGCCATCCTAAATTAATAGCATAATATGAGCTAGTAAAACTTATAAAGATGTTGAAACACATTTATTATGTTAAGATCTGGGAGATGATTTATGTCTGATGAATTTTATATATACCACTTTAGTGTAAGGATGTTTTGTGTTTACCTAAATGTTAGTGCATACAGTGATATGGGGCTAAAAGCAAAATCCTCCATTTTTGTTAGAAATGAAGTACCAAAAAAGGGTTCAAACTCAGTACATGTGAAAAGGTTATAGGATATAACTTTGTCTAGGTTCAGATAGCCTAGTGGCACCCTGCTAGACCATATTCACTTGTTATTCACTTAAATATGTACTTGATATCAAACCAAGAGATAAGAGTGAATAAAATTTACTGTTGGATTTATTGAGAAGATCTTTTATTGAGTTACCACTGTACTCACCCACTTGATGTTGTTTCCTGAGTTATAATAGTTTGTTCTTAATAATTTGTTTATAGTTTATACTTGTTAATTGAAAATACAACGGCTGCCTAACTAGGGCTTGAAATAGGCCAGATACCAGATAGCTGAAATGACTAGTCTCCAAGCATAATTATTGCCTGAGCATTATTGTTTCTAATCATTGATATTATGATATTTTTTAAATCTTAAGTAAAAGTTGAATTTAAGCCACCAATCTTTTGATTGATAGTTAATATTTTGATCATTAATAAATTTCAATGACTATTATAGTTACAACTTATTATTCCCCTTAATATGGTCCTACTCATCATTTTGATAATGAATCTCTTATGTTTTGGCTACAATGCCAATCTGTCATTAATATTTGGGTTACTATGCCATTCCCCCATTAATAATACACTTTATTTAAAATAAGTCCCTAAAATTTAAGTTACAATTTTTATTTCGTCTAAAATTTAAGTTACAATATATATGGAGAATGGACTAGAAATGTATTATGCAATTCTGTAGGGTGATTTATCATAGGAAATCAAGAGTCGAGGAAGTAGTAACCATAGGATAAGGACAATCAGAGTCATTATTATTATTTAATAAGCTTTTGGGTAAATATATATATAGAGATAATTGCTTGTATAGAATTGTAGTTATAACTTATAATGAAATAATTACTGTAGTCAAATCTAACTGCTTTTAGTTTTTATTTTAAGATATTTTCTACCTTAAAGGATTTTTGTCTTAACTGATAAATGATGTGCTTCAGTTAGAAATTTTTATTGAAAGTCAAAAGTATTTATTTATATCTTATCAAAGATCTTAAATCATCAAAAAGCAAAAATAATTAATCTCATTTTATAATTAAGCAAGACATTGTATATTAATAAGTTACGGATCATAAGGTTTTCATAAATTTCAGATTACTTTGAATTTGTGAAAGAAAAATGCGACATATTTATAAATATATATTTTGCACCATTGTGAATTAGATTTAAATTGGTATTATCATATTAAAAACACTATTGTCATGATTTTATTTATTAGTAAATGTTTAAAATCCCCAAGCGATGTTTATCTTATTTTTGAAATTACTATAGAAATACTCAAAATACAAAGTACGCATTGGTGGCCTAGCGGTTAGCATAAAAAAATCACGATTGATTTTTTTTTTTTTTAAAATAATACGATAATGTAATTTGCTCATTAAACTTAATATCTCATTATAAATTTTTAATATAAAGGGTATATGAGCACAGACTTTCACACCACCCACCACTCTCCACGCCATCTCATAACACTGATACACTTGAGCACATATATGTTGAAAAGATAAATAATCACCAATATATGTATTTCATGCTAACCCAGCAATCATCAGTTGGTCCAGATTACCATCTCTATACATATATGCTATAAGAGCTCAGATATATATTAAGATAGTCAATCCTCATACTTTAATGGACAGTCTTCAATTTACTCCACACTCCAACTCTTCAACCGTCCATCCAATTGAAAATCTGATGATGGAATGCTCAAAGGCCACCCTGAGGTGTCAGATTGACGTTGGGTCAACATGGGTGTGACAAGAATCTCGACCTCAGGGTGAACTTTGAGCATTCCATCATCAGATTTTTAATTGGATGGACGGTTGAAAAGTTGGAGTGCGGAGTAGATCGAAGCCTGTCCATTAAAGTATGAGGATTGGCTATCTTAATATATATCTGAGCACTTATAGCATATATGTGTAGAGATGGTAATCTGGACCAACTGATGACTGCTGGTTTAGCATGAAATACGTATATTAGTGATTATTTATCTTTTCAACATATATGTGTTCAAGTGTATCAGTGTTATGAGATAGTGTGGAGAGTGGTGGGTGGTGTGAAAGTCTGTGCTCATATATCCTATATAGACACAGATATATAATAAGCCTGTGTGTTTCAGTTGTAATGTAATTTGCTCATTAAACTTAATATCTCATTATAAATTTAAATATATATAATTTAATAAAAGATAATAATGTTTTGTCTATTCATACATTTAAAAAAAAAATAATTCGGTAGATAACAAATCATATTCACATGTGTGTTAGTGTATGTTTGGATTATTGTGTGAATTTAAATCACACGTATGTTTTTAAAAAAATCATACTATTATTAAAGATATATATAAACGTAAGATGTAATAATTTTATTTTTGGAAACAAACAAATGTATTTTTATTTTTAACAAAGAAATTAAAAGTCATTGTTATCATTTTATTTTAAAATGTTTTGTTTTAAAATTTAATTGGAAAACATATTGTTTGGGATACTATTTGTGCAGGAACTCTACTAAAAGGAAATGATAATTTTTTTTTGAATATAAAAAAGATAAATTTGACTTACATATTAACAACAGCATCTATGTAATGACTCAAAAATTATGTCATCATTAATAATATAAATTTATCTTTGATTTAACTTTGAAGATCTCACATCTATTGGTCTCTCTCTCTATATATATATATTATGTATATCAATCACTTTAGTTAAAGTCAATATCTTTTTTTTTTAAGTGTATTTTTTTTTTTTAAGTGTCATAGTATCGGCCGGGACGCGAACCCGCAACCCGAGCAACTGCCTGCAAGTGCAAGGCAGTCGCGCTGACCTCTCGACCATCAATGCAAGGCAGAATATTTTATATGAGTAACAACAGGAATAATTAAACAGGAAATTTGATGTTTATTTCTAAAGGACAAACTTTTGAGAGATTTTTAAAATAAGAATTAAAATGGAATTTGTTTCTTTGAGCATTCTGGATTTTTTTATATTAAAATGTTTATTTAAAACATCTAAGTTAATACATATATGCATCTGGATTTAAAATAATAATAATTACCAAATGGAATAATTATAAGTATTTTAAAAAAGTGCTGGAAAAGTTTAATTATTACGGATCAATATGTTCTTTGTTGCCAACCAAGAAAATAAATAAATTGCTAAAAATTATAACTTCAAGTGAAATAATTAGAAATCTAAATAATCATTTATTTAAAAGAATAAATAAATAATGGTTATTTAATATTAATTACAGTGTGATGTCTTGCCATGATCCATTAAGAATTATTTTGCTAAATAAATTGTGGAATACTTTTAAAATAGAAACAAACTCTTTTGAGAATTATTGTATTTAAAATATCGGATTATCTTTGTGGATTTGTGAACTTATTAAAAAGTGATTTAAAGTTGGAAGAACTCTTTGAGATAAATATTGATCACTATTTATGCAAGTTGTATATTTTGTTTACGTAATTATATTTGATTTAATATTAATCTTGTTTTAAAAGAACATTTAACATACACATGCCTATGGTGAACACATGAATATATAACTAATCAAAAAAAAAATCTTAATAACTCTAAATTTATATTTAAATAATAATAATAGAATTTATTTAATAATTTGTTTTGTTTGCTGATAAGGGAAACTGTAACAAATTAATATTTTCTTTTATATGTTTTATATATATACTATGTATTGAAGACAACAAATAAATAATATTTTGTATGGTTCTTTTAAAATGTATAAAAATGTTTTGCATTACCTTACAATTCCAACAATATAATATTTTATGATACATTGGTTTAAATTATTATGGTATATTAATTAATTGTCTTATTATTAATTTTGTAATAAAATTATTGTTATTTATGAATTCGAATTAAGAGTCTTATTTAAATTAGTAGATATATGATATAGTAATCATAATTTAGAATCTTAATGCAAACATCAACATATAACAATTTAACTAACAAAATAATATAAATGTTATTACTGTATTAGAATTCAGTGGTTGTTAAAAATAAATCTAATGTTTTATGAACATCAATTGGTATAAAAGCTAGTTAACAACTTATTTATAATAAAATTTTATATAAGTATTAAACTTAAATAATTTTTTTAATTATTTAATATAGTATACATTTATTACATAATAACAAAGGGGGTACTTAGGAATGAATACCACACACAATTTTTTACCATACTTAAAATAATCAGCATATACTTTGTACTAAGATATTGTAAATTAAAGCTACTTAAGGGTATATATATACATAATTGCAAGGAAATTAAATCAACTTGTATTACAAATGTTATATAATGAGCATGTCAATAGCTCTTAACAAGCTTTTCAGAATGCCAAAAGCATGAAAACGGTCTGGGGATAGGATATTCTGAAAAGTTTGTTAAGAGCTATTGACATTCTTATTATATAACATATATATATATATTAATCATAACTCTATTTATTTGGTTTTTATATATATTCATGTATTTAAGGGGATATATAAGTATATGTTTGTATATTTTTATGAATATATATATGTATGTGTATTTTTTTATATAATTTGTATTTTTTTAAATATAATTTGTATATTTATGTGTATGTATATATATTTTATAGTTCTGAAGAAGATTGCAGGGGCAATCAAAACTGTTGTTAGATGAGTGATATGTAAGCATTGTACTAAAAATAAAAAATTGTTATAAAAATGTATATATATATATTAAATAGAATTAGAATGGTATGGAAGATATGATAGTACCATGGGAAGATGGGACAACATCTTCATTCTCCCCACTTATTACAAACATAAAATAAACTACAAAAGGAATACGAATATGTATAAATGCATAAACTAAAATATCAAATGAGCATGATGTTCAGCATGAGAATGAAATATAAGTAGTTAATAATACTAATAACTTATAAACTATAAATTACCCAGCATTCCACACAAACAATTAATTGATCAATCAATAGTCATAAATTCATTAATCTTCCCTTGATTGAATTTCAAAAGAAGTACATTATAAGTAGGCTATTTATCTAACCATTGCCAAACTTAGAGTAGAATATTATATAATTCTTGATGCATATACATAAGATGCTAATCTATCACTCATAATAAAAAATGATGCTAGAATACTAATATATGCTGATCATCATCAATGCTCTGGCTATATAGTAACATTAGTGTACCAGCCAACTAAAACAAAATGCATTGAACTTTAAAGGTGACACCTTTGCACTATCCAAAATTATAATATGAATGACCAAACATCAACATAAATCCCTATAGCAAAATGATAACTATTAAGCTCAGTGGAGGTAACTCAAGATCATGACTCTTATTGTCAAATAGAAAGATGCATCATCATCATCATCAACCATTATCAATCCACTGCAGGATGAAGGTCTCTCCAAGTTTAATCCACCTTCTCCGATCTTTAGCTTCTCTTCTCCACAACACCCCTGCACATTTTCTTATTTCATCCATCCATCTCACATGTGGTCTCTTTCTGGGTCTTTTACAATCTCTTGGAATCCAGTTTAAAATTTCAATTGTCCATCTATTATCATCTCTTCTAGCAATATGTCCAGCCCAACTCCATTTCAATCTTTTAATTTTTTCAATAAGGTCAGTAACACCTGTTTGTTGTCTTAACCATACATTGTGTTTTCGATCTCTTCTTGTTACTTCCAACATACATCTCTCTATACTCCTTTGAGTGGTCTGAAGTCTCTGTATTGCTCTTCTATTAAGTGTCCAAGTCTCAGATCCATATGTAAAAACTGGTAAAACACATTTGTTAAAAACCATCCTTTTCAAACACATAGGCATATTTCCTTTTAGTATCAAGTTATTTCTACCAAAAGCACTCCAACCAAGTTTAATTCTACGATTAATTTCCTCCAGTATGTTTCCATCTGTATTAATAATCTACTTCATTTTAAATACATTTACTAGGCTAATTTAAAAATCTCTAAAACACTAAGCTATAATGAAATCCAGTCACACACACTGCCAATTCTTGAAACAGATAGCTGGAAAAATAAAGACATTAACACTAACATATTTTAAACAATTATTTAATACAGTAACTAATTAGTAATTCAGGAAATTAAAAAAATGACATATGATAATTCAAACTTATACATTTTATCAAAAAATATAATTTCATATAGTAAAAATGTTTCACCATTTGATTTTTATTTATTTATTTTATTATGGAATTATTTATTTTTCAATAAGTAAAATTGATTAAAAAAACCTTTTAATCAGAGATAATGAGTTAAATTAGCTTAATCCTTTTGTATGATTTTGAAAAAAAATGAAATGAATAAAAAACATGTTTCACAAGAAAATGTTAAATTAATAAAAAATTTCATTCTTATCAATTATTCTGTAATTTTTTATCTATAATTGTAGAGATAATGTGCACATTAAAAATACCTTTTACCATGGTTTTATTTTTTTTGAGTCTTTTTTGACACTTCTTGAAGGCTTCTTAATTCCAAACTAATATGCACAATATCCATTCTTCATATAATATTTTCAGATAATTTGACTATGTACTTTCTAATAATTTTTCAGGTCAGGCTAACACATAGAGCCAGAGACATTCATACTCTGGGTTGAAGACAAGGTTTGTGGCAAATTACTTTAAGGATATTTCTTCTCTTTTACATTTTTTTCAATAAGCAGTTTACATGGAGATAGATGATCTTTAGCTTTAGCTCAACTTAGCATATATTTGTCTTCATTTTAGAAAACATTTTTCACTGCAAACTTTTTCTTCTTCAGCAACAGCTGTATCGAGACTAACAACTCTCCTCAACATCTTTATTAAAACTCCCTTCTTTTTATAAGACATTGAGGTCTAATAATTTACCATCTCCCCTATTTATTGGACAATTCTGTCCTCCACCAATCACAACACCATCTTCTACATGACAAAATTTACTACTAACCAATCAGATTTAATTTTACAAAAACCATTGTTTATATATTTTCCTCCTTCAAATTTAAAATTGGAAAACATGTCACAAACTTAAATTAGAATAATTTTTAAAATTCTTTAATTAACTTTTTTCTGCCAAAAGAAAAACAAGATAATCAGATTAATTATACTGATTTTGAAAACATTGTCTTTTCTTTTGGAGAAAGATAAATAAAGTAAACTTTTCTTAATGAAAATAAAATTTAATAAAAAATGTTAAAACTTTTTCCTTTCTCTTCTTCTTCTTCTTTTTTTTTTTTTTTAAAAAAAAAAACACTTTACAAACATAAACATTTTTCTATTTTATCTCTCTTAAAAAGTTAAAATCAAAATTGTTCAGTAAACTTTTCATTACATATTGGAGATAATTTTTTTTCTAGTATTTTTTAAAAACTAAAAATTAATCTGGTAAATAATTATAATTACTGAAGAGAGGAAACAAAAGAAAATATCTGATTTTATACTTTTCTCTCCTTTACAAACATTTATATAAATATTCATATTTATTATTGTTTAAAAAAAATTAATGTTAGAAGATTCTTATATTATCATTTAGTAAAGGAAAATATTTAAATCAAGAACTTATTATAAGAGTATGATAAAATTAAATACTATTTTTCCATTTTAACTTTATTTATGCACAAGCTTGTAATATTTGCATGCCAAATCTCCACACTATTACAATACCCTACCCTTTAAATGATGCAACAATGAAATACAAATTCACTTTAATTTCTCATTATTTTAACTACATTTTTTAATGGTCACATTATTACTGCTATTGTTCAATGTTATAGAAATATTCAGATAAGTATTTCTAAACCATGCATAATTAATAATCTTTATTTGAGTCAGACTGTGATAGGGTGATAAAGATCTGTTCAGATTGTGTTCACTCTCTGAATTACTTATTAATCTTTTGTCTTATCCAGATCTTTTCCTATGGATTTTGTTTATGTTTCAACAGCTATATTCTTTACATCAATTTTATCTCCCATTCTTGGTAATTCTTTATTTTTCAGGTTGGAAGAGCCAAAATATTATCTTCCTAATCATCCTTGGGTTTGTTGCCTTAGTAGTTTTGCTATCAACTCAATAATCTTTTGCCATAACATATACTAATCTGATTTATCTTATATAATAGGCTATACTTAACAGATTTTATTTATCAACTTAGAAAGAAACAGCAGTTGGTGATTTCAACTGCAATATCTGGTCTTGAGAAACTGATTATAGATCTCTCCAGGATTTATTCTGAATATCTCTTGATTCTGTACTTTTCTAATTTTTTGTTCTTTCAACTTTCTGACAGTCTTCTCATTATTTTGATTCATTATTTCTACATAGTTTTGTTCATTTTTTGTATTTTCCTCCAGTTGTTTTGATCCATTTGATCTGTTATTTTTATTTCCTCTTACATTAACATCATGAATTATCTTATTCTTTCTTATTTTCATCTATTATTTGGGTTATATCTTGATTTTCTTCAAAAACACTTCAGTTCTTTTTTTATTGTCTTTATCTATGCTATTTTGCAATCTTCTAATTGCATTTTCATTTCTTTAAACAAACCTCGGTTTTTGCAGATTGCTTTCTTCTCTTTTGTTTATACGCATCTGAATTTCTTCCATTTCTTTACACTGTTGCAAAAACTAACATCTGTTCTCTGATTATTTTTTTTCAATCTTTACACATTTGTAATAAATGGGCTAATATGGACATATTTTCTGTTCTGTGGGCATCTTTAGTTGATTGCTAATCTTTTTCTTGATCACATTCTCCCTCCATCTTTTTCAGTTTGGCTTTTGCCATGATATGTCTATGATCACTATTAAAATTAAAAGAAACCTGTGTTACATTACTTTTATAACAAAAATATAATTTTTTAAAATATTATCTCATAGAATAAGCTTCACATCTCCTCCCCTTCCATGCAACTCTATACTTTACCTAATACTAACTACTACTATTATTATTATCCATAATCTGCCTTTCTTTAAACTTTAATGTCTCAATCCCTGACTTTATTTGTCTAATTTTGCTTTATTCTTCATATCTATCATTCTCATGCATGTGTGATTTCTTGTTTACCATTATTTTTATTTATTTTTATTTAAAATACATATGCATTTATCAAAACAAGTTCATATAGCAAATCATTTGTCAAAATTTTTTTTAAGAGATCTGATGAGCATCTAACAGCAAAAGAATGCATAGTGACCTGCAAACATGGGATAGATCCAGAATCCAGTCACTGGACTATATAAATACACAATGCAGCATGAACAGCAGATTTATCTCAATTTAGACACTACATAAAACCTACAATCCACAATGGAAATAACAATGCAAAATCTTTGCAAAGCCCTCTTCCTTTGAGTCTTATGGACTGATAAATACAGAACTTCAAAACTATGTTTTGCTCTGTTGAGTCTTGGAGGCTGGTAAATACAACCATAAACTTATGCCTTGATCATTTTCTATGAGGTTTAGATGTTAGGGTTCATGGCAACTACATTAACTATCTGTGATAAACAACTGGGAACATTGAAACTCAAGAGTGGGTTCGTATAGTGTTAATATAGAACACTCCATGAAATTGCATAAAAATATTACATCCTCAATTCAATGATAAAACCCTCCACCCATCACAATTACCGAAAGTACAGCTAAATAAAACTCCATCAGTTAGCTCACTCCAATATCAAAAATCATACTTTAATTTTTTATTTTACTTTAAATATGAACTCTTTAAATATACATTAATATCATTATTTTTATAATTTATGATCAAATTATAACTTAATCCTCATCTATCCTAATCACATATTACATAGTAATACATTTTATAAAATTATTTCTGCATCGACTTTTTTTTTCAGGTGTAATTTTATTTGAGCCTCACAGTACGTGGACCCTTTATATACTGACCACCAGAACTTGATCAAAATTGGGACCACCATTTGTAATGATACAGAAAGAAATGAGGTGGAATAACTATACGGGAAAATAGAAAACCATCATCATCCCCATGAAGTAAACAAAATCAATGAACAAAGTATTTTCTTTAATGTGCACATTACATTTAAATTTATAAAGGAGTTTTTGAATTTAGTAACAATTGATATTACCATATTACTTTGTATATAAGCTACACTTTTCCCCCAAATTTTGGACTCCTAAAAGAGGGGCAAAGCTTAAATTTGAATTGAAAATTTTTAACATCTTATTTCTGTGGATTACACTATACATGCACATAATATTACAGTCATTTCCTGTGAGAATAGCATGTTAATTCATTTTTAATCAATATTTTTTGGACTAATTTCATAAATGACTTTAATCCTTTCTCAAACTGCTTTTAATTAATTTTATTGGTATTTTATCGAGAAAAGTTTACCAAATAACCTTTAGAATAGTTTTACAAGTCAATATAATGAGATAAGAGCCTAGCTTTCAAGGTGTTAATTGGTTGATTGTTGTTCTCTACATAAGTGTGCATCTGTCAAAATTTTGACAGTTCCAATAGCTTCCTTTTGATTTTTAAAGTGAAAATGGATGTTTTAGAATCTTTTAACATTATTTTGCAAATGTTGACAATTCTTATATTTTTATAATGTATTAAAATGTTTTAACATTATTTTGCTGATTTTATCATTATTTTTATCAAGAAAATTTGAACCTTTAGAATAGTTTTATAATGAATAAACCAATATAACAATGAAACAAGAGTCTGCCTTCCATGCCACTGATTGGTTGATTGTTGTTCTGTACAAGAGAGCATCTGTTAAAATTTCAACAGTTCCAATGGCTTCCTTTTGATTTTTAAAGGGGAAATGAATATTTTAGAATCTTTTAACACTTTGCTGATATTGACAATTCCAATGTTTTCATTTTGAATTTCAAAGTAAAAATGAATGTTTTGGAATCTTTTTTTGAACATTTTAATTTTTTTTTAGAAAATATTTATAAAAATATAAATTATTTTAGAAGAATGATTCAGATTTTAATAGAAAAATGTACTTTTATCCAAAAGCAAAAATTGACAAAGAAATTATAACATTCAGCTGCAATTTAAATGACCTGAAAATGATGTATCTGATGGAATAATGAAGTTGAGAATTCAAGTTATTTGAAGATTTGCAATAAATTAGATGAGCTTATTGTGTTTATATTAGTTTCCTATTTAAGTACATATATGCT
Organism: Epiperipatus broadwayi; assembly: GCA_028023455.1. Taxonomy (NCBI): domain Eukaryota; kingdom Metazoa; phylum Onychophora; class Udeonychophora; order Euonychophora; family Peripatidae; genus Epiperipatus; species Epiperipatus broadwayi. The sequence continues at coordinate 5,748,555 of JAQFVV010006221.1, read as the reverse complement.
GTAAAATCCGGGTGTTAATTTTTTTCCCAATTTTTCAGGCTTAACATCCTACGGCTTAAATTCAGAGATGGTTTATATTCGAAGTAATATAGTAATTAATTTTATTAGCATCTTTTTTCCAATTGAAACATATTTTTTTATTATTATTTCCCCTCTAAAATTAGAAGGATTTTAGCCAATTTAAAATTCTTTGTTAGATACATTTTGTTTTTATAAATAATGCTTATTCACAATGAATAATTTTTTTAAGGTGACATTTTTTGATATTCTGCTCTAAATTTGGTAGTGGCTAGATGAGTATCCTGTTTGGGAATCCAATCACAGGATGACTGATGAATTTATGACTCTTAATTGATGGGTTAATTGTTTATATGTAATTTGTAGTTTATAACTTATTAGTAGTATTATTAACTACTGTACTTATATTTCATTCTCATGCTGGGCATCGCCTCATTTAATATTTTAGGCATTTACACATTCTTTTTGTAGTTTATTTTATATTTGTGATAAATGGAGAGGATGATGATGAGGTCCCATCTCCCCATGGTACCCCCATACATTCCATACCATTACAATATATATATACCTTTTAAAACTTTTACTATCATAATCATAGGTTGTATTTCTTTCTTATACAGAAATTTAATTAAATAACCATTAATTGAAAATATGTTAATGAGCTCAACATCTGAGTTGTAAACTATAACACAATATAAATCTCATATAATAGGTTTTAAGTAAATCATCTTCACGAACTATGCCATACTCTTAAGCACTGTTAACTATGGCTTTTTTTAATGCCATTGTGTACAAATCAGAAATTGTCTACAATAAAAAGTCGTAAATTTTTTTGATAGCAATGTAATGCCCAGATGTATACGTTTCAGATATAATTAATTATTTTAATATTATCTTTATTTTGAAATTATATTTATATTTTATATTATATATTTTTTACATTTTCATTACCTTATGCTATATTTATTTAAGAGACTTAAGTGTTGGCATTATAATTTTGAGAATAAGCAAATACATATGTGAACAAAAAATTTATATTTTTTGTTTTTCTCAATTATTTCACTCAAACATTACACAAACAATTTACATTAGCATTATACAATTTTACTTAAATCCCAGGCAGTCTCATAAAAGATAAAAGAATGCTTATTATCTATTATTTTTTTTATCATTATTATTGTATTGTCATAAATTGTGATAATCAATGGCTTCCTATTTTAAAGATAATGTAATTAGATTTTTTTTATTACTCAGACCTTAGAAATGTCTCTTGGCTGAGAATGTACATATACATTACTGCCTTACCATCAATATTAACATTTCTTATAGTTCATGTGAACTTCAGGAGAACATATTGATGATTTTAAAGAGACATGTGATCAAATAATCTTTCAATGTTTATTCTTCATTAAATAATCTACGTTTAATATTATTATTGTAAAATGCTACTAAGTTGACATCGATTTCTGATCTCATAAAGAGCATTATATTTATTCACAAAACTTTCAGCACATATGAGAGTAGCTTATAATTTTTTTCATTTTATATTGCATGATAAAAATGATCAAAAACTTTAGGCTTTGTGGCTAAAACGCACGAGCACGCGAAGCTGAAGACAAAGGAATCTTAATACTGTAGATTGACATAAACTAAATATATGTATCCAAGTATGTCGTTAAGCGCTTTCGAGGGCCGAGGTCCTCATATTCATAGCCATCTTGTAAATAAATAGGTTGGTTAAGAGCTATGCAAATTTATGTAAATGAGATAGTTAAGTATTCCTTTTCCTGGAGATCTTATAACAAGAGTCTTTTCTGCTTATAGAGTTGTTACCTTTAGCGGTAAAGTAAGCTTCCTTTACTTTTCTCTTAAGATCGCTAAAGATAACAATTCTATAAACAGAAAAGACTCTTGTTATAAGATCTCCAGGAAATGGAATGGCTATGAATATGAGGACCTCGAAAGCTCTAGACACATTCTTGGATACATATATTAAGTTTATATCAATCTACAATATTAAGATTTCTTTGTCTTCAGCGTTGTGTGTTCGTGCGTTTTAGCGCATTTTATATATTTATACATTGCTAATATAGTGGAATTGCTATTGATATATCTAACAGAATCTAATTACTATATTTACTCCAGTATGGGTGATCGAAATGACTTTCTATGTATTTTTTTGCTAGCTATTAATTTTAATATATATTAGATGGACTCGTTTTTCTCTTTAATTTTTTGTCTCAGAAATTTTTTTTTTCCTATGACTAATTTATATCAATTTTTAAATATTGTCTTCTTCTTTAACTTCTTTGCTAGGAAAAAGTATAAATTATGAATTAAGCAATTGGATGGAGTATTTCAGAGTCAAAATAGGAATATGACACACATCAATTAGGCTTATTACTTTAGATATTTACTTAAATATATATTATAAAATATATGTATATTTTATTTATTGTCTTGTGAGTTTTTGGCGTTGTACTCAAAATTTAAAAAATAAAAATTGGTGAGGGCAAAAATTTAAAGATCCAAATTTTTGAAAATGAGACTACTATATTGTGCCCATAATATATTGTTTAGCATATAAAATGTCATAGAGAATCTTTCAATTTATGAAATGGCAAAATATAATTATTAAGAACGTTATTTTCTTCTTTGGATAAGCCATTTACATCTGTAACTTTGATTCTAAACTATTAATTCCTTTGTCATTGGTCAATAAATAGGTTGAATTATCTGCCATTTATTTTTTTAAAGTGCTCAGTTTGAGTCTTCTATCTTATTTGTGTTGGAATGACTGAACATATTATCATTATTTATTTTTAATCCTTTACACACACTTCACTTTTCCTCTTGTAAAAAAAAAAGGACTTTTAAAGCATTAGTTCTCTTTCCCCCAATCCACTACACAAATTTTTTCGATAAATTGGGCTTAAGATGAAAGCTTGATTTTCTATTTGTCTATGTTCCTATTCACCAGTACTATATTTTAAATACATCAATAATTTTCTATTCCATTCCACATTTTCATAATCAATTTGCATATCCATGATAATAAACAACTCATTATTGACGTCTACACAAGGATTTTAAAAAATCAAACAATTATCATATTTTCTTAGCATTTGTATATTTTATATAGTGAACTTAATCCACTATATTCACATGTACAGTATTGTTATTCTACATCCACTGTATTCTCTTTGAGCTTGAAATCTGCATCATAAAAATGTTAGTTTTTTTCCACAGACATTATTTTTCATATCTGTTATTAATAAATCATGATCGCAGTGCTTTATTTTTCTGCATTACTAATTTTTTTTTTTTTTAATTTCAAATAACATTTTTTAAAATTTTATTTAAAAAATATTCTTAAAAAAAATTATTACAATAAAGAGCAAAATATAAAAGGCGCTAACACGCACAAGCACACAAAGCTAAAGAAATTTATATTTATTTTATTTCAGCATTGTGTGCTTGTGCGTGTTAGCGCATTTTATATTTTGCACTTTAAAACAATTAGCCACGAAGTTTAAACTGTTTGCTCATTACAACAAAGTGATAACATTTTTTAAAATTATTAAATATAACCTTTCCACAACCTTTTTTTTCATTTTGTTACTCATTTTTTAAAAAAAGAGAACTTTTTTTTATTTATGTGTGAAAATTTTTGACTTTCTTTTAATAGTTCTTACACATAGTTCAATTAAAATGTGGAACTTGTCTAAACCAAATAAATGTCAACATTTTTTATTTTATTTTGAAATATATATATATTTGCCATAAATTAATAATTAGATAAGATTTATTTAAAGAAATTAACATTAAGCCCAATTTTTTCTCATATAGCAGGGTTATTTATTTTTATCTTTCAAATCAGTGTGATTATTTCTTTTTAGATTTCATATGTGTTAAGCTACACTTATATTTATTATATCTACTCACAATAGATGGGAAATGTCTTAAATTCCAATATCTATATTTTACTTAAAACCAATGATTAAGTTATATTTTACATTTGTTTTTATCTATATTTTTAAATGGGATTCCTTTCAATTATCCTTTATTATCTCCAATCCTTTGACAAATGGTTAAGAATTTGTGGTATATATACATAGGGCACCGATCCTGTCTGTAAGAACATAGTCACTTGAGGGTGCTAATTGGCTACTTAATGAATCTATAAAATTTGAGGTGACCGACTATTCACTAATGATGATGAGCATCTTGACAAAATAAATTACCTGCTCGACATTAGCTCAGCTCAGAATATGAGACTCACAAATATTAAACAACTGATAGACACAATAAACAAACATCAGCCAAACTAATATGATAAATATAATAATAGTAAAGTGTGTGACAATTAAAAGAAAAATTAAGAAATCAAAAATTTAATAAATTAATTAATATTGCATCTATGAATGTTCTTCACAACTTTGACAGCTACATTGATCTCCTAATTCAATTACTTCAAAAACTAAAATAATCTTTTAACAGCATTTTACAACATAGGAGATATACATATGAGAATGACTTTTAATAAGAAATAAAATATGAAATTTTATCTCATTGAACATTTATGCATACAATAGACACGTGTGTGTGACAATATATAAACCAACAAATATAGATAAAATAGAAAGGCTATTCAATGTAAGAGACATGATAAGCTCTTTCTAAGTTTACCATGCAAAACACAAATGAGTCAATTGGTAGCCCAGTTTAAAAGAGATATGAATTTGACTGAAAAGCTGTGGTCAGAGGCTCTTAAGAATTTTCGAAGCTATAGTGAAACTAATAAACAAGAGGGCATGCTGACTATACCAAAGCCAGGCCATACTAGAGTAAAAGATTGCAATGAAGATAGTAGTCAGACTAGGTGACTGGAATATACTAATAATATTGACTGGGTAGATACCCCAGTGAAAGCAAAAAAGCCCTATAAATAAGTGGTATTTGTATGGATGAGTTTTAAGTCTACACACCCAAGTAAATGAATACTCTCTATATAATAGCTTTTAGTAAATCTAAAGTCAAATCACCCATGTATAAAATAAATTAATTAATGCTAATCAAAAAAGGTTAATTTTAAACATTATTACAATCTTCTTTAAAAGATTTTACTGAGTGATTAAACTTGTTTTCTTAAAAAAGAAGTAAAAAAAACACTTAGGTTTTAAAGCTTTTAAGAGAGGAGGGGAGATGAATTGAATTATTCTATAATAATAATTAAATTTTATTAAGGATTACCAAAATTACCAATACAAGAAAAAACATTTCTTTCAGAGTTATATATATTTAAACATAATAAATTTTAAATTAAAGTGTACTCTAAAAGAAACAGTAAAACATTCATACATGACTTATATATATATGATATCAATTAAAAGATGCATAAAATAATAAAAAAATACATTTAAATCTCATATTAAGGTTATAACAACCCCTGGCTTATTTTAAGGTAGATAAAAGATTATATTACCATTAAATCATTCAAGGTTGTTGCTTTAGCTTCCTTAGATTTATTGAAGAGGTAGCTATCTTGGTCCATTTCCAGGCAATCAGTTAGTCTTCTTTGTAGGTTGGCTTTAAGTCAGCTTTCTAAAGATTTATGATTTCACGTTGGATGGTGAAAGTTCAACTCAGAGCATGGATTTCATCTGGGTAAGGTGCCTAGCCCAATGTATTTTGAAAAACACCACTAAGAAAAATTGATTGGTTCGTTGTACTACTGCAGGCTGCTTATCCCAAACAAATCTCTTATGAGTAGAATCTAATAGAATCTCCTGACTGAATCCACTCACTTTTAAATGACTAGTTTGAATCTGAATAGATTGAATTAATAAATGAATAGCTTCTCTATAGTTTCTGCCTAGCTTGTACGATTTCTTAATAAAACAATAGATTTTGGGAAACTTTTATACCATTTGTTCTACCATGCAAATTTTCTAGAACTTTCAAGATTAGCATCTCAAAATAGCCAGGTTTTTAATCAATTAATAAGCCAAGTTTTTAATTAATTAAATAGAACTTAAAATCAAATATTTTTACATTCTATGCTAATTAGCTTCATTACATGTCTTTTCTGAACTTAACGTTTTATTACAATAGATTAAAATCTTATTTGTAGATTAAGCATTTTTATATAAAGTTTTAGAATAATCTTACACAAAAGATAACAGATTTATTTAAAAAGTTAACTTTTTTGGAAAAAAATTTACATTACTTTTAGTAAACAAAATTATTTTAGCGATTTATGTGTGTATGCATAAATGCAATCATACTTTTATAACACGTTAAAAAAAATTAACTTAGTAAAATTTTTAAATTAACAGAAATTTTACCTGAAATCTCCCTCTTCTACATATATAACTTTGAGACATAGCAAAGCTCTGTCTTAATGTATTAGGTTGTTTAGAATAATGACTCATTGATTCTAAAGAGTGTTCAAATTAAACATACTCTATTTATATTGTAATAACTTTCTATTAAATGTTAGTTATATATCACTATATGAGGGAAAAAAATGCTTACAAAATTTATAATTTAATAGACTTCTTTTTAATATTTCTATTGTTTTGATTAAATTCTTAATTTTTTCAATAGTGAAAAGTGGTTGAGAGTTTATATATCTTATGAACAATGTATCCATATGCAAACATAATGGTGTAAAAATCTATCTTTGCAGTTGGTGATGAATAATGATAGAAATCCTTTTGTACTTGAAAAGAAGCAAAATCACTCACAATTATTTTTATTACCATATTTTTTTAATCAAAAAAATTCTTAGGATTGGTCAAATTTGTTAATAGATGAAAATATTATTTATGATATAAAAATTTCTTCATGAATTGGATATATATATATTTATTATCAATGTATGCATTTTCTAATTCTGAAGAGTAACAGTGAGCTAATTAACATGATTCATATGAATGTTATGACCGTTTCCCATTAATTTCTATTAATTCTATATCTTCAAATTAAAATTCTAAAATGTAATTGTCAAACTTCTAAAATATAATTTTTAAAAAATATATAATTGTCAATATTTCTGTTTCATAATTAAAAAATTTCTATACAACCACATTTTAAAAAAGAAATCTTTAAATGCATATTTAAGCCACCATTAGAAATATCAGGATAATATATCTATATTGTTCAACAAGTTGTGGCAATTTTAATGCATAACATATATATATAAATCATAAATTGTCTGTAGCTAGGTAGTTTATAAATGCAAATTACATGATAACAGTCAATACAACCTATTATCAAGACAACTTCAATAGAAGGAATCCGTTTTTTACCTGAGATTCCCTTGATAACAGATTGTATATTCTATGGTTTATTTAAGCTTTGGATGTTATTATATGATATATACGTGTGTGTGTAAATATATGCACTGCATGTTATTTTTGAATGGGAAACTTTCCATGTGTCTAAAAACTATTTTGCTATTAGTCCTGTTTGTACTTAAATCTTATTTGAAGGAGATAGTTTGCTGCATTACCATATACTTTTTATTATTTTATTTTCATAGGATTACTGTCTGTATTTGAATAGGAAATTTGCTCAACTTCAAAAGAATATACAGAGGAATAATGTAGCAAGTCAATATCTCTTTCCAAAAATTTAAGGGCAGACTGTACTAGTAGTCAAAATAGTTTTCAGCCATTACATTAACTTTTTGTTTGAAAATCATATATAGGCATCTTTTATTTGTAAAAATAGACTTTACTGATAATATACAAGTGAGCATTTACTCTAGGAGGAATACAAACTTTGATTAATAAGGCAGGCATTGCTTTTGCAAGCTATTAACATTTTAAATATATTTATAAATAAGAACATAAAATATTCATTCAATAAAAGCAACTACGTAAAGATAAGAACGAATGTGTAAATAATACACAAAATGCTAAATCATTTGAGGAATGGAAATAAAATTTAAAAAAATAATAGTAAAAATAGTACTCTGTTTTTACTTCAGCAAAACATCATGTGACTTTCTCAGCTTACTTTTAACATATTCTTCTAGAAGTGATTACTTTTCAGTCTATTAATTATCTATTGTAAGCTTAAATAATCAATGGATATTAGATGATAATGTTATAATATTCACATTTCCAAATTAGATTTTAACTTTTGCCTTCATTAGTGTGAATTTATATTCAAAATTAAACTTAACACATTCATACATCTGGCATAATGTTAGAAAGTATTAAAACCATTAGATAAATATTAAACAAATATCAAGAATTAAAACAATATTTTTATAGAAATATTTTATTTTTTTATTTCTCATATATTAATATTGTAAATTAACAATATTTTAATATCTTTTATTAGTCATTCATTGGCATACAGTGTAATTTTACTACACCACTCTCATGCAAGATAGGGACTGGTTTCTATCCAGTTTCAATACCTTGTGGTGGAATGTAATCATAAACATATGACCAAAGACATGTCTGTGAAAAGGTTGTATGATCCCCAAGATGTATATGTAAGAGATTCTGATCTGGGCCAACTGATAAATACTGGTTCCACATAAAATGTGCATCTTGGGGATCATACGTCTTTTTCATGTGCCCTTGGTCATATGTTTATGATTACATACTTTCACAAAATGTTTTAAACCATTAAGCATCACATGATCACCAGCTCTTATACTAGCACATAATTGTTTATAAACAAGGCAAAACTCTCCATACAGTAATGCCACCTTGTGCCAACCAGAGTAATCAATGGATGCCAGAAGGCAAGGTCACAAGTCAGAAACTAGTCTGGGGATATTGGATGAGTAGGCATTAGATAGGGATTTTATGCACAAGCCTTCTGGCATCCATTGATTACTCTGGTTGGCACAGGGTGGCACTACTGTATGGAGAGTTTTGCCTTGATCACAAAATGTTTACCAGTACCTACCTCATGAGATTGGTGTAGTAATAATTACACTACAGAAATATTATTCATTAAACAATATTTTGTTTTCAAGCTAGTGACCATGACATCAGTGAACTATAATTAATTCTGCAGAAAAAATAATATATTTGAAATTAAATATTATTCTTGAAAAATTCTGAAATAATATTTTTTTCATATTCATTGCAAAAATATTTCTGAAAAGCGAAGATAAAAGAATTAAAATGGAACATCTAGCAGTCCTAAATATATATGGGTGTTCAAAAATATATATGTACATATACATATATATGTTGCTTCTTTGGAATATTATGATGGATTGTAAAAAAATTTAAAACTTGAATTAATAAAAGAATGATGAAGTCTAATAAAATATGTATTCAGAATAAAAATTTTAAGTTTTCAATAATTATTTTAATACTGGATGCAATTGAGAATGACTAAGTTGAAATAATTAAAAAAACGCTTCTACAATTTTATTTAATATTTAATAATGAAAAGTCTTCAACTTGTATTGGGTTTTGTGTATAGGCAAAATTATCATCTTCCATTATTTAGATATATACAAATATGTTCACACACAAACTCGTGTGTTTCATCTTTTATGAATTTGTTTAAAAGAACAATAGGTTGTACTAATTTCTTTTCTTCACACGATCACATTTTCTATGCTTCCAGAAGTTGTAAAACAGTGATATGAGGTTGATGTGATGCACTGTGACTTCTCTTTATACAGGGTCAGAAATCTCTCAGCGACTATGCCCAGAGAAACCTGTTAGCCACTTTATTTCCCTTTCTATGCCCTGCCCTAAGTTTTCCCATATTCTTCTCTATCCTGCTCCATCCCATTTCCACAACATAATCTTTCTCAACTCTATAGCCTTTATATCTAAATCCCCCTTATCTTTTCTCAAACCCAGCATAAAAACCAATAACCCATTTTCTGTATAATCACTTTGTTTATATGTATTCTCCCACAACTTCATTATTTGTACCTTTTGACAAACTCTCCATACAGTAGTGTCACCCAATGAAAGTCATAGTAAACAATGAATGCAAGATTTGTCCATAAAATCCCTATTTAGTGCCTATTCACCCAATATCGCCAGACAAACTTCTATCTGGGAGCTTTCATAAATGAGAAGGAACCCTGGATCTGAGAGCACTGTACTTAGATCTTAAGATCTAATGCAAATCCTCTAATAGCCACCTTTTACATTTATAGTTAACTATAAAGCTATGAGTCCAAAGTGAAAACACAATAAGGTTTTCAATCCAAGTTCATTTGCTCGTATAATTGTACAGATCTGAATCCAGATCATGTGATGATTAGTGGTTTAATACCATTTCTGTCCATAGGGTGATAGTAACTATGATTACTAAAGAACCAAAGACATCAAAATATATGGATAACTGAACTGGGTATCAGATCTGTATGACTATACAAGTAAATGAGCTTGGATTGAAAACATTATTGCCTCTTTATTTTGGACTCGAAATAATTAACTAAAAAGGTAAAAGGTGGCTGATAGAGGATTGTATTAGATTCTAAGATCGGTGCAATGCTCTCAGATCTAATGCAGTCACAAGCTAGAAACTAGTCTGGGAATATTGGATGAATAGGCACTAGATAGGGATTTTGTGCATAAACCTTCTTGTATCCATTGATTACTCTGTCTTGCACTGAGTGGCACTACCTATGGAGAGTTTTACCTCTGTTTTAACATCTTGAGAAAGCATAAGAAATTGTGATCATATGATGTTTAGTGGTTTAATACCAATCTTGCCCAATGAGATAATAGAGACTATGGTTATTAAAAAAACCAGACACCAAAATGAATAAATATCGTATTGAGTTCAGATCTATATCACTATGAGCTTGAATTGAAAATATTATTGTATTTTCAATTTTATACTCATAGCTTTATAGTGAACAAAAGATGGCTGCTGGTGGGTTGCATTAGATTGTAAGATCTAGATGCTCGAAGATCCAAGGCTCCTCACTGATGAAAGCCACAAGCTAAAAACTAGTCTGGGATATTGGATGAGTAGGCACTAGATAGGGATTTATGCACAAACCTTCTTGCTTCTATTGATTACTATGACTTGCACTGCTTGGCACTATTGTATGGAGTTTGTCTTTTTTTTTTATTAACATTTTTCTTTCATTTTTTTTTTTTTTTGTTATTAATTTTGTTGTATAATTTGTATAACTGATCATAAATTATTTACTTTATTATTTGTTTGCATGAATTAAATATATATATGATCACTAGATGGAGCTTTACCAATAGCTCCTAACAAGCTTTGTTTACATAAACACTGAGAGAGATAGAATTCAATATCTCTTTCGTTGTCTCCACTCACGTCAGTGAAGGGTTGAAAGACTAGAAACTAGATCTAAATACTAACTCTAAAATCAGCATTTATCAAACATGTTTCTATCAGTTTGAAAGCATGAAATTTCTCAGACACGTAATGTCTTCAAATCCAGCTTAACAAACTAGATAACTATATGGGTCTGAAATCAGTTCAGTTTCACCATATAGTAAAAGCCTCTGGAATATATATCATTGCAAAAACCTTCAAGGGTACATTTATGATAAACAAAATGTTATAAATTTCGTAACTTGCTTTTAGCTTGCATTTTATGATCACTAGATGGAGCTTTACCAATAGCTCCTAACAAGCTTTGTTTACATAAATGCCGAGAGAGATAGAATTCAATATCTCTTTCGTTGTCTACACCTCTCGGAGTTTATGTAAACAAAGCTTATTAGGAGCTATTGGTAAAGCTCCATCTAGTGATCATAAAATGCAAGCTAAAAGCAAGTTACAAAATTTATAACTTGTTTTGTTTATCATAAATGTACCCTTGAAGGTTTTTGCAATGATATATATTGCAGAGGCTTTTACTATATTGTAAAACTGAACTGATTTCAGACTCATATAGCTATCTAGTTTGTTAAGCTGGATTTGAAGACATTACGTGTCTGAGAAATTTCATGCTTTCAAACTGATAGAAATGTGTTTGATAAATGCTGATTTTAGAGTTAGTATTTTAGATCTAGTTTCTAGTCTTCCAACCCTTCACTGACATGAGCCAACTAGTTCGAAACCATGGTCTGGAGGTGGAGACAATGAAAGAGATATTGAATTCTATCTCTCTCAGCGTTTATGTAAACAAAGCTTGTTAGGAGATATTGGTAAACCTCCATCTAGTGATCATAAAATGCAAGCTAAAAGCAAGTTATGAAATTTATAACTCGTTTTATCATATATATATATATAATAATATTATAATTCAATGTCTGTATTTCTTCAAATCAATATAAATACAGTAATTAGATATATGTGAAGTATAACTTTAAAAATTTTATCCACTTAGGAGTGCTTTCGATTATCCTCGTGGTTTTGTCAACTAACACTTTGAAAGGCTAACCTTCCCACAATTCCATTAACATTTTCTGCCTGTCTGTTAATTAAGTCTTGTTTGTATTTGTATATTAGCATAGCTTCCTTTATTTTCCTTTTGTTGTTATTTTTTCAATTTGCAATATTTTTACATTATTATAGTTGATGTTAAAACCATAAATACATGACTTATTATGGTCGTAAAAAAATGGATGCTGAAACATTATTATTTAATTTGTAATTTTGTTTTCTTTTCTGAACCATTTTTAATAACAAATGCTCTTTAGTTGTTTTTCCAATATGCATCTCGATTCCCCTATATATTCACTACCACATCTACACATTCATTTATAAATAATGCAATTTTTATTTATTTATATATATATTAATTATTACACAATTATGTCAATTTTTTTTTAAAAAATCCATAATATAATAGTTTTTTATTTATTCTTCTATAAATTGTGTTGTACAAAAAATATAAACATATATTTTATACAATTTGAAAATATAATATAAAATTTTTATTAAAAATAGATAACTAAATTAATTTACACTCTTAAAATATATATATATGTAAAAATAAAACTAGAAAAATAATCATAGATTTTATTTAAAACAGATATCCTAAACCTGTTTACCATATTTATTGTATTATCTTTTTAAGACTTTATTTTTTCTCTTCAAATGGTAAAAACTTTTTGAAAATAATGCTTTATAATATTTCTAAGTCATAATCCAAATTACATGTATTCTACGGATAAAATAAGTAATTAATAAAAATAAATTTTAATAACAGCATGCAATCCCTCCACTAGGTAAAAAAGAACAAATTTAAAACATGTTTAATAAATATCCCATAACTGATCTATCTTCAAATTGATTGATTTTTTTTTTTTAGTTTCACTTATTACTTTTTAATCAAAACATAATTTTAAACAATGTTTTATATCAGGAATATAACAAAATATTTTCTTTACACAAAATATCAACAATTTCTGAAATTATCTTGGTATGGCAAATAAATATATAAACTAGATTTAAAAAAAAATTGATGTGCACACATTTTTATACAATAATAATAAAGAAGATAACATGATTATATTAGCATATATAAATTATCTATTTTATCCACAAAAAAGTTAGCAACCCAAATGTGATTTGGAATCTTGATCTTATAAACAATTACACATATAATTACAATGTTTCCACCTTCTAAGATTATTAATTTAATAGAATGGTCAAAATAAATTATTAGGAGTAGAATAATGTATTTCTGGAATATTATGTCTAAATTAATATTGTTGTGTGCGAATGTGCTCATTTTTTCCCCCACTCAACAATTTTCTTCTCTGAAACAAATTTTCCTTTTGGTTCTTTAGTTCTCGGAGGTAATAAGGCTAAATACACTGGAGTCTCTGCCCCTACAAACAATAATTTTCAATTTATTAAATATAAACAATACTTATTGGAAAATACAAAAATAAAATAACATATATAAATTTAACATGTCAAATATATTTATAAAAAAAAAAACCTAATAATTTAATCTTCAAATTGGCAAAAATTAGCTTCATATAATGTTAAAATAGGCACTATCTGCTCATATTTTTAAAGATTATTTCATTGTTATATAGATGTTTTCATATTATATTCATTAATATTCAATTTAAGACAACATATCTATAAATAGCTAGTGTAAGAGTATTTTCTGGTGAGTAAAAGTTCCTGGATTAACTTTAAAGGCTAATTTTTATTGAAATTGATAAAATCAGGAAATTTTCTGTTAAAAATGTAATGTGCATTATTTCATTAAAAAGGCTAAATTTTGTTAAAATTGACAAAATAATTTATAAATAAATAATTTACAAATAAATTAAACATTTGGAAGCAAATTTTTAAGTATATCATCAATCTATATTGTTCAGCTAATAATTCTGTTTCAATATATGAGATGAGTCTGTTTCCTCAAACAAACTATAAACAGATTTATTTGAACTTTTAAAAAATCTAGTAATAGAAGCATCGATGAGAAAGAAAAAAAAAGAGCCTGCACTTCCATTTATTCAAAAAATGCGATAGCAAATAATTCCATTTCCCTTTAGTTGGAACTATATTATTGAGGCTGACATCAATAGTTTTTGCGAATAAATAAATGTCTAAACAAAATTAAGTCTTAGAGATAAAAGATCTCTATCAAAATAAAAGTAACTCATTAAGTAAAACTGAATGCATGATAAGATATACCTAATATAAAAAAAATTGTCTCAGATTAGTAATGATGATGATAAAGGTATAGGAATATTGATGAATTGAGAAATTCAAAGCATATTTACAAGATTATAAATGCGAGCGTAAAACTATGTGAGCATAATTTAATATGTGGATAATGAGATTAATTCTTATGTATTCCAGTTAACATACATTATATAAAAGAAAAATTGTGGATAATATTTGAAGAACAAAATAAAGCATATGATCCACCCATGGACTAAGACATGTTATGTGTGGATATGTTTATAGTTTTTCCTTAAGAAATACCTCATCCATTACTCAATGACTGCTATAATTTCCAGCCATTTGAATCCAAAGAAATTACTTCATTCAAAACTCAGCCTGTTAATATTGAACCACTAAAACACTATTCCTAAGCTTATATTAACATTGACAAAAAGTGCCGTCTCAACTAAAATAACACCAGCAGTTTTATAAATCCTTCCATGAGCCAAACTCCGACACTCAAAAAGATGCCCATAAAAAAAAAACCCAGTACTTTTGGAAACTTCAAAATAAAAACTAATAAACTAAAGGATTTTGAAAACATGAATTAAGTAAAACAAAATTATATAATACTATAAATCTCAACAAAGTAACAGTTATCAGAAAAGTGAAATCTAATAATTAAATAATGTTTAAAACCAACAAAACATTACATGATCACCATTTTCTATGGTTACACAAGCTGTTATTAGCAATAGCAAATTTTCCAGACAGTAGTGCCACCCAGTACAAGCTTTAGTAATCAATGAATGCAGGAGGGATGGGGATATTGGAAGAGTAGGCACTAGATGGGGATTTTATGCACAAATCTCCTTGCATCCATTAATTACTAAAGCTTGCACAGAGTGGCACTACTGTCTGGAGAGTTTGCTATTAATAATGTACTTGCAAAAAATGTAAAAATGTAATACTTTTTCCTGTTGCAACAATTTTTAAAGAATGAGAAAAATAAATTAAACTCACTATTCTAAAAGATAGGGGGCAACTTGGCAGAAATATTCTTATACTAGTGATTACAAGCTTCCTCATTTTTAAAACAAATGAGAAGAAAACTCACAAATTATCAAATATTATAACCACAATCTGAACAATGTTAAACTTCTCTAGCTGAATCTAAACAGATATAACGAAGGAAAAATCTTTTTTTTTAAACTTGGGGGTTGATGTTGATTTTTGAACTAATTAATATGTTCTTTCATTGCTATTGTTGATTTCTGTCTCTTCAACATATACGATTACAATTATTCTTTTAAACTTGCTTCATTAATTTCCTTGCTTCTAAATTACTATATTTCAAAATATTTATTCTATTCATCTGAATACACATCATATTTGATGTCATTCATATATGAAAATCTTTATTTAAAAATTTATTTCCTGCATCATACAATAATCAATTTTTCAAAAAAGTAAAATTAATAAATATATTCTTTAAATTATAAATATTTTAAATGATCAAATTTCAATGTTAAAATTTGTCCATAATGTTACCTTCCATATATAAAATTGAAAATAATCAATTTAAAACAAAATTGAAATAGACAACTCACTATAAATAAAAATATTATTTAATACATCAAAATTGGCTTTCACTCCTTAATGGAACCTTTTTAAGAAGTTTCTTTTTACACAATCACATGCAAGGTGATGGACTGTGACTTCTTTTTTTGGAGTCAGAAATCTCTCAGCCACTATGTCCAGAAAAAACTGTTAGCTACTTTACCTTACCTTTCCATTCCCCATCCTAAGTTTTTCCCATATTCTTCTCTATCCTGCTCCATCCCATTTCCATAATCCATAATCTTTGTCAACTCCATGGCCTTTATATCTAAATCCCCCTTATCTTTTCCCAAACCTAACATAAACATCAAGAACCCACTTTCTGTATAATCACTTTGATTATATTTATTTTCCCACAACTTCATTATTTGTACCCTTTCTGTGTTTAGGCATTTACATTCAATTAAAAGTTGCCTAATATTTTCTATGTCTTCCTTACACACCTTGCAGACTAAATCACCCACGCTTTTCCATTTATGTGTATAATCCCTTGTTGCTAAAAATCCTGCTCGAACCTTAAATAATACACTACTTTCCTTGCTATTATCATAAATTAACTCACACCCAATATTCTGTTTACTTCTACAATTACATGACCAATTACCCTATAGCAACTCCCCCAATGGACATTGTTTACATTACATTACAATAAATATAATTATTAAAATACATACATTAAATATAATTAATAATATATATATATATATGTACATAAAAATGATTAAACTTATTACAATCCTTTCCCCCACCCCCCATAATATATATTTACAAATAATGTAAAAAAACCAAAACAACAATAATTATAATCCCTTCCTTCTATTTTTAAAATTATAACTCAGTTTCCAATAATCTAACAATGCCCATTTTCACTCTAATTGTGCTGGTCCTTTAACCATATTTACACATTTGTTTAAATTTTCTTGAATATACAATGTTATCAGACATTTGTATATTCAAGAAAATTTAAATACGTGTAAACATGGTTAAAGGTCCAGCACAATTAGGGGAGAAATGGGCATTGCTAGGTTATTGGAAACTTTAGTTATAATTTTAAAAATAGAAGGGATTAATATTATAAATATATTTTTTAGATTATTTGTAAATATAATTATCGAGGGAGGGGAGGACTGTAATAAGCTTAATCATTTTTATGTAGATATATGTATTTTACTACTTATATTTCATGCATATATTTTAATAATTATATTTATTATAATGTCATGTAATTGGTCAAGTTTTTATATGAGAGATGCAAAAAGTAAAATGAAAATGTTTGGTAGATTGCAGTTTATGGATAATAAAAGAATAGCCAAAATAGTATTTAATTGAGTTACGGATAAAGGGCAGGCAACAGGATGGGTGAGAAAGATAATGCGGTATGCAAAAGATTTGGATAAAGAATTTATATCAGTATATTGGTACAAAAAATGGGATGATTGTGTTACGAGGATTGTTGAGTGTTATAGTGGTAAGGAATGGGATAAAAGAATAGATGTATTAATAAAGAATAGGGAGTTAGAGAGATGGAGAACTAGTATAAAGAGTAAAAAGTTTAAATATATATAGAAGTAAACAGAATATTAGGTGCAAGTTAATATATGATAATAGTAAGGAAAATAGTTTATTGTTTAAGGCTCGAACAGGATCTTTAGCAACAAGAGAATATACATGTAAATGGGAAAATATGGGTGATTTAGTCTGTAAAGTGTGTAAGGAAGGAATAGAAAATATTAGGCATCTGTTAATTAAATGTAAATGCTTGAAAACAGAAAGGGGACAAATAATGAAGTTATAGAAGAATAAATATGAAAAAAGTGATTATACAGAAAGTGGATTTTGGTTTTTATGCTGGGTTTGGGAAAAGATAAAAAGGATTTAAATATAAAGGCCATAGAGTTGACAAAGATTATGTTGTGGAAATGGGATGGAGCAGAATATGGGAAAACATAAGAGTGGGGAATGGAAAATAAAGTGGCTAACAGGTTTTCTATGAGTATAATTGTTAAGAGATTCCTCACTCCGTTAAAGGAGAAGTCACAGTACATCACATCACATGTGATTGTGTAAAAAAAAAAAACCATCTTTAAAAGGGTCCACTAAGGAATGAAAGCTGGATTGATGTATTTTTTATTTATAACGAGTTATCTATTTCAATTTTGTTTTAAATTGATTATTTTTAATTCTTTCAATTGCATAGGTTAACTTTTTTTTAAAATTTATGTTTATTTATTTTGTAATTCTTTTGACTTTTTTAACACTCATTATTCTTCCAAATTTTTTTTGCTATTATTTAATAAGTTTTCAACAAAATAAAAAATTGAAATATGGACATTCATCTTGATAAAATTAAAAATATCCTTGAACACTACTTATAAAATACTGATTTACTCTTTTGCCATTCAGCCCTATTTTGAACACCATCTAATACATGAAGAATAGATTCAAATAATCTACATCAAATACACAAAGAATATGCAATAGAAAACTGAATTTGAGCTTTACATGAAGTACGAGTCTTTTAAGATAGAAAAATAATTTTAGCCTCTAAATAAATTTTTTTTTAAATGTTTCTGGAAATCTATATAATGGTATCAGAAGAATTTGTTTAAAGAGATAACATCCACTATAGATAAAATGAATGATTTTTGATTTAATTATAGAAGAGATTACTTATTTTGATTCATAATAAAGTTTTTCAAAATTAAAAAAAAAAAAGTTAAAATGAATTTTTCAATTAAAAGATTTCTTTGATATTAACAAATATATATATGAGTTCCAACAATTATAGGGGAAATCTTAAATCTGAAGGGTTAAGCTTAAATCTGAAGGGTTAAAGTCTTTTACACTTATCAACTAAGTGTACAGGAAGTAACTCATTGGAAGCTGCAGTTACTTCCTGTTCAGTTACATATAATCTGAGTTATTTATTTATCAGCTAAGCTGCAAATTTATGGCGATGAGCTAGTATGGTTTTTAAATTCCTCTATTAATCCTTTGACAACTCAAAAGAGATAAAACTTTACACATTATTAAAATGTTTTCCATATAAATTGTCTTGGTTAATTTATTTAAATAATTTTGGAATATAAGTACTACACATCTAAGAGTAAATATTAGTAATAACTCATTAATATATAGGATAAATAAAGACAGCTAAGTGCTGATCTTTTAGACAAAAAGTTCCAAAAAAAAAAGAGAAATTTTCTTATTAAACAAATAATTAGAAGTATATATTCTTATTCTTCTCCTTTACTTTCTTTGCATTTCTTCATAACTTCTTTCATATACACTTTCATGCAAAAAAATTTTATAATAAAACTTCTTTATTTTCCTGACAGTTTCGATTGTCCAGCAGTCTTCATCATAGCTTTCTCAACCTTTCATGAGAAAGCTCTGATGAAGACTGCTGGACAGTCAAAACTGTCAGGAAAATAAAGAAGCTTTATTAAAAAAAATTTTGCATGAAAGTGTATATGAATGAAGTATTATAAGCAATAAACAAATAATTAATGATAACTATCTACATGATTTAACATAGAAAGAAATTGTTTAGAAAATAATAGATTAAAAGTTACACATATACCTTAAACTAATTTTATGGCAGTTACGTTCGATAATTCATACCTTTGAATGTTTGAACATGGAAAAGTACAACATAAATCATATCATCTGAGTGACAAAGTGTACTAATAAATGATTACAAATGAAGAATACTTTCACTTCAGAAAGAAAGCATTCTTGCAAACATTTTAAAGCAAATAACCTTGATGGAAATTTATCAGAACATATTCAAGATAGAATGAGAAATTTTTTTAAAAAAAAAAAATCTATAACTTAAATTAGACAGTAAATAATTTCTTTTAGTAATGAATTATATAAATGGTAAAGACATATACCTGGAGCTAAGATATGGTCTAGATTTTAAAATAAATAAAATGTAATATTATTCAATGTTAATATATTCTTTCCTTCAAGTATCAAGAATTTGCAAAGTCATTACATTACTAATGAGTAAAGAAATACTATTTATATTGAAGCAGTCAATCTTAGCTTAAGATTGAGTTTCATGTTTCCACCTATTAACCCGTATTCAAAACCCTATTTCCCATCCCGCTCCTTTTGTCGTGTATATATATTTGATGTATATATTTGAGATGCGCGCCTACATTTATCAATTTTAACTTTTAAATTAACATTTTATTATTAATATTATGATTATTAATTATTTTTATTAAAATACATAGGTGCATCTCAAATATATATAGGAGCAAAAACTTACTAACAAAATATTGATGTTTTAAATATTTTATTATACGTCATTTTTTTAAACTTTTTCTTTTTAAATTGCTTGTTTTCCTTTTAAACTGTATATTTTGTAAAATCCAATATGGAAGATTCAACTGTTGTTTGTCCAAAAATAATAAAAGGGTTGGAAACACTATTGTTTTAATCTGGGGAAGGTATTTTTAATTAAAGTTTTTACTTAAAATGGGGATTAAGATTAAAGATTTTTCTTTGTTATAAACATGTTGTCAAATCTATTTCTAATCTGGAAATAGATTTGAATTTATTTTTGGACGTTATCTTACTGTTGCATCTTCAAAAACAATTGATAAGGAAAAAGTATAAAATGGCTATATTTTGAATCACAGAGAGAGATTAGATTAGCCACTATTGAGAGAACTGATTGTAAACATATTACACGTCGCTTGAAACTTAAAATGATGTAGTAGCAAATCCACCATGCTTCTCGGTCCTGTGGGGTCATCATCTTCCACGGCCGTACCATCCTGCTGCGCAAGAGTGAAGTAAAAGCCTGACCTAAGAACTTTAGAATGCTAATAGAAGCTTGCTGCCACCAAAGAACTTTCATTTCAATTGCCATGCATGTGCAATATTTTAAATTTAACTCTTAAAACTGCAAGGTAACTTTTCAAGCCGTCACCTCAAACGAAATCTAGCCTAAATAATCTATCAAGATTTCTTTTAATGTATTAGTTAACTTTGTTTTTGTTTTAATATGTAATTTGCTCTTAAGTAATTCCTATAAATTTAATTCTCTCTTATATGCTCTCACTTTCTTTAACTTTGGTGCGGTTAATTACTTATAGTTATTTATTACTTGATTTTATATGTATACTTGTATTATTAAATTGCCAATCTCAAGCAACCTGGTGAGCTTAATTTCTAAAAATCTTTTCTGTCATTTTTTTTCTAAACTTTCATGAAAAGGTTATTAACGTCCCCTTAATATATATAATGCATTATAAATTAATATGTTCACCAGTTTGTTCTTACGAATCAGCATTTTATGTTGGTTTATTATAAAAATATATTTTTATAACTCTGGATTTTCTACCCGGGGTAAATCCAGAACTTAAGCTAATTAATGCTTTGAAATCTTTTAAAATGTTTTTTTTTATTAAATTCTGAAAGAGTGACTCATTAATTATTTTCTATATAACTGCTTTTTTTTTATTTACTCTTAAAATACAGTATTTAAATATTCCAGTTATAAAAACCACGAAGGTGGGATTGAATTATTTTAAATATCGGAAAAGGAAAAGGGGGTAAATTTTAATATTTTACTATTTTAGTTATTAAGTAAATCTTAATGTTTCTTTTACTATGTACAATCTTAACGTATACTTTATTAAATGAAATATTCTCTCTCTTATATATATTATAACTGCATAGCGTATTATTTGTCTAAATTATAGTATTCAAACAAGGGTCATTTATTTTAAAGCAGTAAAACTTATTCATTGTCGTTAGTGACATTTATCCATACTGTGTTACTGACATTCGGCATATTTTTGTGAATTATATATATATTACGTGCTTCTAATCTAATCTGAGGGTTACGACAAGATCGAACCCATAGATTTCTCGTTATATCCACTTATTCCATATAAATGCCTCTGGCGGTGATCCCGTAAGTTTAGCACATGCTATGCATATTCACTTCATAGATAAAGGGCCTCTCATGTCGGTTATACCAGCAACAGTCTGGGCCATGCCATGCCTATCCACTTTCTTAGTATAAAAGGGCCTCTGGCAGTGATTCCCTAAGTCTGGCACACGCTATGCCTATCCACTTCGTTCTCGTCGAGAAGCACGACCATTTCCTCTTAGTTATTTATAGGCTATTGTCAGTACCGCATACTTCTTCCTATAATTATTTCTTTTGTTTCATGACCCAGTTTTAGTGCTCTAATATTGAAGTTGTGCTCTGCTTGACTGGATTTGAAGTACATTTTGTGAGTTCCATCCCATGTTAGATGGATATACATGTTTTGACCAGTACATAGAATTTTTTTTCCCGGGCTTGGCTTCCCAACGCGAGGCTTCGATATAAACACCCACATACCCTGAGTACTGAATTCTGTTTATATATGTATTTTTAAAAAAGTTGTAAGATATATAGGTTTTTTTTCTCCATGTTTGGTATGTTTAAAATAATGTGTTCAAAGTGTAAAAATTTGCTGTTTAAAGTTAACGCCCATGATGTTATACGACCATAAGTATAGTACATATGTATTTTTTCTTCAATGTCATATATAAAGTTTTTTTTGTTATTGAGACATATGAAAAAGGTGTAAACAATTCATAAATCATTTATCACTCTGTGTTAGCTGGCACCTTTATAAAAAGAACTTTTGCTAACCAGTAGTGAGTCAAATGCAAAAATATTGGAAGTGGAGAGTTCGAACTTAGATAATAAAAAAATATTGAGAGCAAAAATTTTTTTGATTTAATGCTATAATGTATAAAAGTTTAAACATGTAATAACCAAACTATGAGTTTTCTTTTCAGATGCAGGAGTGCGCCCAAGAGAAATTAAAATGGCTAGATTAGTATAAAATCTTAAATAAACCAATTTTTTTTTTCAGCAAGCAAAAGCTAAATTTTCAGCTAAACTATAGTTGGGCAGATATATAGAAAGTGTGGGAGCAGTGAGTGGTTATGCAGATGATTTTTTTTTTAAAAAAAGAAATGTGTATAGAAACTTTTTTTTTGTTAATTGAGTATATAATGTTTGTATTTATTTTAAAAGCAAAGTGAAAGAATTTAGCACATGTATGGATTTTTTTTTTTTCAACTTTTATCCAAGTTTTTTCTTTTTGTCTTTTCCAATAGTATGTAGTACTGTGTAGTGTATATAGAAGTGTATGTGTTGTTTAAAATTTATGTATTTGTATATGTAGTGCTGCATATATATGTACATAGGTGTATCTGTGCGATGTGTAGGTACAGTGTAATATCTCAAAAGGGAATAGATGTGTTTGAAAAATCTTTATATGTATTGCATTGCTATATATTTTCTTGGAAACCCATATGCCTGGAGAAATTGTGTTATAGCCCAAGCATAGAAAAAATTTTTTTTCATTATATAGATATGCAAATTTTTTTCTGGATGCAACGTTGAACAAATATTCACATCCCCAAATGATATTTTATATATAGTTTTATATACTCGGACCAATATACTTAAAAGTTTGTTTAGTTCACCTGAGTTTGAATGCATAGTGACATGTAATAATTTATGTATGTGCTCTTAAGTTTAGCAAAGTGTTTTCTCTTAATGTAAGATTTATACCAAACTCAAACTATGTAATACTCATAACAACAAGATTGCGTATTGAATTTAGAAAATTTTCGTTGTTCTTTTGGTCGTCACTTGAAAACTCCTAGTCAAGGCATTTTTTTTTTGTTTTTTGTTTCATTGTATGTGCAGAGAAATGAAGCAGTCAATCTTAGCTTAAGATTGAGCTTCATGTTTCCACCTACTAACCCGTATTCAAAACCATATTTCCCATCCCGCTCCTTTTGTCGTGTATATATATTTTATGTATATATTTGTGATGCGTGCCTACAATTATCAATTTTAACTTTTAAATTAACATTTTATTATTATTAATTTTATGATTATTAATTATTTTTATTAAAATACATAGGTACGGCTCATATATATATATAGGAGAAAAAACTTACTAACAAAATATTGATGTTTTAAATATTTTATTACACTTCATTTTTTTAAACTTTTTCTTTTTAAATTGCTTGTTTTCCTTTTAAACTGTATATTTTGTAAAATCCAATATAAAAGATTCAACTGTTGTTTGTCCAAAAATAATAAAAGAGTTGGAAACACTATTGTTTTAATCTGGGGAAGGTATTTTTAATTAAAGTTTTTACTTAAAATGGGGGTTAAGATTAAAGATTTTTCTTTGTTATAAACATGTTGTCAAATCTATTTCTAATCTGGAAATAGATTTGAATTTATTTTTGGACGTTATCTTACTGTTGCATCTTCAAAAACAATTGATAAGGAAAAAGTATAAAATGGCTGTATTTTGAATCGCGGAGAGAGATTAGATTAGCCACTATTGAGAGAACTGATTGTAAACATATTACACGTCGCTTGAAACTTAAAATGATGTAGTAGCAAATCCACCATGCTTCTCAGTCCTGTGGGGTCATCATCTTCCGCGGCCGTACCATCCTGCTGCCCAAGAGTGAAGTAAAAGCCCGACCTAAGAATTTTAGAATGCTAATAGAAGCTTGCTGCCACCGAAGAACTTTCATTTCAATTGCCATGCATGTGCAATATTTTAAATTTAACTCTTAAAACTGCAAGGTAACTTTTCAAGCCGTCACCTCAAACTAAATCTAGCCTAAATAATCTATCAAGATTTCTTCTAATGTATTATTTAACTTTGTTTTTGTTTTAATATGTAATTTGCTTTTAAGTAATTCCTATAAATTTAATTCTCTCTTATAAGCTCTCACTTTCTTTAACTTTGGTGCGGTTAATTATTTATAGTTATTTATTACTTGATTTTATATGTATACTTGCATTATTAAATTGCCAATCTCAAGCAACCTGGTGAGCTTAATTTCTAAAAATCTTTTCTGTCTTTTTTTTTTTCTAAACCTTCATGAAAAGGTTATTAACGACTCCTTAATATATATATATATATAATGCATTATAAATTAATATGTTCGCCAGTTTGTTTTTACGAATCAGCATTTTATGTTGGTTTATTATAAAAATATATTTTTATATCTCTGGATTTTCTACCCGGGGTAAATCCAGAACTTAAGCTAATTAACACTTTGAAATCTTTTAAAAAGTTTTTTTTTTTTTTTAATTCTGAAAGAATGACCCATTAATTATTTTCTATATAACTGCTTTTTTTTATTTACTCTTAAAATACAGTATTTAAATATTCCAGTCATAAAAACCACGAAGGTGGGATTGAATTATTTTAAATATCAGAAAAGGAAAAGGGGGTAAATTTTAATATTTTACTATTTTAGTTATTAAGTAAATCTTAATGTTTCTTTTACTATGTAAAATCTTAACGTATATTTTATTAAATGGAATATTCTCTCTCTTATATATATTATAACTGCATAGCGTATTATTTGTCTAAATTATAATATTCAAACAAGGGTCATTTATTTTAAAGCAGTAAAACTTATTCATTGTCGTTAGTGACATTTATCCATACTGTGTTACTGACATTCGGCCTATCTTCATGAATTATATATATATTAAGTGCTTCTAATCTAATCTGGGGGTTACGACTAGATCGAACTCATAGATTTCTCGTTATATCCACTTATTCCGTATAAATGCCTCTGGCGGTGATCCCGTAAGTTTGGCACAAGCTATGCATATTCACTTCGTAGATAAAGGAACTCTCATGTCGGTTATACCAGCAACAGTCTGGGCCATGCCATGCCTATCCACTTTCTTCGTATAAAAGGACCTCTGGCAGTGATTCCCTAAGTCTGGCACATGCTATGCCTATCCACTTCGTTCTTGTCCAGTAGCACAACCATTTCCTCTTAGTTATTTATAGGCTATTATGTCAGTACCGCAAACTTCTTCGTATAATTATTTCTTTTGCTTCATGACCCAGTTTTAGGCTCTAATATGTAAATGCCAACTACTTCTAGTTTTATTAATTAAATTTGTTTCAGTCTTATACAATCCCACCATTGTAACTTAGTTCTGTATTTATGAGTACATGTCTTGGGAAAATAAAGCATTCATCTTACTATTGTTAAAATAATTTTTCATTAAATATTTTGTCATAGATTCAAATATAATCTTTCAAATGTATTTTGTTTATTTTCACGACCTCAATGGCGTGGAAACAGTTTACATCATATGTATAATGAATTTCGGAACGCTCCTAGAAATATATATGTTAGTCACCATGTTTCAGAACTGTAAATCAAAGTGTTAATAGCAATTTCATGTAAATTCTTTCTAATAGTTGATTGGCATCTTAATACTGTACCCACCAAAGATGTGTGTTAATGTATATCTCTTATTTAATTAATAAAAGAGCATATGAGAAATAATAGCGTGAATGACAATATATAATTATCTATCGTTTGGTAGTCAGCATATATATGCAATTAACTAAGTTATAAATGTATGTAAATAATTTGTTATTATATTAAACTATATTTTTATTGTCTAACTTATTTGAGTAGTTCGAATTCCTCTTTTCTCCACTTCCACAAATGTACAGCCATGCTGATATATATTTTTGTTTAGTCATAGTTAATAGATGTCTCATTGTTTTGCTCAGCTTTGCTAGTCGGCCGGATTTAAAATTAATTCTCATGTGCCATCACTATTATGTTATTCATTAGGTGTTAGATCTGGGGCTTAGAGAGTGGGTTCGAATCCAGGCTGGTCCCTGATCTAAATCTCGGGCATGACTGTGTTTGAAGAACATTTTGTGAGTTCCAGCCCATGTTAGATGGATATATATGTTTTGACCGGTACAATATAGATATGTCATGCTTTTTTAGTCAATCTATTCAAAATGCCTAGTTTTAATTTTTAAAGATTTAACAGATGTTCTTTTAATGATAATAGACAGTAGTTTCTTTTTTGCTTTCTGCATCATAAGTAAATGAGCAAATATTTTATCTAGCGCCATGCTTGCAATTATATTTCATTCCAATATCAGCCTTTCAAGCTAATTGAGCACGAGCCTTTGAGAGTGTTAAATAAATGAATACTCTCCTCTTCAATCCAAGATATAGCATTTATGTAGGAATAAAAAGGATCCCTCTTATTCCTACGACTCAAATTCTTTTATATGAGCAAATCTGAAGAACTTCTGAAGAGAGCGTGAGTAGATTCTCAAAGGCGCGTGCTCAATTTTCTGCATCATAATAGAATGGTCATTGAAAACATTCTATTTAGGTTCATTTTCTTATTGTGCTAACATTTGATAATATCACTCACTCAAAACTTCATCATTTACTAATAGTAATAATACTTCCCATTACCAAAAGTTTTTAAAAGTTTTCTTCTTTTGAATATCCAATTAAGAAAGTACTGATCTAGTTCTCATGATATAGTAAAATAGTAATTTATTTCAAATAGTTAAACTCATGTATACATACATATATATAAAATAGTTTTTGGATTAAACAGTGCATGAGTCTTGATCAAATTCCAACATTTCGATGAAATAGCATCCACCATTGTCAAGGTTAACTTTTCAAAGCAAAACCATTAGATGTCAAATAATGAGATTGAGTGTGAAGTAGTTGTACATTCAGAATATGTGGATTAACAAAATGGGTGCTAGTATTATAGCCAAAGATGCCGTTCGATGGTGCCGTTTTCATGCTAAAACTATAAAATATGAACATTCCCAGGCCGTTGATTTTAATCATTTTGATGTGTTTTTTGTAATGTGAAAATAAAAACAAAACCGTCTTTTTTAAATATTATTTTTTATTAACATATACAAATTAAATGATAACAATAAATGTAAAATAAAATAAACAAATTACAATTTGATTGTGTTTTTTATTTTGCTTTATTAGAAAAATCAATTTTCTATCAGATATTTTTTTAGTGGGGTTACGGCTTTTTTTTGTTGTTGTTTAAAAACTCATAATCGGAATAAAAAGTAAAATTTCTTAGTCTTCCTTTTAAATTTTAATTTTTACAGAGAAACAGATATTATTGTATTACCGCTATTTTTTACTTTTTTAGTCTTCGTTTTACATTTTAATTTTTTACAGACAAACAGATATTACCGCTATTTTTTACTTCAAATAGAATGACAACAAAAAGTAAAAGTTGTTAGGGTTAGTGTTCTGTTGTTTGTAATGCTAAAATAAAAAATATCTAAATCGTACTTTTTGTAAATATTTTTTTTTATTAACATATATAAAATAAATGATAACAATAAACGTAAAATATATTCAACAAAGTATAACAGTAGTCGGAGAAAAGAAAGTAAGTAAAAGTTTTTTAAACAACAACAAATATATATATAAAATGTCTTCTTTACTTATTAACCATGTTTATAATATATGCTTTTTACGAAATTTAAAAAAAGAGTGTAGAATTGTACTTTTCTTACTGGATATTTTTGTATTACCGCTATTTTTTATTTCAAAAATAAACACACGGTAGAATATTGTTTGTCTCGTGGAATGTTATGAACAGTACGTTATTTGACGCGTTACCTAATTCCAACTCACTTTACACATATATCTTGTCAACATTTTCCCACTTAAAAACTTCAATACAGTACATTGTAAAAAGTCTGATAATTATTACTTTAGAAAATCTGAACATTTCAATACTTTAAAATAAAAAAAATTCAATCAAAACAACATTTCCATCGAATTCAAATACACACACCCTCTCACCAAGCCGTAACAATGGTATAAACTGTGCGAATTCACCAAATTTATTTGCTGCGATGCAACATACATGCTGTACTGCGACGCGACATAGCAGCCTGCAATCTGTAGCACAACAAAAAAGTTGTATTATAGAAAACGCGGGTTCGAATGTGTCGGCCGCGGTAAACGGCATTTTTATGTGTTTTAGAACGAAAACGGTGCCATCAAGCGGCGTCTTTGGCTATAAGACTAGCACCACAAAATGTTTATTTTTTCAGTTCCACCATTAATTGATTTCAAGTTTATAAACATGGAATTTCTTGGTTTATGGCAAAAATCACCATTTTTTTTTGCTAGTGAAAAAAGTACTCTTTATGTTAAAATTATATAGACTTCTACTGATTTTATTCACGACTCCTTTAATATAAAGTAGCATCACTATAACTAACTGAATTATCAATTTTATTTTTTGTTAGTTTTATTTCTTGAGTAAAATGATCTTTATCTGACAAACAATAAGCTCTAGTCAATATTTTTTGCTCCAGAAAATGTGTGCAGGATGATGATGAGAATTAAAATTAAGATATCTGTTTGTGTGGGTAGATTTTCTATAAACTGATATTGATATGTAGTCATCATATTTTCTTGCAATATATATATATGTTGAATTAAATATTTCCATGGATTGTTATTATAATAAAGAATAGAAATAAGATTATATCCATGTAAACAGAGATAGCTTTTAGATTTTGATGTTGCTAAGAAACTATCAATTACTACTAATTGGCAATCCCTGAGGTTAAACAAGTTATCTCAGCAATCTTTTCTGGTGGATATATATATTAAAGCCTAAAGCTAAACTAGACAATAAAATAATTAAAATTACCCCAAATTCAAAATTAAACAACCAAAGAAAATAAACTCTCTATAACACAATCAAAGGTTTCCTGCCAAAGCAGACTTCTTGAGTGAAAGGATTAAAAACATGTCAACAAATATAAACTATTTCCCACTCTTAAATTAATTACTTCAAAATCATAAATTTTTAATAATGAATATTTTTTAATCATTTTTATTTCATTTCTTTCGAAAAAGACAATCTTATCCTCTCAAAACTGATAGTATGGCCTGTATCTCTTTCATGGATATATAAAGCAGAACTAAGCTATTTATTTCTAACCCTACTTTCATGTACTTATTCTTTCATTTAAGTTCAAAATACTTTGACCAAACTCAATAACACAACCTATAGTTTCCATGCCAAGGCAGACTTTTCAAGTACAAAGGACTAAAAACATATCAAGAAATATGTACTATTTCTCACAATTTCCAATTACAACCCACATACACTTGATATTAAAAGAACTCTAGATCAGAATAATTTGAGCTTAAACAAAAAAATAAAAGTAGATAAAAGTAGTGTTAGAAATAAACATTGTAGTTCTGCTTTATATATCCATGAAATAGATACAGACCACACTATTAGTTTTGAAGAAAGGTTGTCTTCTTTGAAAGAAATGGATTTTAAAAAAAAAATTAAAGGACTTTTATTCTTAAAAATTTATGATTCTGAAGAAATTAACTTATTTAAGAATTCTTTTAATATTAATAGTGTGTGGGATGTATAATTGGAAACTGTGGGGAATAGTATATATTTGTTGATATACTTTTAGTCATTTGAATTTGAGAAGTCTGCTTTTTCAGGAAATCGTTAGTTGTATTATAGATTTTGGTCACAGCAGTTTGAGCTTAAATGAAAGAATAAAAGTACATAAATGTAGAATTAGAAATAAATATTTTACTTCTGTTTTACATATCCATGAAAGAGTTTCCGGCCATAGAATTAATTTTGATGAGGTTAAGATTGTTTACTTTGAAAGAAATGAAGCCAAAAGAATGAAAAAATCTTTATTATTAAAAATTTATAATTCTGAAGTAATTAACTTATTTAAGAGTTCTTTTAATATTAAGAAGGTGAAGGTTGTAATTGGGAATTGTGGGAAATAGTTAGTACATATTTGTTGATATGATCTTAGTCCTTTGCATGTGAGAAGTCTGCTTTTGGAAGGAAACCCATTGGTTGTGTTATAGAGTTTATTTTCTTTGGTTGGTCTTGTTTAATTTAGAATTTGGGATAACTTTAATTATATATATATATATTCCTTTTTACAAAACAAAAAAACTTTTCTACATGATAAAATGAATAAGAAATTATGTTGAGAACACAGCACCAAAATTATCAACTTCTTCTTATATAGTTTTATTAAAGTTTTAAAAATAGATATTGTATCTTCTTTAAAAATTAGTAAATCAAGAAAATTAATAATACCATGATTTAACAAAATTTTATAACTTGCTAGCTAGTTCATTGAAATTTTCAGATTGGATTTTATTCTATTCAATTTTTCCACAGTATTAAAAACTATAAAAGAAATCAAACTAGTGATTATGTAAATAAATTATTCGCATGACAATATTTTTTTAAAAAATCCAGCCATGCCATATAATATGAAGACTGATTACACACAGGATAGAAAAATGAATTCACTTTTTTTATATGAATGTAATTAGCTTTGATATTAAATAGCACAGCAAAATATTTTTAAAAAAAAAAAAAAAAACTATTTGGTAACATTTGACTATTCATAAGCATGGAATTATTATGCTAATAATTTTTAGTAAAATTCGTATACTAAATATACATGTATATTTGTGTGCATATATAGGTTTAAAAGTATTTCTGGGCGTATATACATATAAGATTTAAACATATTTACCTTGATCAATAGTTTTGTGGCCTTTGTGGCTAGACATATTTGTTGCAACATAACCAGGACAACACTAGCAATAAAAACATGAATGGAAAATTATGTAAGACAATGTACATAAAGTTGTATAATACATATTATAGAGACTTTTCTTTTTAAGTTATATTGGTTTTCTATATGAAATAATGTTTTATTTTTGTTATTGTTGTTGTTTTACTTTTATTATGGAACACTAGATAATGTTGTATATGTAATAATTCATTAATGTAATAATAGATTATTAACATTTGAAAAAAGCACTAAACCATGTACTTTTTTGAAAAAGGCCTTTTACTTATGATTAATATATATTTATATTAGTTGTTTTATATAATTCTTTTACTGTTGTAAAAATATATATATATGAAAAACTCAGCATAGATCCAAGTGGCTCCTCACTGACGAAGGCCACAAGCCAAAAACTAGTCTGGGGATATTGGATGAGTAGGCACTAGATGGGGATTTTATGCACAAGCCTTCTGACATTTATTGACTACTCTGGCTTGCACTGAGGGGCAATACTTATAGAGAGTTTTGCTTGTTTAATAACAGTTAAGAGCAAGCATAAGAAATGGTGATCATGTGATGTTTATTGGCTTAAAACCAATCCTGCCTAATAGGGTAGTGGTAGCTGTGGTTATTAAAGAACCAAAGACATCAAAATGCATAGGTACTGAACTGAGTTCAGACCTATATGATTACATAAGCTGATGAGCTTGGATTGAAAGTATTATAGTGTTTTCAATTTAAGTCTCATAGTTTTGTAGTTAAGTAGAAATAAAAGGTGGCTGCTGGAGGGTTGTATTAGATCCTAAGATCTGGGTGCAGTGCTTTCAGATCCAAGGCTCTTCACTGACAAAGACCACAAGCCAGAAACTAGTCTGGGGATATTGGATGAGTAGGCATTAAATGGAGATTTTATGCACAAGCCTTCTGGCATCCATTGATTATTCTGGCTTGCACTGAGTGGCAATACGTATAGAGAGTTTTGCCTGTTTTATATATTTATATAACGAAATACATGTTAATTGTATGATATATATATTTAATACTAATTGTTATCTGTATCAAATATGTACTACATTATGGTCAGTCATCACTTCATCATCAATAATGATTCATAAATGATTATGGCCATCTTAACTCCAAAAAATAAATAAAAAAACAGAAAAACAAAAATAACAAAACAAATCATAAAACACAAATGTCATATAAACTGATCTTTTAAATTGTTTATTATGCATAATGCAATCTTGTCTTTTAACTTTTCTAAAGCAAAGTTTTTTTTTTGTAAAATTTCAATGCCTTGTCTAATTATTGTTATTCAATATATTCTATTCTGTGATGAAACCAGTCAAATTGCAGTTCTTTAGAGTGACTTAGAGACAATCCGTTATCACATAAAAGAGATCTGCTTCACCATAAAATTTAGGATCAAGTTCAGGACAAAATATTATTCTCAGAAGATAGTATCATTATACTTCAAGTGCCAGAGAGACCATATCTCATGTGCATGTAATAAATATGGAAGATTAATAACTGTCATATAACTAATTTAGTTACAGTAGTTATAAGTAAATAAGCATTTATTTTTATATGACGCTATGCATATAATTGTATTACATTCAAAGATCAGCCTTTCAAGCTAATTATGCATGCATCTTCTGCGAGTGTTAAATAATAAATGAATACTTCACTCTACAATACAAGATATAGTATTTATGCAGGAATAAAAGGAATCCTTTTATTCCTATGACTCAAATTCTTTTATTCCTGCATAAATACTATATCTTGTATTGTAGAGTAAAGTATTCATTTATTATTTAACACTCGCAGAAGACGCATGCACAATTAGCTTGAAAAGCTGATCTTCGAATGTATTACAGTAGTTATGTTATTATGATAAAACACTCTATCTTTTAACTTGATAAATGTAGCAGCAATATACAGGAATCGGTATTGTGCCTCAGTCTCCAAGACTACCTTTCTATCTAAACAGCTGCTAAAATATTCAAGTTGATCCAAATGTTCAAAGTGAATTTCTCTTCATTAATTAATAAACAAAATTATTTATACGACTCGTTCAAAATATTAAAACATTCTATAATATTCTATAGAATGATTAAAGAATGACGATGTTAAGCACTTTGCAAGTCTAGAAACCAAAAAGATTACTTTCTTGTTTGTGTTTGAGACCTGATATCTGAAATACTTTATAAACCATCTTAAGACCACTATCAAAAAATGAAGACTAAAGTTGGGGTTTATAATCATCCTTATTTAGCACCAGTTTTCATTAATGCCTCAGAATTTGACTATCAATAATAATTCTTCCTTTAATGAGATCAAATATTATCTGCATAATAGGAATAACAGGAATAAATTTCTATGGACAATCAGTTATTTTAAAACATTACCTCAAAGCTTTGGATTACATGAGTCAAAAGCCTTGACTGAATCAATAAAAACAATAAATAGATCATATCTTTAATCGTGACTTTTTTCATGCATTTTCCTGTCAATAAAAATTTGTAATAGTTTTTGAATGTCTAAATCTACACTGAATTTCTAGCAATCATCATCTAAAACTTACTCAATAAAATCCTTGCTGTAGATAAATATGATATTCTATAATAATTTTGCAAATTTCTCTATTCTCATTATTTTCATGAATTCAAACAATAGAACGATATTTAAGATCATGTTGTACATTTTCTTGTATATATACTTCTAAAAAAATTCCATAGTTTATCAACTATCATATCTTACATCATATTTAAAAAAAATTCCAGAGATACCATCAGAATCATAGCTTTCCATTTTTTAAGATTCCAAAGAAATATTTCTTTTCAATAAATATATCATTTAAAACAGTGGTCTTCAACTCTTGGCCTACGGACCGGCGCCGGCCTGCAGAAGTTTAGGAAAGTGTAATTAATATAAACAACTTTTATTTATTTTTTCATCTCATTTTTACCCAATTAAAAAAAAAGAAACAGAACGAAAACAAAATCTAATCAATCATACATAAATTAATTTGTTTTTCTAGTTATCACAGATGTTTATGGGGGAGGGGGGTAGAATTAAATTTTTTATTATTTTTCTAAAAAGAATTCAAAATTTAAAAAAAAAAGTTTTTTATTATACAAACTCCATATATATATAACTTCATCTTGCATATTTAACATTAAATACAGATATTACATTTATCATAATCATTGTCATGTAATTACACTAGCTGTGATATTTCCCAACATTCAGGTGAATAACATTTTATTCTTATACGTTTTAACAATGAAATAATAAATATAGCAGTGCAGGCACATTAATGAGAACGATTGTTATTGTACTGTTTTCTGTACTTGAGAAAGTGTTCAGCATGTAAAGGTAAGCAACACCATTACAATACACAGTAACTAGTGTGTTGTTTTGGTCAGTTATAATAATGTTCATCTAAGGCTAAGCAGTTTACAACTTTAAGAAAAATTATCTGTAGACTTCTGCTGATCCGCGAAATCTTATCCTTATTTTTGGCCGGTCCGCAGATGTGAAAAGGTTGAAGACCACTGATTTAAACCATTCATCTGAATTAGTGTATCTTTATTCAAAAAATGAATGAAATATTCTCTTTATCTATTCTAAATATTAAGATTTTTATGTAATAAAAAGCCATACTAACTGAAGTAGTAGGATTAAGGTATCATTTTTTCAATAAATCAAAAAAAAAATCTAAACTGACCACAATTAATTAAATAACTCCCTTGAAATTTTAACCCATCAATCATTTTCAGTAGTTAATGAATATTTTCCTTAAATCTTATACTGTTTTTCAAGCTTCCTATTAATTTTCTTAAACGACCATTCAAAAAAAGACATATTTCTTTTAATTGAGTAAATAATAATATGTTTACTGTCTAAGTATCTTCAGGGTTTGTAACTTTTTTAGGTAGCTACACCAACATTCTAATTGCTTTCATATTTCAGTAACAACTACCTTAATAACAAGAATAAATTTATGG
Organism: Epiperipatus broadwayi; assembly: GCA_028023455.1. NCBI lineage: Eukaryota > Metazoa > Onychophora > Udeonychophora > Euonychophora > Peripatidae > Epiperipatus > Epiperipatus broadwayi. Next base: position 5,712,842 of record JAQFVV010006221.1, on the reverse strand, counting down.
ATCTTTATTTTAAAAAGATGGTATTATGTTTAATGATTATAAACACATGGTGAAACGTACTATAAAAACAGTTCATTACTAAAATACCATATACTTATTTAGATTTCAAAAGTCTAAATCTTGTAATTATAATAAAACTTTAGGAGTTCTCTAAAGCAATTCTATTAACCTATTTCAATACCGTCTGCGCTTTATAAAATAAATATTATTTAACCTATATATATATATAAACTCAATAAAAATTGTAGTTTGTCTCAATCTACATATTTTATAATATAAAGAAATATGCCATCATTTTCTTTAAAATGTATTTGATTAACAGTGTTATATTTAGGTGGAAGTAATATGATGAATAGTTTCATTATGGTGCAATATACGTAAATGAAAGAATTTGTCACTTTCATGGCTTTTTTATAATTTTCGGGACATTAATATTGATATGTTAACAATAATAACATTTTTTTATAAGTCTATACTAAAGTTTGTAGTTGGAAAACAATACTAACTTTAAAATAGATTTTATTTTGCATATATAAAGGAATATTGTTCTAGTACCTTTCTTTGTGAGAACTTTATTAAAGTATCACATTTGTATAAATATATTTTAAACTGTATAAATTAATGAATAAAGATCACTAGATAGAGTTTACCAGTAGCTCTAAACAAGCTTTGTTTTTATAAGCACAGAAAGAGATAGAAATTCAAAATCTCTATTGTTTTTCCCCACCTCCAGACCAGCTGGTTTCGAGCTTATCGGCTCACGTCAGTGGAGGGCTGGGATACTAGAAACTAGATCTAAATTACTAACTCTAAAGTCAGCACTTATCAAACACGTTTCTATCAATTTGAAAGCATGAACTTATCAGACACGTAAATGTCTTCAAACTCAGCCTAACAAACTAGATAGCTATATGGGTCTGAATTCAGTTCAGTTTCACCATGTAGTAAAAGCCTCTGCAATATATAGCATTGCAAAAACTTTCAAAAGTACACTTATAATAATAAAAACAAGTTATAAATTTCATAACTTGCTTTTAAGCTTGCATTTTATGATCACTAGATGGAGCTTACCAGTAGCTCTAAACAAGCTTTGTTTTTACAAGCGCCGAAAGAGATAGAATTCAAAATCTCTAGACTGAAGGTGGAGAAAAATGATAGAGATTTTGAATTCAATCTCTTTCGGCGCTTATAAAAACAAAGCTTGTTTAGAGCCACTGGTAAGCTCCATCTAGTGATCATAAAATGCAAGTTTAAAAGCAAGTTATGAAATTTATAACGTTTTAATTATTACAAGTGTAATTTTGAATGGTTTTCCAATGCTATATATTGCAGAGGCTTTTACTACATGGTAAAACTGAAATGAATTCAGACCCATATAGCTATCTAGTTTGTTAGGTTGAGTTTGGAGACATTTACATGTCTGATAAATTCATGCTTTCAAATTGATAGAAACATGTTTGATAAGTGTAGAGTTAGTAATTTAGATCTAGTTTCTAGTATCCCAGCCCTCCACTGACGTGAGCCAATAAGCTTGAAACCAGCTGGTCTGGAGGTGAGGAAAAACAATAGAGATTTTGAATTTCTATCTCTTTCGCATCTGTAAAAACAAAACTTGTTTAAAGCTACTGGTTAGCTCCATCTAGTGATTATAAAACACAAGCTTAAAAGCAAGTTACGAAATTTATAACTTGTTTTAATTATTATGATGAATAAAGAATATATATATATTGGGCCAATCGAAATTTGGTGTAATTTTAGTGTGTGTGGAATGTTAATTAGTTTTAATAGGTGATGTATTAACTTACAGACATTGAAATAGGCTGCTATGACAATGAAATATTAAAGCAAAAAATGGGTTATTATTATTGCAATTTAAAATTAAACATTAATTTTATTAATTTAAAATGCATATGCAAATAATAAAGTTTATGACTTTGATAAAATTATTGTTGTTTCTTTGTTACATGTATTTTATTTATTGCATTCATAAATAGTAGATTCTAAACAATACACATGAATATTTAATGTCTTAGATGTTTTCTGTTGTTGGGTTTATATGAGATATGTAATATTTTATTGAAATGATATATATATAAAGTATATATTTCCAATGCAAGATTGTGAGAATATAGTGTAAATTGTTTTAATTTGCGTTAAGTTAAAAAAGATTACTTGTGTTTTAAAGTGTGAATATTATTTGTTATATGTAATCATTATGATTTTTTTTATATTTATTATTATTATTGTAAAAGAAGTTTTAGTTTTGGAATGCAAGATGAACAAGCATAACCTTGGATATGATAATGAAAATGACTTCAATTATAAGAGGTTATAAATAAGATTGAACGATTCGAATTTGTTCTCTATCATTCTGACTTTCATAGAAGCAAACCTAAGTTCTTTTATTTAATTTTTTTTTATATTTATTTTGAAAGTATTTGTTTGATAACCATAAAAATAATGGAATAGAAAGAATTATATTTGTCCAGGAAATTGGACAGGATTATTGAAAACTTGTTAAAAGAAAAAAAAAAAAAATTTATAACATTCAAATTTAGCTTGATATTTCCCTACTGAAAATGATTATTGCGTGTGAACAAAATGTTAAATAATGAAATATAAAAGTTAATAACATACTGCTGTATATAAGAATTGTTCCCATCTGCAGATATAACTTTATACCAATGAAGTACTTTGACGAAGATTTAAATTGGTTTATTTTTATGTCGTATTGTCATAAATGCAAATTGGCAACTGTTTATTCGTGATGCCATTACTATACTAAATATTTGCTAAACGAAGGATAAAATTCAATACAAGAATATGGGAATTTAATAAATATGCATCATTTTGGATAACTGTTTATGATACTTTTATTTTGTTTGGATTAGTAAATGTCATTAAAATACAGTTTATGGAATAGACATTGGAATTATTACATTTCTTTGAAGTGCCATATAGGAGGATGGTGGTCAGGTCGTATGTTAAGATGTATTTTATTTATGTGTTTATTGTTATAATATTTATAAATATTATTGATTATTACGTCTTAAGTTAGTTGTTTGATTTATATATGTGAAATTAAAAGGAAGTTAAATTTACTTTAAATTTACACTTAACTTAGATTTAAACTATACGTTTATTTGTTGACTGCAAATTACTTTTGGATATATCTGTTAAAAATAGTGAAAATCCGAAAAAATTGTATTGTAACAATTACTCATTGATATTTTATTTGGAAATAAGTGAATGAATGAACAAATTTATAATTATTATAATTTATATTAATCAATTACTTTATTATGAAGATTGTAGAAGTGTCATTAACTTCCTTGTATTTTAAATAGTGTACATTTTTGTTTCACAAAAATTTTATATATCATATATTAAATATTATATAATTGAATTTTTGATGTATAAACACCTATTTTATTAATATTAATTTATAAGGAAAATATTTCTCATATTTAATTAGAGTGTACGTTGCAAACATTTATTGTCTATTTGTCATTATTATTTTTTTATATATTTATTGTTAATAAATTTTAAATTCATTTAAACAAATAAATTTGCTTTGTCATTCAATTAACCATGCAACCCTATTGGCTAATAAGATTTTGATAGATAGTGGACATAGTCCAGGAGTTAAACGATTAGACTGGTAAGTGCATGTATTATTAAGTATTATTTTCTTTACAGTAAATCCAATATATTATCATTTAAGCTAAATATACATTTTTGTATAATAATAAATTAATTATTTTTGTATTGCTTGATGTTTAATAATTAATTAGGTTCATCATAATTATTTTATCAGTTATATGCAAAAATATAAATAGATTAATTATTTAGAGTAAACAAAGGCGATTATAATTGAATACTTGCACATTCTTTTTAAATTATTATTAATTGGATGTATATTGGTATTTAGTTAGTAAAATGGTTATCTTATAATATTATAAAATTGGTAATCATATACATTGAAATGGGTATTTGATTTCCATTAGATAGAATGATTTACTTTATTTAGATTTAAAGCTCATGGTACATATTGTATATTTAATTTAAATTTTAAGATTATTAATAATACTATGCATATTAGGGTAACTATAATTTAGAGTTTAATAACTTGCCTTTATTGATTTGAAAAATAATTTATTGTGATTTGCTAATCATATTTGTATAATAAGTATCAAATAAGAATCTTTCATTTATTTTATGTCATTATGATTGGATATTGTAAATTGTAAGGTTATTTGAAGGGTTGATTTTAATTTTATATTATTATAAGATGGCATAAGTGGTGAAGTATATTAAATAAATTGACCTTTTGTATTGTATTTTATTATAGTTTTGTATTGTAGACACTTTATCCCATTACAATTTGATGATGTAAATTTATAAAATTTTAAAAGAGAAAATTTTATATATTTTATTAAGGATAGATTAATATACCTGAATCTGTAAAATAACAAAGCCTTTTGCTACTATTAAGTATATTATTATTTATGAGACAGTATTGCTCTGTTAGTATCATCTTATTATTTTAATTTTTATAACTTTATCTTTCCTGTTGCATTGCCAAATCCATATAATATTAATATCATCTATGTTCTTTATTACTTTTACAATGTTTTTTTTTACAACCTAATAGGACAGTTTCGATTGCCTCAGCAATTTTCTTCAGACATTTTCTGAAGAAGATTGCTGGGGCAATTGAAACTGTCATATTAGGTTGTAAAAAAAGCATTGTAAAAGTAATAAAAAACATAAATGATATTAATATATTTTCATTTTTGTTAGCATTATTTTTATTTCATTCAGTTATAATTAGTAATCAATTGTTAAGTTATACTTTACTTTGTTGCAATTGGTATCTTAAGTTAGCAAGTTATACTAATGTCTTTGTTTCCTATCTTTATCAATTTTTATTCTGTTACAATACATATATATTAAATCAAAGACTTTCATGGGCTACACATATAAATGAAATATTATCTGGGTACATCCATGTATAATTTATTTAATATATATATTAAATAAATTATACATGGATGTAACCATATAAAATTTCATTTATATATATAAAGCTGTAAGAGACTCATTTAAGTAATAGATTGATTGTAAAAAAGTATTGTTGTTTTAAAAAAGTCAAATATTTTAGGGAATTTGAGAAATATTTATTAAGATTCCACTTTAATTATTGTGATGCCCTGAAACTAAATCTTCGGTACTACAATTGATATATAATGGAATGATCTTAATATATAAGGGTTAACTGTAAATAAACAAACAAGAAATTTCCAAAGGATACCCCTGCTGACTTGTAAAAAAGGACATTAGTTTCAAAGGTTGTATACATAGTATTTCTAATACAGTTTTTCTGTTTCTCTTTTTCCTAGTCATCTAAATTGCATAGAGCTCAGTCATCATGAGCTTCTCTTGACATCATCATTATCCTATACTGTAACAATGGGAATGTGTGTTTGTACTATTATGTTTACATCATTTAAATACATATGTGGCATTTTTGATTCCAATTCTCTTTTTTTTTTTTGGAGAAACCCTTGAGAATTAAAAAGGCAATAATGGGAATATGTTTAATAAACTGACATTAACTGAGATAATGCACTTACTTCAACCATATCGTTGGCTTTTATGACAATGATCTTTGGAACTGTTTATAAATGCCTTAATGAAAGAGGGGTCAAGCTGTGATACATATTTGACAGTATAATTTTTTAATTTGAGTTGACTAAAAATGAAAATAAACATTTAATCTTCTTGGATTCTGGATTTACAATATGCTGATGATTGTTCTACTTTTACATGCTCAAAAGATGATCTACAGATTGTACTTAATGTTTTGAATGCAAAAAATAAAGATTTTTGTCTAATAATTAATATTCAAAAAACTCAAGTTCTTTATCAGTCACTGATGGAAAATTATCCTCAATAATTTTTAGATTGGATAGTTATCAACTTGAGAATGCAAACCAATTTAAATGTCTTGATAGTTTTATAAGTACACAAGTAGTCTTACATTTTGGGGTGCAGAACAGTCCTTCACTGTGCTGCCAGTGCTTTTAACAAGTTAAAAGATAGGGTATTTCACAATAGGAAAATAACTACTAGAACTAAATTAGCTGTATAGAATTGTTATTTTAGGATAATTTATTATATGAAAGTGAGACTTCAACATCCTATCGACGACATGAAAACACTAGAAAATTTTCATTTAAAAATGCTCCAAAAAATTTGTAAACTACAATGGCAAGATCTAAGAGCACTTAATATATTTTTCAATTTGCTGGAGGTGATATTATCAAGTTTACTTTTGTAAAGTCACATCTTGATTGGATTGGATAAATAAAATAATACAAAACATTGAATTTGAACATAGTTTTCATGAGAGGTGGATTCTGTTAACAATATAAGAATTATCTCAAAGACAGTCTAAAGAAAGGCAATATGCAGATAATTGAAAAAAAAAAAAAAAGGCAATATTAATTGACTTCATTGGGAAGAGATAGCAAAGACACTGGAGAGTTACAATTAAACTTGATGTTGAAGTATTTTTAGAAAGAATATTTTTCTGCAAATGAAGCTAAAGGACAGCATCAAAATATATAGCAAATAAACAGAAAAATGAACCAGCATGTTCTATATGGAATGTAATTGTGGTCTCACATTAGTTTGCATAGTCAGTGAAAAATTCACCTCTGGTGTAGAATTATTTTTTTTGGTCGTTTATTTTATTTTATTATGAAAAGACCATATTCGTTTATGAGTCATTACTGCTGGTGATGATCATAACTTTAGCTTGAAGCAAAAATACAAACTATCTATATAAAAATAACATTTTTTTAGTGTTAAAATGGCAGGTAGGGCGATAATTTTTGCCTGAATATAATTATTACCTGTAATTTTTAATTTTTTATATTTATAAAAATAAATTGCTCAGAAAAATGTCATCACTGTTTGATTTTAACATATTTATATTTTCACATATCTAATTTTACATATTGTGATTCACTTAAGTTTTTTAAATTCTTACCGGCAGGAGAGCGCGTAGAGATTTATAATATTTAAGAAATATCGCATTATCGGAGATTGACTTCCATTTGAATAATTCCCAAGTTTTCAGTGCTTTATAATAATAAGTTTACATTTATAAGTCATGTTAGTCTTAGCGTAGTATAAGGCTGTTGTTTTGTTATTAACAAATATCTCCAAAATCAACTATTTTTACATCAGATTTCAAAATACAATAGAAATATTTACGTAATTGCACTTAGTTTTACATAAACAGAATATTCTTATATAGATATCAAAATAAAACATATCTTCACTAATTTATATTGTATTTCAATTTCATATATAATACAGGCACTTATTACGTCATTCAAAATCCAAATCATATAGATACTAACTAAACCAATGGATGCTAGATGACAGCAAGCATAGTTTTAAAATCAATTTCAAGTTCACTGACTTTCTTTCAATGATTGTTTGTAGAGTTATTTCAGCTAGATGCCTAAATATTTCAAAAAATTTAATTAGAATTTGAAAGCAAGTCTGCTTACTAATACCATACAAATAGAATTTGTTGGGCATTTAAACAAATTTTAATTCCTTCAAGTTGATTAGATCAAAAGTAATATTAGAATTTTATAACATTTTGTTTCAACTACACTTTTTTTTATCAATGTAAATTTTAATTTTATTGCTACTTGTAAATCTAATGTTGCTTTTTGACAAACTTTTGTTTTTCCATTTCCTCATGTTGATCATATAATTGCCCACTGATATAATTTTCTCATCCACAATTGTTTTGAATAAACTGAATTTCTGCCTCATTTAACTTCTCACTTATATTTACTAATTTTTCTAGATTCTCTGGCTGTCTTTTAATTGCAGAAATTTTATCCTCCTTATTTTTATATTATTAGCAGTTCTTTTTTTTAACTTAGTTGCATTTTCTCCTTTTAAATAACTTTCAAATAATATTTAGAGAATTATTCATATGAGTGCAATTTTCATTGAAGTTGATTTTTTTTATATTAGTATTTATAAATTCTTTTATAGTTCAACAAAATAGCTATGATGCTGCCATCTATTGATGAGGAGAGATTTTAATGAAAAAATTTAGTTTGTAATTTCTATTTAATCTTAAATTAAGTAAATAAACATATAATTATGCCAAAATTAAAAAAATATTACTAATTATAGTTATAAAGTTTTTTTTACAAACATATTTTATAATATGATTATAAATTTATTTATCAAAAATTTATAACAAGCAACTTGTTCAACACGTTACATAAAAGTATAATTACATTTAAGTTTTACACTATAAGTATATGTAATTAAATATAAATTTTATTACAAATAAAATAAATAAACTATATACAAATAAAAAGTAATAATCTGATTATAAATAAAAGTAGTTATCTTAGTGCAAAAGAATCTAAACCAAGAGTGTCAAACTGGCAGCCCATAAAAAAAAGAAGAAAAGAAACAATTGCATTGCAGACTATTTAACAAAAACAGCAATAAAACACACACAGCAGCCTTTTCAGATATAGTGGCAAAAAAGTGTAATAAACCAGTACTTTTCAAAATTTGACAATAAATATTATATTCTTTTATTATATACTACTATCAATCAGTAAATTATAATTATATCAATAATGATATTATGTTCTTTGCTCCTGTATATTTCCTTTTGATAATTTATTAGCTATATATATATATAGATTTAACTTAATTTTAATTTTTCAATAATTTAACAAAAGAAATTGATTTTGTTTTTAAGTTTCTATTCATTTGTTATTAATTTAAATATTAAAAAAATTATGAAATAACATATAAATACATGACATGCAACCCAGGTGAATTTTACCTATTAGAATAATGGCTGACACCCCTGGTCTAAACAATAACATAGAAATGATTCACTGACATGATAATTGAGAATGATCCTTTAGTAAGAAATATTAAAACTACTATAAACCATGTAAACTTAAAATTTAAAAAGCTTGCTAAGGGGAAAATGCAACTGCAGGATAAAAGTGAATATAATACAAAATGTAAATCTTCCAAAATATTCAAAACTTCTTCCATACTTTCTATTAAATCTATACAAAAAAACATATTTCTCAAAGTGCACTTTTCACAATCCTTATTATTGAAAGTTGACAGTTTTGACTAACTAGCAGTCCTTTCAGAACTAAAAAAACAATTGTATTGCAATTATCTATTATATAAGATATAAAATAACTTGATCCAAAATGTATATACACACATATAATTATTATTATTTATAATATCCTAAAATATAATATATTAAGTATAATATAAACATTAAAAGCCTAAAGTTAAATTAGTCAATAAAATAATTAAAGTTACCCCATATTCAAAACTAAATCAGACTAGCCAAAGAAAATCAGTTCTATAACACAACTATTAATTTCACTGCTAAAAGCAGAATTCTCAAGTGCAAAAGACTAAAATATATCAATAAATATATACTATTACCCACAATTCCCAAATATATCCCCCACACTCCTAATATTAAAAGAACTCAAGGTCAGAATAGTTTGAGCTTAATGAAAGAATAAAAGTACATAAAAGTAGGTTTGAAATAAATATCTTAGTTCTACTTTATATATCTATAAAAGAAATATAGGCCATACTATTAGTTTTGATCAAGCTAAGATTGTCTTATTTGAAAGAATTGAAATTAAAAAAAGAATTAAAGAATCTTTATTATTAAAAATTTATGATTCTGAAGCAATTACTCTGTTTAAGACTTCTTTTACTATTAAAGGTGTGCAGAGTGTAATTGTGGGTAATAGTTAATCCATATTTGTTTTAGTCCTTTACACTTGAGAAGTCTACTTTTAGCAGTAAAACCAATGGTTGGTTATAGAGTTGATTTTCTTTAGCTAGTCTGGTTTGGTTTTGAATTTGGGATAATTTTAATTAAGTATAATATATATATAATTTTAAAAAGGAAGATAGTAGGAATTTAAAAATATTAAGATTTAAATATATACTAAAAATATTTAATAGCATTAATAATATTAATGTTATATTTTAATATAAGTATATATATAATTATATTATTGTTTATAAATAGATTGGTGAATGTTTTTAGTGTTTGATAGATGAAATTTGTTAAGAAATTATATATTGTACATTTGACATAATATAAAGAATGTATATATTATGTGTTTGGAATATTATAAATATGATAATTATAAATGTATATTTATGTGTGTATATTAGTAATTATAAATTTATTTAAACGCACATTGATTACATAAGTAATATTTACTAAAGCTGTAACCTCAAGAATGTGTGCGTAAAAATGCGATAGCAGGGACCTCTACAGGTCTTAACCACAAGCTAATGTAAGCTTGTGGTTAAGACCTGTAGAGGTCCCTACTATCGCATTTTTACGCACACATTCTTGTGTGTATATTAGATAAAGTTATTGTATGCTTTATGTAGTAAATAACAATTACTTTTTAACTGAAAAATATTACTAGTCAATTGAAATTGTGAATTGTTAACAATAAAACATTATTTAAAGAGTGCCTAATGATAAGTGTGTTTTTTTATATAAAAATAATTAAAATTATAAAACAAAGATGTTCATGGATAAATCAAAACCCAAACTTTATCCACACAGAGCTTCATAATGATATGATTTTTTTCAATGTTCCATCACACCCAGAATTGGTTTGGAAAAAAATGTGATCATAAGATAAAAGTTGTTTACATAAAAACATCAACTGACACTAAACTCCAGACCTGATTCAGTACCTTCTAGATTCAAATAATGATGTTTGTCACCAAATCAACAGAGAATCTCTTATTCGGGATCCTTTTACAATTGGTTGAAATTGGTGCAAAGATGACAAAAGTTCAAGAAAATGAGTTAATCAAATCAGCAAACCTAAGTACAGTTCATATATATGGATACCAACATCAGAAATAGCTTTCTTTTCTGCAGCTAAAGTACTATATTTGTATTTATCAATTTCACTTATTAAAATAGACACATGCACACACAAATATTTAGTTCCATTAATGTCAACATCTTAGCATTTAAGCTGAAAAATAATGAAAGTATTAGATTTAAAATTTCATCAGATCAGTGATTATAATGAAAATGGTATTTGCAAGTTTAGAGATTATAATTTCAAAAATTCAATATTTTAGATTATCAAGAACTTTGTCAGAATATAAGCAATAATCACTCATAAAAAAAATTGCAATTACAAATGTAGAAATGTCAGACATAATCATGTATGTCATCATTACAGCAGGTAATTCTGTTTTGTAATTACTGATGGCGAATTAGTAAAAAACATACTTTTCATTAATAATTTTGATTATAATTATCTTAGCCCTTTGAAGTAAAAATCAATTAGTAAGATTTTGTTGGTCTTTATTTGTGTGTGTGTGTGTGTGTATGTATATATATATAGCAATTTATAAAAAGTTTAAATTTTAATACTTACAGCATTAACAATCATATCTTTTCTAGAATCTTTATCAAATTCTCTCTGTTGAATCATTGACATAGCTGTCACACCAACTTTAGACATTCCATAAGCTGTATTAGGCCATCCTTTTTGTTCATGGTCACCAGCCTTAGTATCACTTAAATAAAAATAATTAATGACAATCACTTTTTGTTAATGACATTCAATAAATATTATAATGCAGTGCTTTGTATATAATAAATGAATGTTTATATAAATCTTTCAGCATTTCATTAATATCCTGTGTTATTTAATATAGTGGCAGAGAAGCAAACTTAAGAGCTAATTGATCAGGGATTAATTTTTAACTAAGTTATGCTCAAATTGCTATGCGAGTGCTAAACTATCACATGACTTGCTGAGGAACTAATCCTATAATTATTACGTTATTATGAAAATTTTCTATATTGTGAATGTATTAAAAATTGTAATAAAAAAATAGGCTAGACCATTAAAGAAAAAAAAAAAATCTGTGATTATAAATTAACAAGTTAATGAAATGTTCTACAAAATTATATTTATTAAGAAAATTAAACTGCCCTCAGGAATATTAAAAGAATTTATCACTATATATTTTACATAAAAAATTAATAAATTGCAATAATAAAATGTAAAAATACCCCCCCCCTCCTCCATATCAATGCTTTCAATAAACACAATTTCAGTAATCTATGTGTTTGAAAAAAATAAATAAATAAATTAGAAATTAATAAACTATTTTTATTTTTTTTACTTCACAGTACTATTTTAATGACTATAATTTTTAAAAACATTTGGACAATATAATCACTTAGACAAGAGGAGAAGATACAATCATTTACTTTTAATTAATTTCAATTGTTTGTTGTTTTTTTTTAAAAAAAAGATGAGCTAAAGTTATATGCATTAAGTTCATTTTTACTGTCCCATTAAAATAAAAAGGAGAAGGATATCTTTTCATTTACAGGAAAATTTATCATATTTCTAAAAAATAAGTCATAGCATTAAAATTATTAACTATAAAATTGCTAATTATAATTTTTACCTAATTATTGGATATACATGTTGAAAAGTCTTCACTACATACATGTAAATTGAAATGTGTATTTCCATGCCCATATCAAGACAAAATCAAATGATAAGGATATAGAACTTCTATTGTAGAATAAATTTAAAAAATGAAAAGACATAAATTGAGACTACTCAGTTCCTGTTACAAATTGTAGTGAATTAGTGTATGTGCATCCCAATAAAAAGTCCTCATTGATAGATATGAGCCAAAAACTAGTTTTGGGATGAGAATTTAAATCACTGATTACTCAAGACTATAATAGATGACATTAGAAAAAAAAAAGCTGATCTAAATTTTACTATTTTAACTGCAGTTTCTAGAACTATACATTTAATAATTTAACATTACCAACTGAATCACAAACCTAATTATAATCAATACAATACTTCTGATCTTCCTTTTCAACTATCCCGTATTGTAAGGGTATACATATGTCATTACATTATTTTAAAATTAAAATAAGGGGAAAATAATTGTAAATAAAATTGATTTTTTAAAAATGTAAAAGAAAACTAAAATAATTATTTTAACATATATATAATCGCAAAGATGGAAAGCTATTAAGAAAGTTAAAACAAAAAAAACTAAAGATTAGTATCTTTGTTAAAAAGTAATATAAAAGAAAATAGAAATATTAATTAGTTTCTGTTTAAAAAAATTATGTTTAAATCTTAGTGAATGGAAATGATTGTTCTATTAATTGAATCTAAAGCAAATGAGCCCTTGGGCACTTTGTAATGTGAAGGCCGGATAAGAGTAAAAATTAAAGATTGTGTTTCCTGCTCTGAAGCAGACCGACCAATGCAAGCATCAAACCACACACAGGCCAGAAAGGAAAACATCCAGATGTGTAAGAACAAATGACATCATATGCAATCGATCCAGAGAGTTCCCGATAAAAGAGGCCAGAAATTATAAAAGATGGAAATATCAAATTATTAGGGCCTTTTTACTCACTTAGAAAATGAAATAACTGTTGATTCATGAACTGCATTGTGAACCCTGAAATATAAAGGTCTTGCAATGAATTAATTTCCTGTTATGCACCAGCTGAGGCAGCCTTCCAAATTGATGATTACTGAAAGGCAGCAAACAACAGACTGGTCTTCCCAGAAATGATAGAAATATTAAATGGACTACGAGTGGATGGATGGATGCGATGCATCATGGACAAGACGAACTTCAAATCTACCATGAAATGTATGAACTTTTATCAATTGAACCTTTTAAATATCTCTTCAATAGGTGTTTAATTTGTAAAAAAATATAACTAAGTGAACTCTTATCTGACCAGCAATAGGACTCTAACTCAATTAACAATCTTTTTATTTATTTATTAAGTTTGCTAATCAAGCATGTCCATTTTTTTTATTTTCATTTCTAATTATTTTTTTTTTTTAGTGTTAGCTAAATTATTAACTTGTGATAAATTTAAGTTGGGTGTAGATGGTTGCATAGATTCATTATGTTTATATTAGTTTAAGGGGATTAATTTCGGACTATATGTTTTGTAATTGAATCAAGGTTGGTGGAGGGATGTATGGGTGTTTCATGTCAATATAATATGACATGTGCTAGCATACAGGACTTAGTATCCCAACTGAATGCATGGCCAAAAAGTGTAGCCATCACACTGCCAATAGACGCAGATCTATTTACTGTACCTTGCATTCTTCTTGCTCTATGGATTGGGACTATAAGATGGCAAAGATCGCTCTCCCTCCATATGGAGCACTTCATATTCTTCATATTAAATGATTACTTAACTCACCAGACAGATGCACATTCCTGTACTGGACGAGGATCATTCTTCCTTAAATAATATCATGCTGCAGTCACTCATTCCTGTCAGTATGGTTTTATGCTAACGTCTTCATGTTGCAGCGATCACATCGATATATCACTAAGCTGGCTTAGGTTTAGCTGCAAACTCATAGCCTGGAGTTAAAAGAGTTAGTCAAGTGTGTAGTCTGTGTAGCCCATCTATGCCTAACATTCTAATATATTAACTTGTATAAACTGTCCATCTGTGTGGACTTACTAAAGTTTAAAATAATAACAAATTAAAGCAATATTAAAAGAATTTATACATCAAATTTATATATGTGCGTAAATAAATGTTTGTGTGATTATAACTGGCAGTGGCTTATTTTATTATTATTATTAAAAATATGTTTAACAATTTATATCGTTAAATCTCAGCTACTCCTTGAGTCAGTGACTAGAGCATATCAGTTGAATAAAAATAGAATCTTAATAGGAATTATCTGCCTACTATATGAATTTTTCAGATTCAAATGGGCTGATGGCACCCTGTACGGCAGATAGAGCAAGAATCCACTTTTTCCTGACCGTTATGGTATATATCACCAAATAAAGTTTCTTAATCTTCAGCTTGTTCTGAAACCAGCTTGAATATGTGATTAATTTCTTTCAGTATTTCACTGGCATGTAGTGTAAGAAAAAGTATATTAGTGTATACACTCTATCAAGATTTTTCTTTGATATAAAAATTTAAATTATTTTCATCCAATTAATATAATTTGATCATTACTTTTTGTTGATTCTTTATCAGCTTTATATAAAATTTCCAATGCAATATCATCAATCCAATCTTTTGGCAATAATCTTAAGGCTGATTTCCTTGTGGTACAGTTCCTCTGTATATTTTTGCCAATTCTATTTGATTTTTGTTATATTTATTTATTTAGTTATTTATTTAAAGAAAAAAAATGCATATACAAAAATTTCTCTTATAGCTAATGTTACATGGCATACAATAACACAGTGTGTGTGCACAAATAAATATAAAGTTGAAAGGATAAGTAGAAATAAATACAGATAAAAAAAATTTGTAGATATTTTCTACATTTCCCTGAAATAAATTAATCACATTAAAAGATTAAATAATTTTGAATTTAAAATAGAATTTTATTATAAATTAAACAGTTAAAAAGGTCTAATTAATATTGTATTCTAATTTTGAAATTAAAAACAAGCATGTTTTATGTTAAAATAGAACTGATAATTGTAAATATTTCTATTATCTATTTTTAAAAATCTTTTTAGATTACACTTTGATAAAAGTTCCAAAAGTAGCTTTTAATTAAGTGATTTGAAAAGAGTAAAAAGATAAGAAAAAAGTTTTTAATAAATATATTTTTGTCACCCAATCTAGCTAATATAAAAAGAGTTGATAAAAAGATTTGAGTAGTAGTTGTTTTGAGAAGTTAGTTGGTTTCCAGAGTTAGACAAATAATTATCATGAATCAAATGTAGCTGAAGTCAAGACAGTAGATCCAGCAGTGGTCTATTAGTTCACTATGCTAAAGTTTTGATCCACCTTGAAGGAAGATCCAACTTCTTTGCCCTCTATAACTGATATAGTGTTAGATGGATGGCCTGAGGTCTAGTGAGCCTGTTGAATGACACCAGTTACTTGATTATACTTTTCCTGATGATGCCAATCCTGGACTATACCAGTCTCAACAAGACCATCTCACTAAGAGACCTCCTAAAGCTTGCTGAAGAATTATTTTATATGTATGCTGATTTATCTGTATGCAGAGAGGCACAAATAAATGTATATGGTGAGTAGCATTATATATAATGAGAATGAAATTTTAAATAATTTCTTTAGTAATAATGACATTTTTAAAAGTGATAAATATATATAGAACAATATTATTTTAAATTGTTTATTAAAAAAGAAATAAAAGACATTTAAAAGTGAAACAAATAAATAATTTTGCTTGGATTAAAAATCTAAGAATAAAGAATTAATTCATTGACCATCCTATTTTTAAAAAAAATAATTAAAAAACAAATCTTTTTAGAATATTTTTAAAATGTTTATAATTAATCAATCAACCTGTCAAAAATTGATTTTAAAAAAAAAAAAACTGTTACGAGAGAATTTGATAACTGATTCATATTATTTTTTCATATATACATGTATATGAGAAATTTTATGTATATTCAACATGGAATTAATTATGAAATATGTTAATAATTTTATTATTTTGATGAATTCAAATAGATTAATAAATTATTATACTGCACATCTGTGCAATGATATATATATGTTTTATAGTTGTAATTATAAATTTATTAAACGCACATTGATTACGTAGTAATATTGACTGAGGCTATAACCTCGATAATAGGCGTATAAAATGTGATAGTAGGGACCTCTACAGGTGTTTTAACCACAAGCTTACGCTATGGAAGAAAAGAGGGGAACCCTTCTTTACTTCAACCTACTTTCTATTTAAATAGGTGAAGCTGAAGCGGTTGTGGTATTTTATATCAATTAAGTGATAACTTAAAAAGTTTTTATTTTATAGCAATTCAAATATATTCATCAATTGTACTGCACATCTGAGTGCAAATACCAATGTGTGTCATATAGACACGTATAGGCAAATTTTAATCACTTATTTTTATTATTATTAAATGACAATTCAAATATGTTCATTTATAGTATACTACATCTGTGTGCAGATATATATGTAAACTTATTGGAACAATATTTAAATCACAATGTAATAACTTGAATTTTGCATATAGGCTTATATTCTAAAGACCTAAATACAGTTAAAATTATTTTAGTGAACTTAATTCTAACAATTTTAGAATATTATATGCTGCATTATCTCTTGATCACAATAAGTTATAGAGCTAATGTTCTCTGAGCTAGATTTGTGCATAACTATCAATTATATCAAAGGGAAGTATATTAGTGTTTATGAACATCCAGTGATGATGATGATACTCTAACCAATCATGATGATGACATCCTGGTTGGTGTGAAGGGTATATCCTTTAAAGTCCATGCACTACATTTAGTTTAGTTTAGTCTCTATTAGAAATTAAGTTTATAGTTGGCCAGTGCATTAATGGTCCTAAGTGGCCAAAGCATTGATGACGATCAGCAGTTTTTATGGCTGTATATTCGATGGATACACACTTAGCTTGTGCAACCAAATTAATGGATTAAATAATTGCCCCAAGCTGGCAAAGGCTAAATAATTGGCTTGGTCTACAATAGATCCATTTTCAAATTCTGTCACCAGATTGACGGTTGATTTATTTTAATTGTTAATCACTCATAATGATGAGTATTACTTTTATTTATTTTTAATGCTGGTGAATTCTTATTTACTTATACTTATAGTTACTCTAGTGAGTTAACTGGGCTGATCACAGGCTGATCTTTCTAATCTCTTGCTCTTATAATATATAACATTACTTATATATTTTTTTGATATTATATTTTACTATTATATATTAAATTTCATTATTTGTTTATTTATGTTTACTCGGTGACGGATTCCATCACCCCACCCCCTCAATCTCATTTTTCTCTATATCATTATAATATATATATATATAAACATATAATACAATGACTAAAAAAAATAGAAAAAATACACATTATTGAAATTTAATTAAATTACCTAACAAATTTTTGTAAAATAGTATTCAGTTCCTCAATTGTAAGATCTTCAGCAATCAGTCTATTGTAAAAATTACCAGTTGTAATTTTACTGACTACTTGAGATACAAAACTAGAAACATTCACAACCCTAAAAAAAAAGTTTTAAATAATTAGGCAGTAAGTAAAAATATGGAGGTTTCTTTAATGGTTTTATAAAATAAGATAAGTAATATTTTAATAGCAACAGATATAAAATATTTTAAAAAAAAGTATTGAAAAACAATGTAAATATTTAGAACAAGAACATAATAAATAAGATTAAAAAATAAAAGTAGAATCATAAAAGAATACAATTTAATAGACTCTAGCAAGTTTAAAAAAAGTGTTTAAAAAACAACTCATAACACATAGAATAATGAATATTATTTAACTTTTAACTATCATCATAATAATTTAGACAATGCTAGTTAATATTTTTCAAATTATATTTAATTATAAATTATCAGAATAATGGCTTACATTGCTATTAAAAAGAAAATGCAGAATTAATAATAAATCATGAATATTAATAATTTTAAACATTATGTGAATGCCATTAATTTAAAATTCCATTATCAAATGAAGTAAAGTATTATTTACAATATGATATGAATTTACTTTTACTAGATAAATGATAAAAATTTCTATATAGAGATTCTAACAGGATAAAGGGAAGGAACAAACACATAAAATAGGCACTATATCTTTCCTCAATCAAATTATTACTATATATATATTCTAACCTCCCCCCGCGCATCCTCACCCCCAAAACATACTGTTTATAACGAATATTCCGGGTTCTAGCTCAGTTAACAAATAAATAAATGAAATATTCAGCATTGATTTAAATGATTACTAGCTCTAATTTCTAAAATACAAATACGGTTCAATTTTTTAAATGAATTAATAAATATTTACTATTTTCATGAGACATGGGGTGACAATACGGGGAACGAGATAGACTACATTGAGCTATTATCCACACGATACTAACTCAATGGCATAAGAACACTATTCCCCCCTTTTTACTATACCAAATAACTAACTCATAGTATTCTTACGACTTTCTAAGCTCTATTCACTACGATTACAATAATAATCATATCCTAATCTTCTTTATAATAAGAATCTAGCTCAATTAAATAAAATGAAGTAAAATAAAATAAAATAAAATCTCAGGTTCATAAATTGTATTCTGATTTAAAATTACGGTAGTAAAATAGGAAAAGGGAATTTTTATGTCATAATCTACTACACATCAACTAACAATAATAAAATAATAATAACAATAATAATATAATATAATCTTATTTCTTCCTGAAATAAAATAAATAAATACGTACGTGGTAGTAATTTAATAATCTGATAACAGAATACGTGTGGCAACATTAGCATATAATTTAATGTAATATTGTGGCAACCGACTTATGACCAATAAATAATATAAAATTATGATCTTTTAATTTTAACATACCAATAAATTCTCAAAATTATTATAACACTTTTATGTTTACCTTCTGTGCAAAATCTATATGTCTGTTTCAATTATAAATGTATCGTGATTTCATGCATCCATGTGGAGAAATAACAACGCGGACACAAAACTTTAAAACAAATTTAAAACAAAGTTTATTAACAACATAAATAAATTAACAATATTTTTACATTATGTACATTGGATATCCCTTACTCTCCTATCTCAACTTAGTTTACTAGTTTATAAAATGAAAATCAAAATATTATTTATTTTTCCTAGTTAAATCTTATCTTTTTAAACACTTAAGAAAATACAGTATTATTACTTGATTTATTATTATGGTTAGCTTATTACAAAATGCATTTCTTATATGATTATCACTAACACTTTGCATCCCTAATATTATTAAAATTATATTTTTTACAAAATTTACATTCGTAGTAAAATTCTACAAAACAATAAAATTCTAGTTTTATATTGGTTGTATGGAATCTTACAAAGTCAAAACATTGTTCTACATTCGGTATTAGGTTTTTATTATTCATTATCCGATGTTTATTAATCCTAATATTCTCATTTAAGCCTTACTTCGGATGATATAATTACAACTATTAATATACCATGCACAAGTATATGTTTATTATACCTTATTGAACTATTCTCTTAATAAATATGCAATACTTATATTCTAAATATTATTTTAAAACATTCAAATTTTGTTATCACTTTTAAAACAACTTTGTTTAGATTTCTTTTCAAAATCTTATATTCATTTCCGAATTAATTTTACAATGTATTATATGATTCTTTCTCTCTTTATGATATTTTGGACTTTCAATTTTAAAGTTACACAATACAATACATTCCAGCAAATAAACTATTCTTACACAAACGATAACATATCTTCAGTTCTATTTTATTCATTATTTCTTTGAAAATATCTTTCTGACCGATGCAGATTCACGAAATAAGGATAGCGAAGATAGATGCATAGGATCAAAATATATCTAGAATATTACTTGTCATAAACCTTAACAATCATGGCACAGTGAATTAAAAGACACTATAGAGGAGTGACCTTTACCTGTCTACCAACCTCTATTATAGGAACGATGCTAAAGCTATTTCTTCAGCTTTATTATAACATCAAAAATTTAAAAATATGCAAAAAAACACTGTCCAAACTATATGTGTTCAGTCATAGGGCTTAGTTAACTATACTGAAATCACACAAAACTAAATATGATCCAAATCCTTTATTTTTCTATTTCTTAAAAAAAAAACATCATCTTGGTTTCCTCTCCACTAGTACTTCCAAGTCACTATCCGACCTTATTTCTCAAGATTTTTCTATACTGTACATCGACAAATACATATCTGCATTTCTAACAATAATAAAATTCATTTATTTTAAAACTATTCCACTGTTCTATAAGAAAATCTTTTACTACTTTCCTCGTATATTTAATCATATATAAACTACTTAAATATCTGAATACTTTATCACATGAAAGTTCAAAAGAATCACACAATTGTTCTGTTAAATTATATTATTAATATACTTTAAATAAATTATTGCATGCATATTCCGAATTACTCCTATCTCATTATATGTTAAAAATGTTGTATAAAATGTGTACATATAATTTAAACTTTCACACTTCATTCTTAATCAATAGATGATCTAAAAAAATACATTATGCATTATAAATAACTATCAAAATTACCAAACGATCTTTATCTTCTCGATCGCGTTCTGTAGGCTTCACCATTCCATTGATTCTTGTAGATATAAGACTCACATACATACACTTTATTTTTAAACAATATTTCTATAACTTTATCAAGCTATTATATTTAAATCTCAATATTACTAAATTTATGTTTATATGTTTTCCCTAATCTCACATAGCATTTTATATTTTTAAAATAACTTAGTAAAATATTTAAACTATATTTACTGTACTTCTTTATCAAACTTTCTTGAAAACTGTTCATATTAAAGCTAAAAAAAAAATGTTTATTATTTCTTCTTCAGTCACTTAATGTTCTATTTTAAGGTAAAACAAGTATTGCTCTGTTTAATAAATATTCATAGATGACAATCCTTGGTTTTTTATAATATTTAATACAATTATTAATTATGATATCAATTAATCCCGTAAAGAAAACGTCTACATATTCTCTTCTAATATTTTCTGCTAATATTTTCTCCCGCGCGACTTTTACGATGCATCTTCCAGGTACTTTTATTTAAATATTCAATAAAACTTTTCTGTTTCCATGGATCCATTTTATTAAGTATATTAGATTTATATATTTTCCAATTTCTCTTAGAGAAAGTTTTTCTGTTCTTTTTTTTATTTATAAAAAACACAATAACACTTTCATATCATTATTCGGTAATTTTTCCTTTCTTTTAAAGCTCTGGTAACTATATACTTTGCAATGTTTCCTTTAGAAAGATAAACACCTTCATTATAACTTTTACATAATTTTTTCTTTATAACAAACGCATCTTAATTTTTCCATAGAGAAGAATAAAATAACTTCAGAGTAGCCTTATAAAATTGTGCGTCATAATTTTTCCTGACGGCAAATAACTTCTTTTTTAAGTTTTCCGTATAGCATCCAAGTTATATTTCTCTGAGTTACAATAATAAGTTTCTGGTTGAGCATAAATAAAGCTGTATCAAGGCACTTTCCAAATATTTTTCCTTTAACAATATTTTTATATACTGTTTTCTGTAGTATTTCCATTTTTTACTGTAAGGTTTTGGCTAAACTTGAATAAAATCACTGGCAAGAAAACTTTTAAAATTAGCCATTCATGTAAAGGCAGTCAAAATATTATATGTTAAAAAAAACTTTTACAATAAATATAAAATTTTAAAATTATATCCCTTTTCTAGCTTACGGTCTTATCCAGCTAAAAAATTATGTTACTCCCTCCTTCACTTACACATTACTTTCTCCCGCTTCGTCTAATTCTTATATTTTGTCTGCTAAAATACCTCCGTTGATTGGTTAATTACTTTTTTAGCGCGAACAAATTTACACATTTTAGTTTTATAATAGATTAAACATTTTTAAAATAAAGAATTTATGACGTAATGATTTAAAATATTACTTAGAATAGTATTTTTAAACTCAATTATAGTTTTATCAAAATCATTTAAACTTTAAAACAATTATTAAAATAACATTTAATATTTCAACTTTTACTTTAACGATAGATAGCAACTATATTTAGTTTTATAATTCACAAACTTTTTTATTATATTCTAACAAGCGTGTGTGTGAAGGTATATAATATACAGTCACGATTACTAACTTTATCAGATGATTTTTTTATTTTACGTCTCGGTCTAAATTACCAAAACTGATATATTTTATAAAAAATTTGGAAAATAATTTAAACTTGTAGAACTAAATATAATTCTCACCATCCCAAAGTTTATTTTAAAATATATTAGATTAAATTTGAATATTAATTATAATTATAATATTACATATAGTTTTTATTTAATTTATTAGTTTTAAAATATCATACTCGAATTATTAATATATTTTTAACTATTTATAGCTGTGTTATTTTATATGGCCAGCTTTTACAACCATAAGCAAGGATATAATTAAGCTTTATTTAACTGTTTTCTTTTAAAATAATCCATTACACTTTTATATACCAGGTATTTTCAGCCTTAAATTGTACTATAAAATCTAATCGATTATACAATTATCAATATATTACACAAACGTATTTTAAAATTTTAAATTTTTTAGCAATTGACCATTCTACCTTATTATGACCTATAGATAAGGGTACAATATATATATATTGATACGAAGATTTTCACGGGTTGCATATATAAAAGACATATTTTGCAGGTTCATCCGTGTTAAAAATTTAAATATTTATATACAATTTTATTTGGATAAAATATATTTATTATTGCAAATTAACCAATAAAAAAATAATGTCAGATGATCACCATCTCTTATACTAGCTCATAATTGTTATTAAACAAAACTCTCCATACAGTAGTGCCACCCTGTGCCAACCAGAGTAATCAATGGATGCCAGAAAGCTTGTGCATAAAATCCCTATCTAGTGCATACTCATCCAATATCCCCAGACTAGTTTCTGGCTTGTGGCCTTCGTCAGTGAGGAGCCTTGGATCTGAGAGCACTGACAAAGGCCACAAGCCAAATATTGGATGAGTAGGCACTAGATAGGGATTTTATGCACAAGCCTTCTGGCATCCATTGATTATTCTGGTTGGCACAGGGTGGTACTACTGTATGGAGAGTTTTGCCTTGTTTAAAAAAAATAATGCAGAAAATAAGATAAATATCAGAATTTTCGAGAGAGAACAAGTTTAACTATTACATATACTGCAATAATTTGATTAAATATAATGTAGTTTCAAAACTATACCTGCTCACAGCAAATTAAATATTTCAAATTCAATTAATGTATTAGTAATTTCTTATTTAAAAATAATTACAATTATATAAAAAAGATTTACAAAATGTTATTTTTCACTCATCTTTCATTCCATCATTTTACTACCTAATTGATGATGATGATAAAAGTATATGCAATCACAACGAGTTGAAAACATGAAAATATCTTCCCGGATTAAAGGTAAATTGATTAACTTCAAAAAATCTTTTTTAAAAATTTAACATTGGTGTATCAAATTCACCATTTCTTTTTCGTAATTATTTTAATATTAAGTATTTATTGATCCATTATTTTATACTCACTCCACATTTAACATTCATGTTTTTATTTTGAAATTATCTTTTATCAGATATAAAGTAATAAAGAACATAGATGATATTAATATCAAGTATTCATTCATCAACTCGATCTAATATCCATTTCTTGTTATATATTAAGTAATTATATAATCATTCTATGAGGGAAAACATAAACTATTCTTTTTACATAAACTTGCGGAATAGTAGCGAACTATCCATTCAGTGGTGTTCAATGACACCAAAATGTATAGATACTGAACTGAACTCTGATCTATATGACTATATAAGCAAATGAGTCTGGATTGAAAATATTATTGTGTTTCTATCTTGGGCTCATAGGTTTATACTTAACAAAAGAGGCAAAAGATGACTGCTGAAAGGTTGCATTCAATCCAAAGATCTAGGTGCAGTGCTCTCAGATTCAAGCTTCTTCACTGATAAAAATCATAAGCTAAAAACTTGTCTGGGAATATTGGATAAGTAGGCTCTGGATAGGAATTTTTATGCATCCATTGATTACTATAACTTGGACTAGGTGGCATTACTTTATGAAGAGTTTGCTAAAGTATAAAAGCTTGTGCAAGCACAGAAAATGGTGATATAATGATGTTTTAATAGTTTTAACTTAAAGAATTTCTAAACTATTGGTCACAACACTCTTATGCATATTATATGAAGGAATCAAGATATAGTTTTACTATGCACATCATCTGGTGTCTACTTTCTATTCTTCTTGTTGCAGATTGGATAGAACAGTCTCTTTTAACGAGTACTGAACTTTAAAAACTCAATGCACATACTCAAAAAATAATAGGATGAAACTCTAATTGTAGAAAAACTATTTGGAAATTTAAAAAAATAATATATATATATAACTGACATAAAATTATCATTATTTATTACTTCTGTAAAACTATACAAACAAATTGGCATGGGTTTGAAACTTTTGGTTTTTTTTATTTTTAAATATTGAGACATTGGATAAGTAATTCATAGGAGTAAAAAATAGCTTTTAGATGCATAAGGATAGTTGTTCTAGTTTTGAATCTTAACTCCTCACTGATGAAAATAAGTCAAAAACCAAAATATAAACTTTTTTATTATACCACTTTATCATCTGAATTCTATTGTTTACTCAAACCTACAGAAGATGATTCTACAATAGGGAAAGAGATCTGCTTTTGTGAAATTATACCAATATTGATCCTATAGATAAAAAAAAAAAAGTCTACAATCTCTTATTCTTATAGTTTAATTTTTATGAACATGCTACCACAGAGACATAAATATAATGAAGCAATTATATCATAACAGCTATGATTTTAATAAAGCAAGATCAGCAGTTAGGAAAATGCTTCTTTTACTGACAAATGAAGAAATATTCCAAACAAAAAAAGACTTTTTTTCATCAAATAATCTTAACTCTATTAGATGTAATTTCTTTTTTTTGAATTAGAAGAGAATAGTTCACCAGCAGGCATTCATTCACTATGAGTATAAAAAAGTCAAGAGTTCAGACTTTTGATCAAATTTATATGCAATATATATATATTTTAATCCTGTTTAACCATGTGGTTTAATTGTATGATTTTTCTCCCCAAAATTGAGAAGTTTTAATTCTGTTAAAGTCTATGGTGGAAAAATTTTTTAAAACCAAATATAAAAAAGTACTTCTACAACAAATATTATTCCTATTATATTTATTTGAACTGTATTTCTCTTACTTCAACCATTAAATAATTACATACAATGATTAAATTTAGGATAAAAAGCAAACTCAGAGTCACAGATGATGTTAGTTTGACTACAGAAGTTAACAACAAAAAAAAACAAAAAAAAACCACGAGAAAGAAGTCTCCCCCCAATTTATACCTTTTTTTTTTTTTTTTTCTTTTCTTCTCTCCATTACCCCCCCCCACTTTCTTTTTTTTCCCCCCCCCCTCCATTTGTCCTTTTTTAGATCTTTTAAAATCTTTTGGAATCAGTTTAAAGTTTCAATTTTCAAACCTTTATCATCCTCTCTAAAAAATTTCCCGCCCCAACCCCCTTTCCTTTTTTTAAATTTTTAAAAAAAGTAAGTAACACCTGTTTTTCTCTTACCCATATATTTGGCTTTTTCCTCTCTTTTTTTCTACCAACAAACTTCCCCCTCCCTTTCTTTCTTTCTCTTTCTCTTATATTTCCAAACCCCAAAACCAAAAAAAAAAAAAGGGAAAAACCACAATAAAAAAAAATCTTCCTCTAACAAAACATATCTCTTCTCACACCTATCAATATCTTTCCTACCATCATCATGTAATGTAATCATTGTTGTTGTATTTTATTAAAAAATCTTTAAAAAAAAACAACATCCTGGAGGTATAACTCCCCGATGAAAAAGTTATAAAAAAGAAGAAAAGTTTATAGAAAAAAAAACCCTTTTCATAATCTACAAAACCCCAAAAAAAATTTGAACCCAAATTCATTTTTCCCTTCTAAAACCTCCCCCAAAACCGGGGAAGAACCAACAGAACAAAAACCCATTTTAAAACCAGCTTGTTCTCTTGGTTATAGAAATATGAACTTCAGATTTTTAATGAAACATGGATTATAAATCAGTGACCTTAATCATAAGTAATTATAATATTCATTCTATATGTTTTTAAATATTCAAAGTTTCAAAATGTTTACTTGGAACAAAATTTTATTGATTTTAAACTAATAGACAATCTATTCCACCAGGAATTTGCAATTACAAATAACAATTTATCTAATTACATTTTATATTCTAATTCTCTTGTTAATCTATAGGATGTTGCTTGTTCAGAATACATTAATAAAATAAAATGCAATTCATGCTTAATATTCTTATATAGATGTCAATAATAGAATATTATCATTTAACAATTTGTATTTTTAATAACCTGAATGTTATTTATCTTATGTAATAATTTGTAGTATTTCTCCACTTTCATATGTTCTCTAAATATCATTTGCCTTATTGATGTTTAGCTTGCCTACAACTAATGTATTATTATAACATCAGAAAAATTATTAACTTAATCCATTTAAAATATTGTACACATTTTGACAAAAAGTTACTGATAAAATAATAAACACGAATTAACTCCTTATATTAGTAAATTAAGAATTTTAAATTTCTCTCTCAATATTATAATAACAAAATTAAAAGCGTAAGAAGCACTTGAAAGAGAAGCTATAAAGAGTGCAAAATATTAAAAGTTTAGCGCTTTCAAGGCTGGTTGCCTTATATTCATTGCTAACCAACTGATTAAGGTCTTGTCTAACAAATTTAAAATCAGTTCATACACTCCTCTGTACCAATCAGTTTATCAATAACTCCAAAGACAAAATTAACCCCACTTAGACCCCCATGTCGTTTATAGCATTTCATGCCCTCAACCCAGATGCCATGCCATTTATTATGATGAGACCAAAGCTGGCATAACCAATAGGACTGCTCAACATAGATACACTTGCAATGGAGCACAGAAAAATAATGACAATTCATCAACATTTCTGGAACACTCTAAGAAGACCGGCCATATATTCGAACCCTCTAACACCAAGATAGTTTGCATAGAGAAAAACGACATCAAGTGGAAAATTAGAGACTCTATCAATAGATGCAACACCTGCTTTGACATCTCCAAATGCTGGGCTGGCTAAATAATTTGCATGTATTTTGCATATTGGTATTATTACTATGTTCTGTACGGCTCAGTATTGCTACGAATACGAGGCAACCTGCCTCGCAAGCGCTAAGCTTTTAATATTTTGCACTCCTTATATTAGAAACATTAATTATTCAAATTTCGGTACTTACGGATAATTTGCCTGATGACGTATTTGACCCACCGGTTTCCCTTCCGGTAGGCATCGACGATCTTTGTATGACAATGTTGTCATGGCAACGAAGTGATTGGCGTGATTAATCCATCAGAGAGTCAATTTTTTTTTTTTTTTAAACCGCATTAACTTTTTTTTTTTAAAATTTACAAAAAAAATTTTTTTTTTATATTTCTTCAATTATCAAACTTCCACTTAATTACATTTAATTTGTAAATAATTTTTGGGTTAATATTTCTACAAATATCAAATTATTTTTCGTAAATTCATTAGCCAATGTATGTAAAAGTAGGGCATGTGATCGCGATTAATGGCACATTTTTATGTGATCGCCATTAACGGCACATTTTCCATAATTTTTTGTTTTTATATTTTGTATTGACATTATTTTGTATTTCATGCATGTAAATTTTCACTAATTTGTTGGGTTTTTTTTTGTATTTTTGGGTTAATATTTCTACAAATATCAAATTATTTTTCGTAAATTCATTGGCTATACAGTACGGTTTTAAAATTAGGCAATGTGATCGCCACATTTTCCATAATTTTTTGTTTTTATATTTTGTATTGACCTTATTTTGTATTTCATGCATGTAAATTTTCACAAATTTGTTGGGTTTTTTTCTACAAATATCAAATTATTTTTCGTAAATTCATTGGCTATATTTTGTATTTTATATCTTGTACTACAAGCTTCGCTTGTCAAAAACACCCAGGGCCCCCCCCCCAACAACTACAGCGCTGCGCGCTGTTATAATTGGCCACATTTTTAAGATTTTTGAATAGTTTTCATGCATGTACATTTTAAATAATTTTGTGGGTACTATATTTTGTATTCACAGTATTAAATTTTCACTAATTTTTTCGTAAATTCATTGGCTATATCTTGTATTTTATATCTTGTACTACAAGCTTCGCTTGTCAAAAACACCCAGGGCCCCCCCCCAACAACTACAGCGCTACGCGCTGTTATAATTGGCCACATTTTTAAGATTTTTGAATAGTTTTCATGCATGTACATTTTAAATATTTTGTATTCACAGTATTAAATTTTCACTAATTTTTTTTTTTTGTATTTTTTTTTCAGGACCAAGAAACATGCTGGTGTTCAGTCGGTGTGTAAACGTGACATTCCTTTTGTTTTTCATCACATGGTCAACCGATGACGTATTGCCCTGAAGGCATACCGATTTAATGTTGCGCTTTTTAACGTGACGTGTTCACGTGATATGCGGACACATCTTATCGAGTAGATGTGTCTGCAGATCACTTGGAGACGTTATCTTAAAAATCGCAACATTAGACCGGTATGCCTTCAGGGTAATACGTCATCAGGCAAATTATCCGTAAGTACCCAAATTTCAAATGAATAATAATTGAATGTCTTCATTGCTGAGGCGTTCATAAAAAGTTTGAGCATCGGAAATGATAAAATTGAGCATCATCTGGACCTTAAACTCCAGAAGCTGCTATTTGTACGTTGAATGTTGTATATGTCTAAGTGCAAATATCAGAATAAAATATAACAAAAATACCACTAAATGTAGTTACCCATGACTCTCATTGATATTTGGTTCTAAAGTGGAAACTTAATTTCATAAATTCCTCTATTAATTTATGTGGGAGAGGGGTGGATAAAAATTATATGCATATATAATAAGTGTAATAATGCTCAAGGGTAAATGGGTTTATAAATAATCATTAAAAAACAGTCAACACTTAGACAATCCCAATATCAATAACAATCAACAATTTCAAACTGTTGTCAAGGCAATCTACTTTTAACACCTTTATTGTTAAAAGAAGGTTGCCTTGATAACACTTTGAGATTGTTGATTGTTATTGATATTGATTTAGTACTGATTATAATGTTGATACAAAGATTTTCACAGGTTACAGATATAAATGATATATTTTGCCTCTACAATGATCTTTATAATATTCTACTCATCACCCAGTTGATAGTTTGTGTAATCAAGCTGAAATGTTGGCATATTTATAATCAAAATCATACATGGATGAACCCGCAAAATATATCATTTATATATGTAAAATATATCATTTATATATGTAATGTGTATATATACATATATAATTGTAAATTACACATATAATTACATTTTCTATTTGTTTGTATAATATTCTCTATCAGAAAGTGTAATCATTAGTTTTTAATAAGCAATTCAATATGAATTATTAAAAATGAAAACTTTTAATGACTTAATTCTAATATTTGCAATTAACATATTTGATTGAACAATGTTACATCACAGCCACATTACAATGACCACCGTTGACAAAATAATTTGAAGTAGATTTTAAATTTAATAATTGTTTCACAATAATTAAGGCTCATGAAGTAATTATGTAATACAAGTATCAAATGTTTTCTGTAATAAATCAATTAAAAAACAATAAAGTCTATTTTAGATTTGACAAACTGTATTATATAAGGATTTTTTCATTAATTCTGTTAATACTTGGAATCAAAAAGATTTTGCACTTATCATTAGATGTTAATTATTTGCTTGTTAGTGAATATTATAAAAATATCAACTTTTTTATTTCATTATTGATATTTGATGGTTTAATCCAGAAGTTATATTTGGAATTGTTGATATTATTATTGATAAAACGATTCAATTACAAATAAATCTCTTTTCACAACATAAATGCTTTTCAAAAGTTTTCTTCTTCATCAGAAATTTATTTACAATTGCAAAAATAGAAATATATATATATCTTAAAATATAGTCATTTATTTAAAATACAGTTTATTGATTACTTAAACAAGACCACTAAAAAAGCTTATTAGCATCAAGTAAAACAATAACCATCAAATTTTGTACAAAAACCAAGAATGGAATTCATTTGAATAACTTGAAAAATGCATTTAAGCATTAATTGTCTCAATTTTTACTAAATCGTTTTTTTTTTTAGAAGACATAATTTATTTAAAAATCTCTCTTTGATAGGCAAGCCCACTGCAGACTTGACTAAAAATATGTTTCAATCATAGGGAGTCAAAAAATCCTTGTCAGAGGATCCACATAAATTTTGGTGGTCAAATGAATGATACCTGTTCTTAATAGTCATTGATTCTTACTCAAAATGGGCCAAACACAAGCTCATAACAAATACTAGCACAAACTGTACAATTAGAGTTCTTCAAAAAGTTTTGCTAGCCAAGGTTACCCTGAAACGTTAATGTCAGACAATGAAACTGGATTTACCTTTCCATAATTTGAAAAATATTTGGCTGATAAAAGATTAAGCCATATTTTAACCTATCATTCAAAATTCAATCAGTTGGCTGAGAAAGTACATTTAATGTCAGTTAAAGATATAAAAGAAGCATTGGTAGAAATTATGTTTTACAACACCTCATTCCAAGTGCATTCTTTGAAAATACCGGCAGAATTCTTAATGCAGCAAAAGTATCATACTCATCAATCAATATTAGCAGATAATGTAACTAGTAAAAATGTTTTAGACGAGAAGAATTCCAAAGTAAACTTTAGAAAATTTAAAATTGATGAAACTGTATGGTCTAGATATATTTTCAAAAGGAACTGGATTCCTGGTGTCATAGTAGTATCTAATATAATTAGAATAACCAAGTTCGCTAATGGACTACTTATGAGAAGACATGTTAATCATCTACATTTGCATCTGTGTGATAAGTCCAATGTGATAAATGGTAAACTTACACTAGCTAATTCAAAAACAGAATCTAGTGAAAGTAAAGAGCATGTTGATGTCTTCTCAGAAGAATAAAATATGGAAACACTCATTGATAGTCAAACTGATGAAGTAAATATTCAATCACAATTGTACAGCAAAACATCACATGATCACCATTTCTTCTGGCATCCATTGATTATTCTGGTTTGCACTCAATGGCACTAATGTATGGAGAGTTTTGCCTATTTTGCACAGCAAAACTGGAGAATGATGCTTTAGCATCAAAACTGTAAGATTAAGCAGATTTGACTATTGATCATGACGATAAAAAACCTGTGTCTCTATCTAAACATGCAAGAAATCGCAGAAGGCCTGGGAGATTTAAGAATTATATTCTTGAGTAAGGGCAAATGCGGACTGTCTGTGCATATATATATATATATATGTTTATTATTGTAAATAAAGTTTAATAAAAATTTATAATTGCATGCAGAAAGTACAGTTATTATTATTACCTTCATTAAGATGTACATTCTAGAAAATAAGCATTCCATATAATAAAATGAATAATAAATAAGACTAAGATATACTAATTAGCATATCTATGAAAAAAACTTATAAGTCAATAGACTACTAGTTGAGTGATAATGAAATTTCTTGCAAAAAAAAAAAAAGCATGAGCTAATTCAGAGCTATGTATATTGTAACAAAATTAATGTTACTCAAAAGATATAAGTAAAGGAGTTCATTGTAACAAAATTAAAGGTTGATCAAATAACTATTTCCATACCTGAGTTGAAAGGTAGTCCAAATATCACGAATTATAATATTTAAATTATTAATAACAAGTATTATAACTCAGGTATATGAAATCACGTGAAGTGAGTACATTAGTAATTCAATAAAATATAACTCAGGTATACAGGCAGTAGATCTTATCCACTTTCATTTCTTGGTTTGATGTTAAGTGCATGTTTAAACAAATACTAAGTGAATATGGTCTAGCAGGGCGCCACTAGATTATCTGAATCTAGACACGGTTATATCTAATAACCTTTCACATGTACCGGATTTGAATCCCCTTTTTTGGTACTTTATTTCTAATAAAAATGGGAGATTTTGCTTTTTGAGCCATATCACTATACGCACTAATATTTAGGTAAAAGTAAAACATCTATAAACCAAAGTGGAGTATATTAGACATAAATCATTTCTCAGATCTTAGCATAACAAATGTGTTTCAATATTTTTATAAGTTTACTAGCTCAGATTATATATAACTAATTTAGGATGGCAATTCACTCATCCTTGCATGAAATAGATGACGGGATGTGGTTATAATAATACTAAGAAATCACTAAATATTATAAAATCAATATTTATTTATGGCCTTTAAACAGTTAAACAGCTCATTAATTAAAACGTTGATGACGATGATGATGATGATAATAATAACGATAATGACAAGGGTTTCAACTACAGCTCTAGGACTAAGCCTAAACATAAAACTAATTTTTATAAAGAAATTCATAATTATTGCTTAATTTTAGCATACTTACTTATATCTTAAATAACTAATATTCAACCATTGATGATGATGAATAATCACACTTAACAAAGACTACACTTAATGAAATATATACGCCTCGTTTAATAAAACAAACTAATATTTATTACTACATTTCTAACATATACATAAAAATTTCTAGATAAACATGAAAATTGACATGAATAATAATAATGATAATAATTGATTATATAACAATCCTCAGATTAATTTCAAGTTCTTCCCCCTTTCCCTTCAAATGTATTTTGTATTAAGTTGGACGTCACATTGACCATGATTTTCACTCCATGAGAAAAGTATTTCAAGAAAAAAATATTATCTGCTCATTAGCACACATACTTTATAAATCTAACATGTAAGTAGAATGTAAAAGAAAATGTTAATAGAATTGAAAGAGCAAGTTTTAGAAACAAGTTTTAAATTATTTTCTCCCCCGCTCTTCTACCTCTGAAATGCTATACTTAACTTGAAACAAAATAATCTAATATTCTAATACTACTCATTATTTCACATTCACTCGCAATTATACACATATAAAAATATTATTATGTATGTGCGTGTTTTATCCCATAATAACAAAATATTATTTAAAACCAAAATAATAATAATATATTAGTTAAAACTAAAATCATAATACCATAAAAAAAATTGTTTTACACATTAATATTTTTCATAACTGTAAAATTAATAAACAAATAATTTTCATACATTCAAGATAATTTATGAAGCTCAAAGTTATTATTAGTAAGACATTCTTGTTTTAATCGATCTGAATAGTCTTTAAAAGTTCTTTAAATAAAATATACCACTTTATTGCTAAAATGTTTATTAAGACTCTGATATCATAAAGAAAATAGATATAAAAAGTCATATTACCGATCTTTTGTTTGTGGCGAATTTCCAAGGGTTCAAACTTGTCTTGTATAATGTCTATATTTCTGCAGCTACCATTTCCGTTTTACGTGGGAACAATCTCTTTCTTGAGTTGTATAACTATTTGATGATGATGACTCTATTGAGGTTATTTGCTTTAGTGGATAATTTGGAAATCATTATATTAATTTTTCTTCTCTTCCTGTCAAGCATTATTCTTTTAGTGGATGAAATACAGCGGTTGTTTTCACATTTATAAATTTTCTTGAGTTTAAAATCAGTTGTTGGAACAATTAATTGGACTTGATGATTAATATTTATCAGTAGATTAATTCATCTTTTATCGAATGCAGGTGAATGCTTTCTTCCTTCTATTAAAAACATCTTATTTCTCTGGTCAGTTGAAAGGTGTAGAATATTATTTTAGACACAACATCTTTTCTTTCCTATATGATGTGCAGCTTCCCCAGATGGTCCGGCAAAGATGGGACATACATATAATTTTTCTAGCCAGCCATTTCTTATATTTTCAACATTCAATTTAATAGTCTAATAATCTGAATCATAATCACAATAATAATAATTCCAGACACTTTTTATATCCAATTTTTAGCTAACTTAACCAATCAGAGATAGCGTCACTTGCTATTTTTGGACAAATTTGTTTTAATTAGATCTCTAATTTATTTTCAACTAAATTATTTTTCAACTGAAAAGTTTAATCCTTTTTCCAGACACTTTTGTTTAAAAAATAGACTTAATCCTTATTTCCTTTCTTTTTTTTTTTTTTTTACATCTAGGTAACATTTCAAATTTTTGAGCTTCCTTCTTTAGATCTTAAGATAAGACAATTTCAAAATTAGAGCTCTCACCCATTATAAGCTCCCAAAGTGAAAAACAATCATTTACAAAAAAAATTGCTACAAAGATAGATATCTGATTAAACAGATTTCCTCTTTTAACATAAAATTGTACAAAAAAAATAATTTGACAGATTTAATCCTTCCTTTTCTTTCAATATTTAGTAAATGTAAATTTCTGTATGTAATGTACACACATCCTTCATTCTTTCAAATCATTCATAAACTAACATTAAATAATATAATTGCTAGCTTAGTAATTATAACCCTATTATTTAAAATTAAATCTGTAACTTTTAAATCCCAATTACATTTAAAGAAAAGCAAAATAGAAGTATAGAATAAGACATTAAAATTGATCAAGCATAAGTTAGTTTTAAAGAAAGTTAAAATGTTGAATATTTGAAATATAAAACAATTAAATAGCTTACACATACACTGCCTATACGTATGCATTATAACTTTGCTTTTGAACAGAAAATTTAAATATTAAATAGTTTAAATGTGTGTATTACCTTTCTATCAACACACAAACAAATAAAGCATATAATTGTTGACCCACTCTCTCTCTGTTTAAAGCTTTTAGACTTGGACCTTGTAGGGTTTAAACTTGGATGCCCTACAACTTCCTTTATGGTTATATAAAAATGTGATGATGATTTTGGTTTACCTTTTCTACATGCACATTACTATAAATTTAGCTAGTGACTAAATTGTAATGGCACAATATAGATTAAAAATGTGCAGATAAGTGAAATTGGTCAGCCTAAGTAAAAGACTGGTTGAAATTGATCTTCAAACATTGTCTGCTAAGTTATCATACTGTATATGGAAAATATGAATAAATGGAATTAAAGTTAAACAAACTATATTTATATATTGGCAATGTGTTAAGATACCCCACATGTCAAATTGTTGTTAATCATTTTCCAAAAGTAGAGTGAACTTCTCTATTATTTTCATTTATTATTATTTCATTATTTCAATATAAGTGAATAAACTAGTTATTGAGTTTTAGAGTTTGTCTAATGTTATTTTATTTCAAAATTGATGTTTGCCCAGTTGGTTTGTTACTGAAAATACACCTGAGTACATAGCATAACAAATAAGTGTACAAAAAAAAAAAAACCAAGACAAAAAAGCATAACAATTATTATCAATTGTTTCCATCTGTGAAATTTTTTTTTTTTGATAATTACTTTAAAATTTTCGGTACTACAACTTCGGATAATCCACACCACTCGATGGTGCTGCTTCTAGTTAAAAACAAATAGATGTAACGTTACTGAGCTGATTTAGATTGTTTATATTTTTTTATTATTTATTCAAAAACAAATCGATATAACTTTGTTCTTTTATTTTTGTAAAGCATTTCCTCTTTTTTTTATTCGTAAACAAATAGATATGACTTCTTTTCTTTTTTTTAAAAAGTTTTTTTTGGGGGATTTACATTCCTTTTTGGTGGGGGGAGGGGGTAAAAACATTTCAGTTTTTTTTGTTAAATAACACTTTCACTGGTTAATTTTTTTTTTTTTTTATTTTGGATTTAAATTTTTTATTTTTAGAAAAATAAAAAATTTTCCTTATATTTCATATCTATACAAACAAGAACATTTCACTCAATACAGGTCCCATTACGTAGATCAGACCTTCGATGGCATTGATGCGATTCACATTCCATTTCATATCTTTTACACCGCCTTAATATCATTACCTCACCACAAACACAGTTCTTCTCTGTGGGTAAAATTGTTTTTTTGGTTGAAGGAAAGCTACCCATCGTGTCCGCTTCTATAGCAGATAAATCCAATAACTTAAATGGCGAATCTCCTTCTGCCATTTTACTTTTTCGATCTCGCAAAGTTAGCGCAAAGTGCGTGACTTTCGCGTGAAGTTTGCCGAATTGGATTTCTGCTCCTCATTTATTAAATTGGACCTGCTAACAAGGAAAGTAGAGACGTTTGCAAAATAATAAAAATTTGCAGTACCTAATACAAATTATACTACGTTTAACAATAAAAAGTTGTGAATGTGTATTGCTACACTTTTCATCATTACAACTGCAGACACCCTCATTTGATACGCTGTTGATTCTTCAATACTAACGTCTATACAAACTGTCATAACACATCGATGGTAATGTTCACATGCTAGCGATGTTGGGGAAGTGTTGACTTCATCAGCATCAAGTGTTTGGAACAGTTTACAGGCCGTAAGATGTATGAGTGGCCTTGTAAACGGCATACTTCTATGCTTTTGCATGGAAACAGCACCATCAGGTGGTGTCCACCGTCTGAAGTTGTAGTACCAAATTTTCTATAATAAACAAGCTATATGAGATAAAAAATAGAATTTTGAACAACATAATATACATTATAGATATATCTTATCTTTAAATTTCATTATATATTAATTATTCAAAGAAAATAAAACGAAAACAAATTACCTAGCACCAGGGCGTAATAAGGGAAAAAGTGCATTGCATAAATTCAAAGTTGCTGAAAAATTGACCTTTATTGTAACTTCTGCTTGTTCTGAGAAAGGAGCAGGTGAATAATTCTTAAAAATATATGCATATACTAATTTTAAAAGACACAAAAATTTTGAAAAGTAAAAAAAGATGTATTTCTTTATAGAAACTATTGC
This sequence comes from Epiperipatus broadwayi, assembly GCA_028023455.1. Taxonomy (NCBI): domain Eukaryota; kingdom Metazoa; phylum Onychophora; class Udeonychophora; order Euonychophora; family Peripatidae; genus Epiperipatus; species Epiperipatus broadwayi. The sequence goes on along the minus strand of JAQFVV010006221.1, from coordinate 5,675,028 downwards.
ATTTATATATGCACACTACAACTATAAATATATATAAATTAATAATTTTTAACAGATGTTATTGTTGAAATAGTTTTAAGAATGTGAAAATATCAGTTCAATTTTATTTTAGAAAAATCAGAGTCAGATGATATAGACAATGACCAATAAAAATTGTCAACACTTTTTGCATTTACAATCTTTTTAAATGCAAAAAGTGTTTAATTTTCATTGGTCATTATCTATATCATCTGACTGTGATTTTTCTAAAATAAAATAGAACAGATATTTCTATGTTTTAAAACTATTTCAACAATAACATCTGTTAAAAATTATTAATTTATAACATTCAACTCTTCGTGGAAGACTTTTATTTCCTTAAACATTTATATGTTTAACTGCAGCATTTTATCTTTATAAATATCAAAAGAATGGATTTAAAAGATGTTTCCCTTTTAGGTGCAAAAAGTGACTATAGGTCAATATCTATACTATATCATTGTATTATCTAACTGTAATTTTTCTAAAATAAAATAGAACAGATATTTCCATGTTCTTAAAACTATTTATATATAAGTATGTGTGTGTCTATTACAGCATTATTATTTATAATTAAAAATAATAAAAGTAAATTATTATGTTCTGTGATTAAATATTTATAACATGATTATTCATCTAACTGAGAATTATCCATTAAGGGATATTTATTATAGACAGATTTTGAGCCTTCCAGCTCTTAATAGAACTATTATGGTTTCATAATATTAATATATTTCATAAATAAAATATTACTGTCAAGTATCAAAATACAAGCCAAAAAATATATAAATCAGGGAACTTTTTTTTCATAAATAGTATTTAATAAATTTTCTTTATTTTTAACAAATTTATGACTCCTTTACTTCTGCATACAATTATAAATACACACACCATATATATCCTCTTATATGATTCCAGATATAGAGAATAGGTTTAGCAAATCCGAAATGCCACAGCAAACTTTAATATAAATTTTGTATTTAAAAAAAAAATTAATTTAGTTATTTTCTAAGATAAAATTTTCGAACATCTTTAGATTTCTTACTTTATAAGCTATGCCCGCATTATTAACTAGTATATCTAATCCACCATAGGTATCCTGCAAATATTTCTTTAGATTGTTGATACTTTTGTCATCTGAAATGTCCAGCTGGTGGAATTTGGGGTTAAGACCTTCTTTATTTAAACTTGCTACTGCTTCTTGACCTCTGGCATCATCTCTAGCTAAATAATGAAAAATACGCAGATAAAATTTAATATAATGAAAATTTAAAAAAATAAAACAAAATTTATAAAAGAATATAGTACATGTAAAAATTGTGAATATCTTAGAAGTTAATAATCTTAATTAAAGCCATCTTCATGAAAATTAAAAATAATCTCTCAGCATTTAAAATTCTTTAGGTGAAACTTATTACACTTGTGAAGGTGATAAAAATCATATACTTTTCTTAGGAGAACAAACATGTTAGTAAATTCTTTTTATGCTATTTAACATATTTTATTATATACATATAAATATAGTAACTTACTCAACTTGCATATTTTATAGCACTATTTTAATGTCAAAAATAGATTCTGATTTGTGTTTCCACAATATATACAAATCACATATGGTTTATTTTTACATTAAATTTGATTTGGAAACAAAATGGACGCTAAATCTAAATTAAATTTTTTAATATTTTATTTATTTAATCACATTTAATGACTTATGTAACATTTGCTTTCATCAGAAAATATGAAAGTACATAAACAAATTATCATAAAAATTTGAATTGGAAATTCTCATAATAATTAAATTGTGTTCCAATGCAAATTATTAACAAGCCATTTATTTTTACAATTGACTTATCCAAACAATAAAAAGTATATGGATACAAATAAAAGTACGACATTTCTGAAAAAACATAACTTGCATGATAGCCATATCTTAATTTGATATATGAAATATCCTGATTCAATATAAAGTGCAACTTAAATCTTTCTGTCTTTTCTTTTTAGCATAAAAACATTAAAATTACATCTTAATGCATAAATCTTTCTAAGAAATAGTTTAGAATAACAATTTAATAATTAATTTCTGAACCGTATAAATATTCCATATGCCCAATATTTTTAATATTAACATCAATCTTGGTTTAGGAAAATCATTCTTGAAATAGACTGAATCTGTAATATAAACTTCTTTTTGCATTCTGATTTCTAATTATAAAATAACTCATTAGATAACATTGTTTTGTATATGAATGCAGCCAAATTTCTTTAAATTTTCTAAACAAAGTAATTTGCCACAATTAATTTATGTAACTAATACCATTATTTCCTAAAACTTGCACCAAGGTTCACTGTTTTTATTAACATTTGTATTAAAGCCTTCAAAAAGAAAAATGCAATTTTTTAATTGGTATAGATTGTCTGCCAAGGAATAAAGGCTTGCTTCCTCTAAATTCTCCTAGTCTAATGTTAATGCATAGATGCTAATAAATGTTCACAGGCACCACTGCACAATAAGTTTTAATAACAATAATCTTTAATTGATACAGTCAAGAAATCCGAGAATATAAGGGACCAAATTTGATCTTATAGAAAAATCCAATGTCATCATGATTTTCACTTAATAATCTGCTTTTCAAAAAAAAAAAAAAACTTGCAACCATCTATTTTCAATTCCTTCTGGAAAATGAATTTCATTATGAATGCAGGTGATCCTCAATTTTCATACCTAAGTGGTTTCTAAAATATGTATGAAACTAGAAATATACAGAAGTAGAGTAACGCAGAAAAAAACCCATCAAAAAGTGTTTGTAAAATATTTATTTTTTAATAACGTATATTAGCATCTACATAAATAACATTTTAATGATTAATATCAGGTGTTTTCTTTATTAATTTATCGATCAGTAATATTTAGTTAAATAAAGAAGAAAGTCTATAAAATGGAAACAGATCATTTTATCTAAAGGTTTAAATGCCACACAAATTTGTTTTATGTTTAAAAAAAGTTGTCTCAAGTATTTTCTTTTTTAAAAAAATAATGCAAAGTAATGAGAAAAGTATGTAGCCTTCATTTAAAAGATAACAGGCAATATAACTAACTCTCAATGTTAGCTTCAACTGCTTTGCTTTAAACAAAAACCAAAATTTAGATAAAAAAAGAAAAAGAAAAATAAACCATTTTATAATATGTAATTGTGTTTTTAAATCTTTTCTTTTAATTAAGACAAAAGATTAACAAGTCTAAAAACTGCCATTAATAAGTTTTGTTTTTCTTTTCCATTTTACATTTTAAATAACAAGTTAAACCCATATTCTAGATAAAGAGTTCTGTAATGACATTGTGTCTTTTTCTTTTGCCCTTTGTACATGAGATATACAAAATATGTATGAAATAGCAAATTGTACAAAAGTAGAATGTATGAAAGTTGCAGATGCCTGTAATTATAACAATCTTAATTTTGATAACTCCTTAACTACAAATATTGCTCTCCATTCAAGTCTTGAACAATTCATATCATGCAAAATTTACTTATTCTATGTAATATCAATAATTATGCGCTTATAACGCTCGTAAATAAGTTATATATATTATTAAATTTATTTAAAGCTTAGCGCTTTCAAAGTTCTATGGCTTCATAATCATCCTATGTAACTATATTTTAAAAAAATAATATTAACAATACTTATCTTTATTACTATCACTGCTTCTTATTTTATCATTATCACCAGTATTAATTTTACAATTATTGGTAATGCTTTAATGAGTTATCAACTACATATGATAACTTAGCCTATTTTTTTAATACAATTATAACTTTAATCTTAGATCACATTAGTCTATAATCTATCCAATATTTCTTTAGATCAACTTTTCCATTTTCAAGATAGGCAGAAAGAAATCTAAATAGAGCTGCTTAACATATATTTATTGCTGAATTGAAACTTCTGTCTCAACGAATTTCCAAAATGATATATTAATGATTGTATTATTTTGTATAAAATTCACAAATAAGAATTCCCAATTTTCTAAACTTATCTTTGTCTTGTTTTCTCAGTGCAGAAAGACAAAAAAAGAAAGGACTGGAATCAAAATTACCTGTATATATAATTAAAGCAGGTAAATATAATTGCATAAACACACAATCTCATTGTATTTTTATATTGGACTATTTCCATCTTCTAATATGTGTGTTGAATGTCTTTAGAAAAGTTTAATTTTTAGTTAAATATTCCAAATGCATTCAACTGTTAGTAATATCACAGCAAACAGGTTAGTATATGCACCAACTGTTAGTAATATCACAGCAAACAGGTTAGTATATGCACCAACTGTTAGTAATATCACAGCAAACAGGTTAGTATATGCACCAACTGTTAGTAATATCACAGCAAACAAATGTTAGTAATATCACAACAAACAGGTTAGTATATGCACTGTTAGTAATATCATAGCAAACAGGTTAGTATATACACAATGTTTCGAGAGGTATTTTTCTCCCCTCTTCTTCGGGTGTTGCTGGCCTGACCAGTGACAGTACTAGCATGGGATTCGAACCTGGGCCCTTAGAATCTTGATAATTGAATTTTAAGGTAACGCTCTAACCAGCATTTTTTTAATAAGGCATCAGATTATTCCATTATTATAAAGATTATTCCATTATTGGCCATTTATAGATAATCGCATTAGTCTGACTGTGGTATCCATCCAACACTTAGTAAATACATTTATTATTTTTCTCATTCCACACATTTTTCAATAATATACTGATATAAATATATAACCTTAATATGGTGTGGTTTTTATGTATGACATTGGAAAGTCTTAACAATATGATGGATCTTACTGTGTGATGATTATTATTTTAATGAACGATTGGTTAATAGACAAATATACTAGTTGCCATATTATCTATTGATTAATAATAAGAATTAAATGAGTTGGCATTCAATCATATGACTTGTGAGCACCAAAAATGATAGATTAAACTTCAATCTAGAATTCTTTTATTGTCGTCTCCACTATTCTATAAAGAAAGTAATCAATATGTTTAAATTTTTTTCAACAAATCTACTAAGATAAATTGTTTTATTGATTGGTGATCTGAGTGCAATTATCTTTAATCGCTTTTTTTTTATGAATGTAAGTAATTTGGATTCATTTTCTTTGACTCATATCATGGTCCCTGTAAAAATAATCACATTAAGTCAGCAATGTAAAGCTTATATACCAAAACTAAATTATTGATTCTTTTACAATAAAAGAACATTTCAAAAATTAAATTACTTTAAACATTGTAAGTATTAATTGCTAATTACAATTCTTAATTATTCCTACAAAAGATATTAGTAAACAAATATATATACAAATAATGAGATAAAAATATATACCTGTCAAATACACTTCTCCTTCATAAGTTTTACAAAGAGCTCTAACAATTGCAAAACCAATGCCTTGGTTACTTCCTGTTACCTGAAAAAATTTGATTTGAATTTATTATGATCATTTTTTACTAAAAAAAATATATATAAATTTTTGTTAAAAATAAAAGTGTAGCATGCAAAAAATTAAGTAATTTGATAAATAAACATAATTAATAAGGATATTATTTCCTCATTTTGTTGTCCTTTCTGTGGTGTTGAGATGAATTCTAAAATTTTGATATTTGACCAAGGATATCAGTTGTAGACTGGACGGACAAGATAATTTCTTAACTATAAAAAAAATATAATCACTTTCTTTTTTTCTTTCCAAAAACTTTATTTTTTCCATCACCATATTCATTTACTTGTTTACCATAAAAGCAAGTATAATTTAGGTAATGTGATAAAGGAAACAAGAAATAGGAATGTTGAAAATATGAATGATATTTATAGAATTAAGTGTTTAGATTGTAAAAAGATAATAGGAATGTGTCATATATAGATACAACAAACAATAAATTAGAGACAAGGTTGAAACATTTAAGTGATAAAAATTCAAATGTTAACATACACAGTACGGAATTTGGACATATAGATTTTAAGATAAGAATATTAAAAAAAGTAAGATTATATATAGAGAGAATGGTAAAGGAGAGTTTATATATAAAAAGAAATAAATCTGTTCTGAATAGAATTATGTAAATGATATATTTTAAGTAAAGAATAAATTTGTAGGTAAAGATATTGTTTTAAAGTAATTACTCAAGAGGTATAAGAAGAAAAAGAAAATGTTTGTGGTTTATTTTTTAAAAAAGGAATGTATATGTAAAAAAGAAAAAAGTTTGGGGAGAAAGGAAACAAGTAAGCATAATGTGTGTATAATGTAATATATGTAAAAATAAAAGATGTATCGATAAATGAAAGGAAAATGTTATTGTTTTTATGATAGGGATAGATGCATTTTTATGTTTTCATTTTATTATTAATTGTATTGATAGTTGTAAAAATGTAAATATGTATTTTGTAGATCCTTAAAAATGACTACAAATAAAGTGTTTGAAACATTGGATAAAGTAAATAAGTAAATGTATATTGTAACGGGCACATACGTCGTCGTTACATTATTTTTTTTATTAAACACGAAAAAAGAAAAGTTCGCAAATAAAAACTTCTTTTGTTTAAGAATTAAAAATTGAAATTAAATATCATCTAAACTCAAATATATATATAAAATCGCACAGATGAAAAAAAATTATTAAAATAAAACTTTATTAAAAATAGAAAAAGTATTTTAAAAGCAAAAACTTAAAAAGATTTAGAGATAAAAATATATCTTTAAGTTTGGAAAACAAATTAATTAATGTTATTGAAAAATGGAAATGATTGTTTTAATTAGTTAAATGTAAACTAGCCCTTGGGCATTTAAAATGTATAAGCAAAGGTCAGATAGGAGAGAAAAACAATGGAATCGGACCTCAGCGAAAACACCACATTGTCGTGACGTAACGTCCACTGGATCTGAAAGGCTACTATAAAAAGTGAGTGAAGAAAATTAGAGGGAGAGATGTATGACAGCAGTGGTGATATGTATTAGTGCGGAGTTGAAGGAGAAGGGATTGAAAAGACGCACTCTTCAATCCCTTCAGTTCTGCTAAGAAAGAAGGAGAAATGACCAATTGTTTTCTACATTGAAGACCAGCTAAAGTAAAAGACCTCCGGATGAATCAATAAAACGGCCAACAGCATACCGGTCTCGCCAGGACAATTAATACTGGAACCCAAATAGCAACGGTTTAAAGATGAACTTTTCTAAACGTAAGAAATATATATAATTAATGAACATTTCTAAACAATAAGAACTTTACTTCTAAAACTTGTTACATATTTAAATAATTGCAATAGAATCCTATCTGACCAACTTTATTTATTAATAAGTAATTTTAATTTGATGTATTTCTTTTGTAAAATCATTTCCATTTTTTTTTTGTTCTTTTAAGTTTTTATTATGATTTCTGTTTTTCGTTAAATTAAATTATATAAATGTTAAACTTAAGTCGGGCGTGAATGGCTATATAGATTTGTAAAGTTATATTAGGGGAGGGTAATCTTAGGTTATTTGTTTCATAGTTAAATTGGGTCAATGGATTGGATATATTGGTGTAATTAGTAGATGTAGTATGAGATTCGCTACGGGCAGAATCGCTTTATACGCCGCACACTTCCTTTTTGCCTACGGAATGCGATCGTAAGTCGGCAAAATGACTGCAGTCCTTTCCTACGGAGTTTTTTTTTATTGCTCTTCTCATCAGATAAATGTAGTATTCCTATCTGACGAGAGGCAATTTCTTCTCTTAACCTATTTTGTGCTGCCGTATTCGTGTTACATTGAATGCATCGATATATCAGATGCATTGACGTTGGTTTAACTGCGAACTTTTGGCCTAAGGTTAAATAAGGATAGAATATTTTCTTTTCAAATGCAAATCTATGTAGTCTATTCATACTCGACACTCTAAATAAAAATGCATTAAAATTAAGTTGGGTATCGATGCTTTCATGGATTCGTTAGCGGTTACTTATGTTTGTGGTTTTCATATTCGATTAGAATATATAAGTCATCGATGTCAATGCGACATCTTATGATGAATGCCATTGGGTTTCTTGTATTCCCTCTGCAATTGACATTATCAATGACTTTATATTTTGATCGGTTATGTTTATTGTGAAATGTTTTTAACCATGTAATCTATGTAACCGATCTATACTCAACATTATAAAACAAACTTTCATAAATCCATCTGTGCGAACTTATAAAAATTAAAATGTAAATTAAAATCTAAAATAAAAGTTAAAAATAATGTTAAATTTTAAAAATGTAAACATACTAAAAGAATAACGCTAAATGTTATATATATGTGCGTAAATAAATGTTTATGTGTTAATTACTGGCAGTGGCTTATTTTATTCTTTTTTTAAAAAAAATATTCTTAGATAAAAATTTATTATAAAATATAAATCTCTGCTATTCCACTGAGCTAGTGACAATGGGCTAACGACCGGAATCAAAATATATAAAATATTTTGATTTATGTATCTGCCTACTATGTAAATTTTCTAGGTTCAAATGCCTAGTGGCGCCCTTTAGTGTAGATTACATTAAGTCATTCTAATCCTGGATCGTTATAATATATATGGTGATTAAAAAAATAAAGTTTTTTGGGGAAAAAAGTGTATATATTTATTGATTATATTTTATAAGTCATATATATTTTCAAAAAAAAAAAAGGAGGTGTGTGCTGTTGTTAAAAGGGTTTTAACAGTAGTGGTAATAAGTAAAATATATATTAAAAAAATATAGGCTTGGCTGGATTTCTCAATGTAATTTAAGTTACCATTTTATTGAAATGTAAACATATATACAAGAATATATGGTACTTTGGTATTAGAGCTGCAATGTAGGGGAGATAGGAGACGCTTTCACACCCACAATAAATGAGTAATGTCGCAATGACGTCAAATTGAAAGAAAATAATCCCTGCAAGTATACGTCATAAAACGTGTTTTTCTTTATCAATGCAATCTCTTTTTTTTTTTGTAATATTTCAACATTTTCAGTTATTGTTCAGATTTTTTTTTGACAACAGCTATTCCAATTCATATACAATAGTATATTTTCAGTTTTTGTTTCTTTTTTTTTTTATTTAATTTGTTTATTAAAAAAAGTATGTTTATTAGCATTTCTGTTGAAAATCCCAGCATACTCTGCAATCACATGCTACATTTTCGGAGAGAATATTTTTAGTAGAGATTTCCATTTTCTATGGTAATATAACATGTGAAATGCTTTGTTTCAAGGCAACAATTCCTATTATACATTACATGGTAAATATCGTATGAATATACTTAATGTGTCTTTATAAATATTATTTAAAAACCCAAATCATTTACTGTTTATTTAGTAATAATTTTTTTGTGTAATGGCGTCATTTCATTAAGATCAAAATCACATTCTTTTTTTTTTGATGGGGAATGTCGTTCTTAAAAATTATTAGTGTGAAAGTCATACGTATAGTTAATGTGTTTTTATAAATATTATTTAAAACCCAAAATCATTTACTGTTTGTTTAGTGCATATTTAAACTAATATTTTTTTTGTGTAATGCTGTCATTTCATTAAGATCGCAAATCACATTTTTTTTTTTTTGATTTCAAATGTCGTTCTTAAAAGTTATTAGTGCCCAAATCGTACATATTTGAATGTCTTGTTATTTAAAAACCAAAATCATTTATTGTTGGTTTAGTGCATTTTTAAACTAACAATTTTTTTGTATAATGCCGTCATTTCATTAAGATCACAAATCACATTATGTTTTTACTTTTAGTTATTTTTTAGTCCTATAACATGGAGAATACATTAGACCTACTGCATTCTTTTCACATTCATATCACCCCCCCCCCTGATAACTTTGCAAATCTTGCCAAAATATCATGTACAACATCCGTGTACATGTTTTTTTTTTTGCCAAAAAAGTTGTGACAAGTTATTTTGGTCAGATCCCAAGATGACAAAGTTATCAGTGGATTGACACGAATGTGAATATGCTCTGTGTTGCAGCTCTAATACCAAAGTACTGAATATATATAAGTTCCTTATTTATAGATAAAATATAAACTGCAAAAATTTGTACATAAAATCACAAACTATTAATAACTTCATTAACAGATGTTTGCAATATATCTAGTTGAAAAAATGAATGCACTTAAATTAAATACAAATATCTATTTCTAGTATTGGGAATGAAAAACTCCCAAGACCTGGAAAAAATCTTTTATGTGTGAAGGCTTTCCAAATAATAATTTAGGCTGTGCTGGTCTTTAATGAATTTACCTAAGTCCACTTTGACACATAAGAAAGTGGACTGCTCCTCTAGAGAAAAGCCATTCTTGATGTGTTATTCGACAATTACCTTACTCTGGGACGAAGAAGAGAAAGAGAGAAAAAAAGAAGGGGCGATGATTTAATTACTTTTCTATTTTATATTAGAGTGGAGTAATTAAAATGTTTATATGTGTTTATCCAGAGTGACTAATGAGAATTATTCTTCAAGAGCAATTATTGATTCAGACAAAATTTCCAGATAATAATGGATTTTTGTCTAGAAAATTCCAGACAATTTCAATTTTATATAATTTAATTCTATGTCTGCAATGTTACATTTTTAAATTAATTTCCATTTTTATCATATTTTACACATATATAACAATAATTTCATATATTAAGTACAACACTTAAATATCCATATACCAACATTACGTACTTTTGCCTGGAAAAATACATGGGACCCACAAAATAATAATTAATATGAAATTTATTAAGGAAATAAATGATAATGAGTGGAAAGTAATTCCACATAATAATGGTTGCCACTGAAAACTTTCCAAACAAAGAAGATAAATTTGTACTTTCAATTAACTACAATACAATACTAATAAATTAGATTTGCCAGATCAGAAAATAAATCACCCCTACAATCTTCCTGGTTCATTTCATTTGGCAAAATTTGTTCAACCATTACATACAGATTATTAGATATCCTAAAAATTATTTACTCTGTCACACTGCTGATTTCAAAAGGATTCCTAAGCATGGTATACATATCCACAGATGACAGAAAGAATGTGGAAAAAATTAAGATCATAAATATATAGAAAATATATGATTTTAAATATCCAAATCCAATAGTAGCAAGACATATTTTACATTCCTCTGTGAAAATTAATGTGCAGATATGCATGGAAACTCTAAAATAGAATGCAAAAGTCTAGAACCCCAAAACACAATAGATCCAAAATAGAATATAAAATTCAATAGTTTTTGGTCCAGACAAAACTGAATACTGGCAAAAAAATACAAATGATACATCACACACCCTGATCTTAGATAAATTATCTTATAATTTATATACTACCAGAAAGCAAACTGGATATACCCCAGACTAAGTGACATCATAATTAAGTTCTAAAATAAAGGTGTTATATGTGACAAAATTGCCAAATTGAGCCAAATATTTGTATTTTCATATTGGACTATTTCCATCATCTAATATGTGTATTAAATGTCTTTATAAAAATACAACTAGAACACCATCATCACAAACCTTCCGGAAAACACTGAGTCAAATATATCTCGTACCTAAGAATTCATTGTGATCGTGATGATAGTTTATGGTAAATCCAATAACGAAAAAATTAGCATGAAAATCAAAATGAAATTATCTAAGAAGGCCTTTATGATTACAAGGATTTCATTACTGAGCAAGAGTTGAAAAGATTCAAGATATTTTAAATAAAGAATTGCAAAAGATTTCACAAATGGAGAAATAGATGCTATTAATTATTAGACTCTATGGTTTCAATCATGAAAACAATATCCAAAAAAAAAAGATAAGGATTTTTCTATTTACAGTGACAATGATTCATTCATATATAAAAACACATAAGAAAGTATTTATATATAACAATTTACAAAATTACTTTTATTAGCATTTAAATAGTCTAAAACCTTAAAAATAACAAAAAAAAGCCATTATCATTTTTTGAATAATTAAAATTCTATGATTTCAAGGAACATGTACAGAAGATAAATACATATTGGAATCACTATTGCAAATGAATTTGCCATAAGTGAGGTGATGAGGCATTTGCTTCAGGTGCCAAATTAAAGAGGCACAAAAATGAGACACTATATTGAAAATTTACGTGTGTGTATTTTTAATTTATAACATATTTTTCCTATTACATTCATTGCTTTGTTCGCAAAAAGCCTTTTCAATAATTTTTTTTAAAAAATGCATTTTTAAAGCTTATATCAGATGTCAAAAATGATCAGCCGTTCCTAAATGAAGTCACTATGACAATATACTTGTATTCTCCAGAATATACAATAAAAGAATTTTGTCAATCATTAAGTGAAAGTAAATAATAAACTCATTCATTTTGAATAATTTAGAAATTGATGCAAAAGCGTATCACAGTCACAATCGCAGATTTCTGAAGAATTTGTTTCAACGTGAAAAAATTTAAACACGAATAACTTATTCAATATCTGGATTAAGCATGTTTGTCTAAACGTATATATAATCATTGGCTGATATAAGAACATTTGACTGCTGGTAACTAAAATGTTAGTCATTTGTAAGTGATTATAGCCATATTTAACTCCACACCCAAAAATAATTAAAGGTGAATTTTGCAATATGGTTCAAAGCCTTTTTATTTAGCATCCTGTAATATTATCTTTTAACTGGGGAGAATAATACCTCTCGAAACATTGTACATATACTAACCTGTTTGATGTGCTATTATTAACAGTTGAATGTATTTGGAATACTTAAATAAAAGTTAAATTTTTCTAAAGATGTTCAATACTCAGATGATGGAAATAGTCCAATATAAAAATACAACTAAAACACCATCATCATAAACCTTCAGGAAAACATTATCTAATTCTGTCAATACCACACCCAAAAGAAATTAAAGGTGAATTTTGCAATATAGTCCAAAGTCTATTTATTTGGCATTCTGTAAAATATAGTCCAAAGTCTATTTATTTGACATCCTGTAATCTTTTAACTTCTTTTGAATTAAATGTTTCTTTCTGAAAGAATTCAAAACCCTTATCTAATTCTGACTCTACAATGCATTCTATCTTCAGCAATATTTTCCTCCAGAGACACTACACCTCATTAGAATGTGTTTGAGATAATCTTTATAACATAAAAAAGATCTGACTCTTCTTGGCTAGGATCATCATGAGATAGTTTTTAGAAAATCTGTTGCTATTCAATTGCTTCACCTATCCAATTGATTGAAGCAGATACCAATATTTTTTTATCTTAAAATTTTATTTTGAGATTCTCATGGAGAATCCTTAAATGAAAAATTTCCAGTGTCTTTAGGTTGTAAGATAAAGAATCATTTCCACATAATATATTTATAAAATAATAGCTTTACATACATATAATTAAACTGAAGTAGTTATATCACCACAATGAAATACTCTTTTAACATTGGAGTCTGTGTTATAATTCAACATAGAAGTCTATCTTTAATATCTAAAAAGATATCAGATATTTCAATTGATTAAATTCCCAGGCTAAAAGTTATTATGTATTTCTTTAATTAAGAGCTAATAAAGTACTTGAGTTTTTTTGAACATCAATTGCAAATCTAAGTCTTTATAAGTTGTATTGAAAATATTGAAAAAACATTCTATAGATCATCTTTTAAATTGGCAAAAATAGAACAGCCATGCATGCTGTAAATTTAAAATCTAAGAAATAAAATCCTTGTTTTTGTTTTTAATCAGTATTCAAAATAAAAGATTGACCAGCAAATTTATATCTTATTTTCATGTGTGATTCATGACGTCACCTAAAAATAGTTCCAAATTGTCATAAACATGAAAAATACTTGTTTAATACTAAATTTCAATTCAAATGCTTTAGATTCTTCACCAGCAATAATAATATCCTCCTCTTCCCATCTCTTTACATCGAAGCTATTATTATATTATAAATAAACATCGGTAACAAAAAGATACTTTCAAACATTGTTGCTAACCTTTTCTATTAACTGGGACAAATGTCTTTATTAAATCTAAAAGTAATATCTATTGATTTAATAAGATTAAAATATTACTTTTCACATATTTACATTCAATGTATCAAAAAAAAAACAACCAAGATCTAATGTGAACGCAGTCAGTAAAGAATTAATCTCCTTTGTGATTTGATCCATTAATCATTCTCGTAAATCATTGAACTTCTGTCTTTAAATCCCTATATGGCTCATGAAGTTCTTCATTTTGTTGCTTGGCAATAGGACTATAATCAATAATAATAAAATCACTATCAAAAAACCAACCAGGATTTTTTTTTCTAGCATGAGTAACAATTGTTTCCAGAGAATTACAATCTAATTTTCTATGAATTAATTTCAAACAAGATCTATTTTGTATACAATTACTATTTTAACAATGTAGAATATTAATCTACGATCTTTATAACAATATGTGCTTATAAGTGCCCATATAATAATCACTTCTTTACATTCTAACTTTCAACTGTTACATATATCATAAGATGTCATTGTTTCAAGTGTGAATACTTGTTAAGTACATTCATGTGAAGTAATTAAATACAGATGATTTGAGTCACAGAATCAATGCCATTTTTTCAAACAACTTTGTGCCATCCTTCAAGAAAAAACCATTTCACTTTTTAAAATACTGACACAATAATCCTATCCAACAAATAAAAGTTTTTTTGTGTGAATTTTCTCAAGATAAGCACTACTAAAAGATGCATAGTTACCATTGCATAAATGTAGTTTTAATATCTCTTTGATATATCTAAAAATATTGAGAATATAAGATATCAGTCTGGTTTCTATGATGAATTGAATACTATGCAGTCTCTTTTTACTCCATAATCTGCTCTTACAACAATAAAAAACTTGTAATTATCTGCCAGTTAAACTTTTTTCTGCTGGAAGAGGAATTTAATTAAAAGCTGTTATATCTATCTTAAACAATAGCTCCTTAGTGACAAGTGCTTACATTCAAGTATCTAAGAATTTTCATCAGAAGTCACCCATTCCATGTATCTATATAAAGAAGAAAATACTTTATGATTACCACCAGCTTTATGACTACTATTAATTACTTCTATCACTTAAATAAGCAAACAGATTTTATAAGACAAGCTATTTTAAATTACTTTTTCTTAAATCTTCAATTTCTAAGTCAGGTCAGAGACATCTAAACAGTGCTGTCTAAACATACAAACATTTCTCAAACGAATCACCTATTCCAAATCCAGTTCTCAAAAACTTGTCATTATAACTAAATAATCTATTTCTTAAAGCTGTTTCATAGTTGCTTCATCAATGGTAATGTTTTATATAATTACATTTTCAAATAATGTTGCATGTAAATAAAAACATAAAAAAAAGATTTGAAATTAAAATTGCTACACTATGATTAAAAAATGGGAAATGGTTGTACAACACAGTGCAAAAGGAAACTGGCAGCATGAAAATTCATAATAACTGATCTCTATATTGACTTAGTGACTGAAAATAATAAATAAAATAAAAAAAATAGTAAAAAAATGAAAGAGGCTATATATGTCAGACCCAATAAGTTTTGACGAACCAATTTTTTTAATCTACAAAGCAGCAGATGATATTCTTAATCAGCCAATATTTATTCATTATTCAAAGCAAGCCCTTATATCTGAATTTTGGAAAAAGTATATTTTAATTCTGATCACAAACACATCACTTGATTATTTCCTTACTACAATAATCAATGATTCCTAGCCATTATGCATTTAAATCCTTATCCCACACTGATTCCAATTTTATGTTTGTCAATGAGGACTTGGGATCCAAAGCTGGAACCAATGCAGTTACGTATTTGGAAGTCATTTTGAACTCACTTTCTATTATCAAGTTAGAAGTCTTCAAATCAAACTGCTTGTATAGTTATATAGATCTGACACTCCTCTAACTGCAGGCATCCCTTTTTCGGGATAGGAATATTTATATCAACACACACTTAATTCTTTCAACTTGCGACAATCTGATTGACCAGAGCAGTTCTCCTTATTGTACAATAGCACCATATATTGTAAATTCAAACAATTAGGAATAGACATTCCATAGCAAATTAAAAATGAAAAAAATGAAATGATATTGTGGTGGTATTATCATTCCTGACCAAGATAAAAATATGTTCACAGAAAAGAACTGAATTTATTAAAATAAATAACTAGTTCAATGTTGGTCTGAAAGTTTATAATGAAAGCATTTTACTTGTAATTAATTATATGATGGACTATTCCCATTATTTAGAATTAATTATTAAACCATGGCCTCTTAAATATGTGAATACTGAATTTAAGGTGACCCTAACCAACTACACTCTTCCATCAAGAGCAATAAAATAATACCCTAATCAAGTAGACTATTCTATCAACATTGTACTGAGAAAGTTGCCACTGTGTTAACAGATAGTATAAGCATAAGAAATGGTGGTCATATAATGTTATAGTAGTTTAATACCAATCCTAGCCAAAGGATGTTGGTAACTATGGTTATTAACAAACCAATGACATCAAAATATATTGATATTGAATTGGATTCAGATATGTATGACAATACAAGAGAATTAACTTGGATTAAAAACATTATTGTGTTTTCAGTTTGGATTCATAGCTTTATATCTAATTAAAAAGGTAAAAGGTGGTTGCGTTAGATACAAAGATCTAGGTACAATGTTCTCGGATCCAAATCTACTCACTGGTGAAAGCAATAAACAAGAAACTAGTCTAGAAATATTGGATGAGTAGACATTAGATAGGGGATTTTAATGCACTAGCCCCTTCTAGCACCCATTGATTAATATTACTCGCATTAGATAATAATATTGCATGGAGAAAGACGTGACTGTTAATATATTGTGTAAGCATAATAAATGGTTATCATGTAATGTTATAGTGGTTTAATATCAATCCTAGCCAAAGAATGTTGGTGACTATAATTATTAAAAAAAAGTGAAGACATCAAAATATAAAAATACTGAACTGGATTCAGATCTGTATAACTATATAATCAAATTAGGTTGGATTGAAAACATTATTGTGTTTTCAATTTGGGATCATAACGTTATAGTTAACTAAAAAACTAAAAGGAGGCTGCTGGAGAGATGCATAGATCCAAAGATCTAGGTGCAATGTTCTCAGATCAAAGGCTCTCATTGATGAAAGCCATAAGTTAGAAACTAGTCTGGGATATTGAATGAATAAGCACTAGCTGGGTATTTAGATGCACTAACCTTCTAGCACCAATTGATTACTATGGCTTGCACTAGGTGGCAATATTACATCAGACGGTTGCTACTCAATATATCTAGAAGAATATTAGTTAGTGTGATGACAAAAGTTTAATTCTTTTTCCAGAACAGGATGTTCTTTTATTTTTTTCATATAATTTAAAACATGATTTCCTACTGATCAAAAAATTGTCAACTTTTTATCAGTAAGTTTATTATTATAGTCATTCTAGACACACATCTATAACATATTCTTTTCAATTAAATTCATAATAGAATTAGCAGAAACAAAAGTGACATACCTTCTTAGATGTGTTTGTGAAAAAGTCTGCTTCATGACAAAATCAAAACTGCATAAAACTCACATAAACAAAGATATGCATCCACTGATGACAGATACACAAAAATTAGAATGATACTATCACTATGAAATAGAGAGCGAAAGAAGTTTATTCAGAAACCAGTGATTTGGAAAAAAAAGTCTTACATAGAATACATTTTCATGAAAGTGATTATCCATTATCCAATCATTAAGACAACTTTAAATAGACAACAAAAAGAAACATTAAAAGAAAAGCAGTTAAGAGGTATTATAGTACAGTATATCCATTAATATAATAGGAATAGCAGACAAACTGGAAAATCTGAAATCAGTACAATTTCAGAACAGCTTTACAAAGCTATAATGCATTATGAGAAATGGTAACTTCTATAAAACGCAAAATAAAAATGCTGAAAAGTAAAAACTACACCTATGCAATGCTATGTGAATATGAAAGGATATACATTAGTGAGTAATGGTTAAAGAGAAAATATATATATTTATAAAGTAACAGACCATGCAAGTACCAATGACTACTTGTTTAATTGGGAATAGACATGAATATTAGACAAAAAGAAAAAAATATATAAAGAAGCTGCTTGTATAATAATGGAAAATAATCCCATAAGTCAACCTAATATAACAAGTCATAAGGAGAGGTCAGTTGCCCGGGTTGCGGGTTCGCGTCCCAGCTGATGCTATGACATTTTAAAAAAAAGTAGAAATCAGAGAATCCCTCATAGATAAATATATAAAATTTCTAATTGTTGCCTTTGGAAAAATAGCCTAATTGATTATAGCATGGTCATAAATTCAGTATTCACAAATCTAAAGTCACAGATTTGATTTCCATGCTAATACTGTCATTGGTCAGGGCTGCAACATCCGAAAAAGAGATAATACCATTTGAAATACTAATGTGAGCACTGCTAAAAATTAAATGTATTTGAAAATTTTAAATAAAGTTTTAATTTTTCTAAAGCTTTTAACAATTAATTCTAGGTAATGGAAATACAGTAGTCCAACATATAATTATAAGTAATTGATTTGGTATCAGATCTTTATATATTGTAACTGTACAAATTGATTTGACTTCAAAACCTTGGTATTTTTTTTAAAAATTTTACGCTTTTAACTTGATAATAGAAAAGAAATTAATGATGATTACCAGATGCATAACAGTATTGCTTCTAGCTTTAAATTTTTAGTTCTCATTGATAATTAAAAATCAGAAACTAGTCTGAAGATAGAGATTTAAATGCATTGCTGTTCAAGTATTTATCGATTAGTCAAAGTTTACAATAGATGCCTTAGATAAGAAGCTAATCTTTTTTTTAATCTTACAGTGAGAAGTAATTGTGCTGTTTTTGTTTGCTTAAAGAAATCTATCTTTCATTAATTGCATAAATATAAAAATATGGTTAAGTTTCATTAAAAATAAATTAGTTTCGTAGTACAATTTGCAAATGAAAATCCAATAAATGCAGTTATCAATGCAATCAACAATTAAACCGAGCATAAAAACCACCACCATCATCATTCGATATTATTCATAATTGAATACGATTATTTTAATTCCGTAAAAAATAAACAAATATTATTTCAACAAATACATTAATCAGTGATGAAAGATACAATATATTATGTATACAGTATATGTCAAAAAATTTTTTTTTTAATTCTTACATAACTTTATACTTATAATAATAACCGGTTTACTTAGAAACCAAAACGGATAAATATACTTGTAACAAATGTTTGAAATTTAAAATTCACTTGCGCCAAATATTAAATAAAACATCACTTCAATTAACTTACCACAGCTACTTTTGTCATTTTTAAATTCAATTTTTTTATATCAAAACAAGAAATATAAATAAACAATTTTAATCGAATATGGATCAAAGTATTGTACACTGTATACTAGTTTATTCCTGACCTCTATCGGTGAAATTACAAAATAGCTGGTTGTAGTTTGCACAGTCACAATGACTATACACATTTTTTTCTTTAAATTAGACAATTAAAGAAAAATTGAAGATAACTTGGAAACAATGTGAATAAATTATTTTATTATTACGTTTTTTTTAAAAAATAACGAATAAATGTATGTGGTGTTTGTGAGTATATTATTTTTCTGTATATAATCACGACTTTATTAGTGTGTCTTTTAGAATTCAGGCGTACTCCGGCGAGCCTTGCACCAGGTTTCACACTTTACCCATATAATTTTTTATTGCTTACGTTATATCTATACCAACAAATATGAGTCAATCAATATTCCAATTGCCGATAAAAACCATTTTTTAAAAATAAATCTAGTAACTTGCAATTAATGTAAACATAGTATACATTGTACGGTGTAATATATAAACTTTAAATTAAATAATATACGTTTTAACCTAATTACAAATAAAATACCTAAAAATTTTCTGTCTGTTTAATCAAGAGATCAGCATAAAATGGCTAGCTTCCAAGGGAAAACGTTCTTTAGACCAGCGTTTCTCAACCTTTGGGTCGCGTTAAATTTTCAATAGGTCACGAATATGCACCAAGAAATAAAAACATAAATATCTGATAAAAATCTTTTTACATTTTAAGAAAATATTAGTATTGATAAAAAAAAAATTTGTAAATAATACTACCTACGCTTTTGTGTAGTTTTCTCAAATTCAATTAATACATTGTACAGGCTTAAACCTGCATTTATATATGTAATATATGCGGGATTTGAACTCAGACTTTCACACGACCCACCACTCTCAGTGCCATCTCATATTGCTGACCCACCTGATCACACACATGTTGAAAAGATAAATAATCACCAATATGAGCAACTGATGATTACTGATTTAGCATGAAATACGTATATTGGTGATTATTTATCTTTTTAACGTGTGTGATCAGGTGGGTCAGCAATATGAGATGGCACTGAGGGTGGTGGGTCGTGTGAAAGTCTGAGTTCAAATTCAATTGTAAATTTGAACTTAAATAATCATAATGTCAAATTTCGCGATTATTTTCAAAATGTAATTTTTGTTCGTATTTCGTATATAAATAAAACCTTATTTGAAAATAAAACACTTTTTTTTTTTGTCTATTAACAAAATGTGTTAAGCTTTTAAATTAAAAAATATGTAGTTTAACTCAACTTTTAACTTACAAATTATTTGTTCATTATAAATACTGTATTATCAAATTGATCCGAATATATACAGTACTGGGTGCTTGATGTAATATCTCTTTTATTTTATATTATAATTTATGTAATAAACATTTGGATCACAGAACTATTTCAATGAAGTCTATTGGCTCGAGCGGCAAAAAGGTTGAGAAACGTTACTTTAGACTACTGATGCACTTCCTATGTGGGCCAATGCAGTATGGATTTGGGCTGCTTATCCATTCCCATATCCTAACTTTCCAACATTTCTCACAGAATATTTTTTAAAAACTATTAAGTAGATCACACTTACAAGATTAATCCCTTAAGACACCGTGTGTGCAATGTTGGAATGATGGCTTCTGGAACTCAAAGTTCATGAATTTTGGCTCCAGCACTTTCAATGCTCAAATTTCTTATGAATTCTAGAACAATATTTTTTTTTTATTGCCTAAAATATGATTTAAATTTAAATCCTCTTTCTCAGTGCTCAATCAAAACTGATTTGAAGAATTGAAAAATTACAGTATAAAAAAAAATGAGTTTCTCATAGGTCCCAAATATATTTTTTCAGATCTGAGAATAAAACCACTGGATTTATTCTTTTTATATATTATTCGACTCTTATCAATATATTCAAGAACATTCATGATCAATGTGCTTATTTGCTTCAGAAATAGAATTTAATTGGCTTTGAATTATGTAAGTGGTCAAACACAAAATCATGAACCATATAGTTAATGACAATTAATTCCATGACTATAATGGCAGAATTGAAAGTTTTAACAATAACACAAATTTATCTAATCTGAAATCCGCACAGATTCCTCTATAATGTTCGTCTAAAAAAAGGCTACATAGTAATTGTGTATGCTGGGGATATATGCATACCAGCCAGATCACAGTTAAATAAACAATATAAAATTAATATCAGTTTATTATTCTCATAATAATATACAGATAAATGAACTAAATATTATTTCTTGAGGAAATAGTTTCGAAGACAAACATCTTTTGTAATGTATATATTAGTTCTGTATATGCATTACTTGATAATAAAAAAATCTACTTCTGACTTTCTAAGCTTTTACTTGCAAGCTTACTCCAGCTCCTTTTTTAGTGTGAGAGATCTACGTATATGTAGATAATTTACATATTTAATTTCAGTCCATGCTAATTTCTTGCAAATTTTGCTAGAGTGAATAATTTTGTGTTTTGCTGTAATTATTTTTTGTCTTTATTTACATTAATGTCATATATATATATTGAAATGGACACATACACCGTTACATTATTTTTTTTATTAAACATGAAATTAAAATAAAAAGTTTGCATTTAAAAACTTCCTTTTTTTTTTTTAAGACATAAAAATTAAAAATTAATTCTATCTTAAACTCGTATATATATAAAATCGCACAGATGAAAAAAATTATTAAAATAAAACTTTATTAAAAATAGAAAAAGTATTTTAAAAGCAAAAACTTAAAAAGATTTAGAGATAAAAATATAGCTTTAAGTTTGCAAAATAATTTAATTAATTCTATTGTATAAAATGGAAATGATTAATTTTAATTAGTAAAAGTAAACCAGCCCTTGGGCATTTCAAAATGCATAAGCAAAGGTCAGATAGGAGAGGAAAAACAATAGGAACAGAATGGCCAATGAAAGAAATCCATCGGTGAATCGGACCTCAATGGAAGGATCATCATCATAGATGACGTAATGTCCATTGGATCCGAAAGTTAATATAAAAGGAAAGGTTTGGAAATAAAAGATTATTAAATGAAGAAAGAGCTGGGAGAAAAGATAGAAATGTGACTATATGTGTTAGTGCGGAGAAAGTTGAAGGAGAAGGGATTGAAAAGATGCACTCGTCAATCCCTTCAGTTTTGTTAAAAGGAAAGAGAAATGACATCATTTTTTCCTATACTGAGGGCCACAGGACATCGAGGGAATGAACACTGGCTCCAAATGGCAAGCAACTGCAAGAAATTAGAAACTACGGACTTGTTAAAACCGTAAGAAATTTATGAAATCTAATGAACATTAATTAATTTGAGAACATTAAAAACTCTAAAATATAAACTTTCCCAGTATTTAATTTATAGAAATAGAATCCTATCTGACCAACTTAATTTATTAATAAGTAATTTTATTTGATGTATTTCTTTTTTAAAATCATTTCCATTTTTTTTTTGTTCTTTTAAGTTTTTATTATGATTTTTTGTTTTTCGTTAAACTAAATTGTATAAATGATTTAAATGCATTAAATTTAAGTTGGGTATAGATGATTGCATAGATTCGTTTTCGTTTAATTATGTTTTTGGTTTTTATATTTGATCAAAATATATAGACATTCGGTAAATAATGATACCTTACGGTGAGTATCTAAAATGTATTTATTTGGATGTATTTTAAGTTATTGGTGTCAATGCGGCATCTTAAGATGAATGCCATTGGGTTTCTTATAAATTTCCCTCTGCAATTCCATCAATGACTTTATATTTTGATCGTTTATGTTTATTTTGGAATGTTTTTAACCGTGAAATCTATGTAACCGATCTATACTCAACATTATAAAACAAACTTTTATAAATCTATCTGTGCAAACTTATAAAAATTAAAATGTAAATTAAAATCTAAAATCAAAGTTAAAAATGTAAATTCAATTTTAAAATGTAAACTGATACTAAAATAATTTTAAATCTTATATATGTTTAAATAAATGTTTGAGTTATTTCTGGCAGTGGTTTCCTTTATTTTGAAAATGTTTTTAGATAGGAATTATTTTATTATCTCTGCGTCTCCACTGAGCTAGTGGCATGGGCT
The DNA here is from genome assembly GCA_028023455.1 of Epiperipatus broadwayi. Lineage (NCBI taxonomy): Eukaryota > Metazoa > Onychophora > Udeonychophora > Euonychophora > Peripatidae > Epiperipatus > Epiperipatus broadwayi. The sequence goes on along the minus strand of JAQFVV010006221.1, from coordinate 5,651,379 downwards.
GACAGTTTGAATAAAGCATATAAAGTGTGAATCTTAACTTATGTCTGCTACTATATAAATTTTCTAGGTTCAATGGTCCTAGATGGCGCCCTTGTAGTGCAGATGCAGTAAGATTCGATCATCACTTCTTGCGGACCATTATAATATATATATCCACTCATTTTTTATAACCCTATATACATTTCAATTCCTTCCCTCACTCTACAAAATTTACTTTTAGTTCCCAAGAAATAATCTTAGTCTTTGAGATTTCCACCGCATTTGGCATGACTTGTTAGAGGTGTATCTTTCCTCCTTCTGCTCAATAGTTTTCTTCCTGTGAAATCTCTTATGAAGAAGATAAATATGCTTCTGGAAAATCTCAAATTCATTTAATGGATCTTTTTTTTTCAGATAAGAGATTCTCTAAACATCACATGATCACCATCTCTTATGCTCTCACCTAACTGTTATTAAACAGGCAAAACCCTCCATATAGTAGTGCTACCCTGTGCCAACCAAAGTAATCAATGGATGCCACAAGGCTTGTGTATAAAATACCCTTCTAGTGCCTACTCATCCAATATCCCCAGACTAGTTTCTGGCTTGTGGCCTTCATCAGAGAAGAACCTTGGATCTGAGAGCACTGCACTTAGATCTTAGAATCTAATGCAACCCATCCCACTTAGCTCTTATCTTTATTAAAAATAACAAAGATTGAGTATATGTTTATTGTAGAAATTAATTAGTAAATAAACCTGGATCATGGTTTCCATTTACATGTGAGCCGCACCTGTAAAATGTAGGTGTTAACACAAACATGTGCAATGTAATTAAAATATAATTTTGTACTATTTCATTTCAATCGATGCCATTGATAATCTTTTGCATGGTTGTTGATCTCTGACATACAAAATATATTATAGGAATAGATGAAATAAAAAAGAAAAGAAGTTAATACAGAAAACTAAACTTTTATGATAAAAGACACAATACTAATTGCAAAAAAAAAAAGAAAGCTACAATTAATAATTATAAAGATCTTTTGAAAAATCAGAATGTGAAATATATATATATATAATATAACCGGATCGCCATACAACCACTTCTTTACCTCAGTTGTGACTATTTCCTGATGAGCATATTGTAGGAAGGAACCATCGATTGGTTTTTCCCAATTCAGATGTCACCCCCCCCCCTTACAGCAATATTTCCTGCTAATCAGAGGATGTAGCCCATAGAGACTGGAAACACATAGGAATTTATGTGTTTGGTTTCCCAAATGGCGCCACTAAAGTTCCATCTCACTACAGCCTGACTTACCTAGGTCTAGTTATGCCAGACATAGTTCAGGAGGCATGAAATTCTCATGAACAAGTGCAATGAATGACAAGTAATGCATCATGAACAACTGGATTGGTTTTATATAACAATTCAACATTTGTTAAGATCATTAGTTCTCCATAGTGATTTTGGACAATAAGCCCATAAAGTTTACCATTAGTTCATTTTTAACATAGTTCATCTTTAGGATCCATTTTCTGGTATGCGCATATTTTCTTGGGTTCCATTGATCAGCTACTCCTCATTGGTGATGTATTTATTCGTGGTGTCCTTTAATTTTTTTAGTTGTGATTCAAATATTATTCCTTGATCCATGTACAGCTGCTTTTACTGACAAACATTTGCAATTCCTGTTCTTATAGATGTGTATTATTTTCTTAAGCACTTCTAATCCTTCCCAGTATAATTGTGCTTTGTACATAACATTTATTATTCCACCAGCTAGAGATGTATTTCAATTATATAACATTTATATTTCATTCAGATTGATATACTTGCATATATAATTTATACTAGTGCAGACATATTTTGTTTACATAATCTTTTATGATTTATTCCATGAAAGACATTTTTATTATAAACATATAAGTATTTGGGATTTATTTCGATACAGACATAGTGTGTGTCTAAAATATGAGTATGCATGAGTTATTCCAATAAAGCTGTATATTGTTTACAAACATATAAGCATTTATGACTTATTTTAATGCAAACGTATTTTGCTGATCAGATATAAGTATTAGTTCTTGATTTTAAAATATAATATATATGATTCATCCCAATAAAGACATATATTGTATACAAGCATATAAGCATTTATGACTTATTTTAATGCAAACATATTTTGCCAGTTTTAAAAGATGTGTATTGTAAACAAACATATAAGTATTTATGACTTAATTTTTAATGCAAACATATTTTGCTGATCAGATATAAGTATTTGTTCTTGATTTTAAAATATAAATATATATGATTCATCCCAATAAAACTTATTTGCATTTAGAAATATAATCAATTATGATTTATTTTAAGAAAGATGGTTTTTTGATTATAAACATATATAAGTTTTTAATATTTCATAAAATTGTTACCTTCATTTTCATTCCAGTGTATTCATCCACTACATGTTACTATTGCATTTCCAAAAAGGGCTGGTTTATTTAAGCTGAATGGCATTATTTAATTTCCATTGGTATTCATCCAGGCATGCTTGGAGATTCATGGCGATAGAGAGAAAGCTATTACTGACTTAGCCTGTCATCCTTATGATTTCCATATTGATATTTTTCTTTTCAACATCCAACAACTTTAGGGTTCACATTTAGTAAAAACTAGATTTCTCAGCTGGGATAAGCAGTGTGACTGTAAATATAATATTGCAAAGGTGACTCTGCACTAAAATCAGTTGGCAACTAAACAGCTAAGCAACACTTAGATAGAACTTTTTTGTGAACTACAAACTCCACTATTTATACCCTGATCAATTCTCTGGATTAATCTAGCATGACTACTGTATCTGATTTGTCAAACAGCTTTCATTTAAGCCAGAGTGCTTTTCTTTTCTTGATGACTGAATCATTTAGTTTTTAGTGGGAACAGATAAGGGATTAAGCCATGTTTTCCAAAGTTTGCCTCAAGCGATAATTATATTTTATACAACACCATTTCAAAAATTAAAAATATATTTTAATAAATGCCAATTTTTTAAGTGCTTAGAGAAGTATTTATTTCATGATTTAAAAATTATAAAAATTAATAATGAAGATTTATCTTTTTTTTAAGTCTTAATTATTATTTAAAATAATGATTTTCTTTTCAATTTAAACATTTTGCCTTTTTTTAAAATAAGATTATTGAAATGTTTTTTTTTCTTTTTTATATATATATATATCTGTTTTCCTTCAATCAATCACTTTAGGTGGAAGGGGAAAATAAATCTTAAATATGTACATGAAACGGAGTGTCTGTTTCAATAAGAAAATGAAAGAGCAATATTTACAATTGGAAAAATGTAAAATACTTTTCTCCTAAATTTTATAGACTTTGCAGAAATAATATGCTTTAGTTATCACTCTGCTATTGTATTTCAAAAAGTATTTGTACTGCTTAATTACTGTGTAATATCTATCAATATCAGATCTGAATAGTATATTTTGATAATGTCTTTCTTCAATATGTCAAATAGATATATGTTATGTGGTACTGGCAAAGATTTCTGCACATCATTAACTTGTTTTTGTTTAACATTTGATCAATTCTTAAAATATAGATAACTTTTTAAGTTGGATTTTTAACTTCTAATATTCTTATAAAGAGTAAATTAGAGATAACTGTCTTATTAATAATTGGCCCATAGAGCTAATGAAGTGTACTGCGATATTTTAAAGCAAATATATTGCATTTTGAAATCATTTTCATGATTCTCAATTAACTTCAAATTAAATCTCCTTATAAAATGACCTTGTCCTGCATGATTTGGTAAAAATAATAGAATGGCAGACTATAGAGCCCAAATTCAATGCTTAATGTTCTTATGAATGTCTGAACAATAAATAATTCAATTATTTTTTAAATATTCCCTTACAAGATACTACACCTACTGACTTGAATTTAAATTTTTTGAATAAGATTTTTACACTTCATAAATTTATCTATTATGAGATTGCATTATAACTCATCAACATTCTTAGAACATTCCAAGAAGACAGGACATGTGTTTTAATCCTCCAACCCCAAAATAGTCAGCATTGAGAAAAACAACATCAAGCGGAAAATCAGAGAAGCATACTTCATTAATGGCAATAATAGAGCTATCAATAGATGGGATACCTGCTTTGACATCTCCAAACATTGGACTATCTATCTCATTTGCATATGCTTTGCATACTGCTTTGTTTCCTTGCCCTATTTCCTCGTTCTGCATCTCGTATTACTGCTATGAATATGAGGCAAATGGCCTCGAAAGCGCTTGGTGTATAAGAATTTTTTGGAATCTTTATAGCTTCTTGTTCAAGTGTTTCATACACTTTTTAATTTGTATATTATTATTCTAAAGAATTCCAAGATATCTATGTAAATTATAATTTTTAAAGAAACTTATTGACTAAGGCATTAAAGTGAGGAACATATTAAATTAAAGGCTGTAGCACTTATTCAAAACATCAATGCCATTTATGGGTTTAATAGGCTTAAATATTTTTCTAAATGATAAATATCTAAATGCTTTATTATAAATGCTTATATTTAAAGTAAAACATTTTAATTTAATCAAGAGGGGGGGGGATAACATATAATTCTTTAGTTACAAATCTAAACATAAAAACTTTGTGTTTCTGAATTCATATCATTGCTGATGTTTTTCATGAATTTCAAAAATACATTGATGATACTTAATTAATGTAAGAACAGATTTCACTTGTGAACAAAAATTAATAGTCTTAATGACCAAAAACATCAATCAGATAATTATTACAACAAATAATTCATGGATAATTTAATATTTTAAGTGTAAAGAAAACTTTTACAATTATAAACTTATATATTTAATTCTGCTCATAATTAAACATTTTTCAAATATCAAGCCAAATCAAAAAATATTTCTATAAATGTCATGCCAATCCTCATTTACTCTAATCCTAAGAATATGAATATATTAAAAAGCACCCTGGTCTTGCTTGAATGAAAAAAATTAGTATTGTGACATATAATATCTAAATCTATAAAACTTATTTTGCTTTTTTTGTATAAAGATCTTGTATTATTTAATATTTAAATAAGGTAGTTTAATTAGCTACTGTACATCGGTTGGTGGTGCTGTTTCTGTGCAAAAACACAGAAATATCTCGTTTATGCAGCCAAACTTACAGTGTATATAACAGTTCTATTCATATTAGCCTTTAGCTGGCCTAGATGGCATTGCACACAAATATTATGGCCCACTTTGTGCCACTATGCAAATAGCGCACACTTCACAGATCGTTATCAGATGATATGAGGATTATGTAATTCATCTGGCCATAACTCTTTTAATATGCATTCGAAGTAATGATCTTACACCCTAGTTGACATATTATGATATACTAATAATTGTAAGCCTATCCTTGCACTTCTCTACACAGCTTGGAATGTGAAAAAAATTGCAAAAGGATAGGAACAAACACCATTTCCCAAAACTCACGTGAATAGGCATGTTTTTGTGAGAAGAGCTACGAGACAAATCGTAAGTGTAGTTTGATCAGAGAATGATCCTTTGGATTGGCAAAACCATCGTTCCCATCCCTCTGCATATTCCTACGCTATGCGCTGAAATTTAATTTAAAGGAATTTAATTTAATTTGGGCTGATTAGTTTATTAATCAAGTTTTTTTTAATTTTGTTTAAACGTTTAATTTACTATTAGAAGAATAACATACATTTTAAAATAAAAGTGTTTTATTTTAGATGTTTAATGTAAAATGCCAAGAATAACATAAACTTGTCTGAGGCTTGGTTTGATCAGAGTAATGCATCTTTTGTACAATCCTTTGGATCAGCCAAACCATCAGTTCCCCCCTGCACATTCCAGTGCTATGCGCTGCAATTTAATTGAATGAAATTTCATTTAATTCGGCTGACTAGTTTGTTAATTAAGTGTTGTTGTTTTTTAATTTTTGTTTAAATGTTTCATTTACTATTAGAAAAATAATGTACATTTTTAAATAAAAAGAAATGTTTTGTTTTGTCCTGGTCCAGAAACATTATATTAAAACGTTTTTGCATAAAAACAATACCACGAAGTGATGTACAGTGGCTATTTAACAAGTACCTAATCAGACTTACTAGCAGTTTTTGTAATATATCGCCAATTGCATTTAAAGTTCTTTTATTTTATGTCTACAAGATAAATGATTATTATTGAGATATGGCCTTTAGGAACTTTTGATGTCATGCTTATAAAGTGATAAATTAATTTTAAATATAAACTGCTCTCCAGCTTTTTATCAGGATATGTGGTAATTATCATTTTACCAGTAATAATCAGACTTTTACATATTTGTTAGTCGATTCAAAGTAAGCAGGTTAATTCTATTCGTAATCATTTATATATTTATTAAGAAATAACAATTATAGTCACCACATCAAAAAATGTAATTTCTATAGTGATCCATTTGTATGTTTTAAACTGTATAATAAACTTATTGTTAAGACAAGATTTTTATTTCAAATAGTTATTAAGATTATGATCATTCTAAAAATGGTAGGTTATTTCTATTTTTCATATAGTATTCTTAGCAGTATTTCTCAATGTTTGAATTACAATCTAAATTAGACCTGGTATTTTTTCTGTAACTCCAAGACCAAAATCAGGAATTAATGAAAAATAAAATATAATAATAATATTCAACTGCTCCATTAGAATAGAGAGAACATCTCATAAATGGTTTCTAAATGACTTACCTTTAAATTAATTACAAACTTTTAATCTCAATTACTATTATAATTTTTTATTCAAAATTTAAACAATGTTTTTACAAAAACATCTGAAAACTTTCTTTACTAAAATCAATAATTAAGCAAAGCTTAATTATGAAAATAATACAATTTCTGAAAATATAAATAAAAAAAATATAAAATAAACACATTTTTGATGGGTACATATAATTTCTTATGTTATTTATATGTATTAACAATAATGGAAACAAAACATATTATGGTGGCAGTATAATGTCTGTTTCTTTGATAATATGAACCATTATAAAATTAATGAAGCAGTCATAATTGTATTGCTAGCCTTTGAATGGAAGTGACATATGCATGTTTTATGCTTCCACATTTGAAGATTATTAATTAGATGTTGCAGTTAAAATTTCTTAAAATGATTTCCAATATAATTATAAATCATAGTAAGATTATATCTAAATTAGTACCATGGCTTAAATAAATGTGTTTATGTTTTTCCCCATTCAATAATTTTCTTCTCTGAAACACATTTTCCTTTTGGTTGTTTAGTTCCAGGAGGTAATAAGGCTAAATATACTGGTATTTCTGCCCCTACAAACAACAATAATTTCCATTTATTAAATGTGAGTAATAAAGTTATAACAAAACATAATAGCATAAAATAATAGGTATAAATTTAACATGTTATATATATATACTGAACTAAATATTTCCATGCATTATTATTATAATAAAGAATATAAATGATATCACATCCATGTAAACAAAGATAAATTTTAACCTTTGATGTTGCCAAGAAATGATCAATTACTAATAACTGACAATCCCCAAGGTTAAACAAGTTATCTTATTTAAAACTTTTATTGGAGTTTTTTGAAGTACAGCCCCCCCCCCCCCACATGTATATAATTGTAATAATGTCATTTTTGAAGATTAGCCTAGAAAATGACATTAAAATCCTGCTTTATTTATTTTAATCCTGAGTTCTCAGTGAAAAATTACTTCAACTTAAGATAGATGTTCTCTCTCACATTAATTCCAATAAAATTTAAGACAATATGGCAATGAAGAGTAATTAATTGTTGGTGAATAGACAGGATCAATTTCCAAGTGAAAAATATAAGAATCAGCTAATTAAGATAAATAAGTATAGTCCTTTATCTCTTTGATATTTGAATATTATTTGAGTTTGCAAACAGTTCACCATAAGAGTATTAAATAAATGTATACATATGTTTTCATTTCTAAATAAATATTCTGCATATAAATTAGATTTAAGAACATATTCTCTTATTCTTCTCTTTCACTTTCTTTGCATATCTTCATATAATCATTTATATATTTCTTATAACACTTCTTTCATATACACACCAATGCAAACATATTTTCTTAACCTTTTTTATTTTCCTTACAGTTTCAACTGTCCAGCAGTCTTCATCAGAGTTCTAATCTCATCATTTTAATTAAAGCAGAGAAGATTACAGCTCTGATGAAGACTGCTGGACAGTCGAAACTGTAAGAAAAATAAAGAAGGTTAAGAAAATTTGTTTGCATTGATGTGTATATGAAAGAAGTGTTATAAGAAATATATATTTAAAAACATTTTAAAGTTCTATAAAAATTAATTTTATTGGAAACAAATAAATATATTAAAAATTAGCATTATTCAATTGCTAGTTAGATGAGATGAATCTGCTATCTAAAACAACCTGCAGATGACTTTCCTTTGAACCATTCAGTGATTTCATGAAACAGACACCAATAAATAGAGCCAATATTTCCCTTTAATCAAAAAAATACTATCAAAATAATATCATTTGTCATTCATTCGAAGTATTACTAAATCTTACATCAATATCAGTTCTGAAACAGCAAATATCTGAATGAAGATACCTTCTAGAAGGGATAAAAACTTTTCACACAATATAATTTCATTGTTAAAGTCCATAAAAAAAGATAAATTATGGACAGGAAGTAGCAAGCATAAGAAAGATTTCCTTGATACATGAAAAAGATTTTACAGACTATTATTATGCAATAGCCTAACTTTAGTAAACTATTTAGTGTTCAAGTGTTAACTCATCAATGGGGTTAAATGAGTTTTTCTAATAGAATGAGGGGGGGGGGGTATTATTTTGTAAGAGAAAAAAGTTTAGGATTAATTTGATCTCTCAATAAATGTTGTTAATTTATATTGGATTCTAAAATTATTGTCATCACCAATTATAAATAACTAATTTCCATCAAAAGTTTTATCTGCAAATATACTTTAATTTAATGGAGTTTACTCCTCCAAAAATTTGATTGTATAGTATAGATAAATATAGGGGATTTGAAAGTCTGTGTTCAAATCCCCTATATTTTCAATTAAGCTCCAGGTATATGAAGAATTCCTGCATTTCAAATATTATACAGTATAGATATGTAAAAGAGAAAAAAACACAGTAACTGAAATTTTGAATAAAATTATATTCTATGTATAAGACATTCTTTCACTGTGAATGGATTTTTCATAGCCATAATTGATGTAATAACTGATGGTTCAATAGAACTCAGAAGATAGCATAAGTTACAATTAATTTATTTTTTTATGGTGATTATATTTCTTATGATCAGTTTCAAAAAGATCATGTTTTATCAAAACATCCATAAAAGTAAAGGAAAATATATGGTAACGGGATCTGCATAATACCCTTTATGTACATATCATGAATATATTTCTAAAGAGCAGTTTCAAAATGATCATAAGTTTTATCAAAACATCCATAAGGAAAATAGGATGTAACAGGGTCTGGATAACAACCTTTATATACATTTACTAGAATGTACATGGACTTACATGCTGGGATTAATGAGTGACAGCCATGAACATGCTGAGTACATTTAGATTTCAACATTCTAACTAACTATGATAATTAAACTGGAACTCATCTCTCAACACTAATGCCAGCCATATTTACTGCCCATCATTCTATAAAATAGTTTCAATCTATAGAAGGTTCATCCCCAATCACTATTGACATTATTTTCTTTATAATAGATCTGTCACACTGCAGGTTAGGGTGCCACTTCAATAATGAGGAAGATCTATAGGATGGATTGAAAACTCTCTCACTTCTTTGATGTTAAACTCCTCGATTGAGCCACAACTGGCTCAGGTGAACATGGCAATACTTCATAATATTATCACTTTTGTTGATGTGAATATGAATAACCGTTTATATAAATAATCAAAAAAAAAACAACAACTAACATCTATCTCTGTATTGCAGTTGTATAGACATTGATGCAAGAACAACATTGAATAAGGACTAGAGATTATTTTGAAATGAATTAACAAATCAAATTTATTTTATCATCATAATTGAATTAGTCCTAAATATTTTATGTAATATTTATACAATCCAATCGTTTAACCCATGATATAATAAAAAAATTTGAAATAATGATAAATGAATCTTTTAAAATATTATTTTACGAAGTTTACAAATAAATAAATGAATATGGTCAAAATCATAAATGAAAAACACCATGTTTTAGCATTAAAAAATGGGAGCCTTTAGCAGTTTGGAAAATAAGATATTGATTTATGGTTATAGGTTAGCAGGTTGTGATGTAAGCAGAAAAAAAGATATAAAAAGACTAAGAGATGAGTTTAATTATTCATTAATCAATATTTATTGTTCTAAGAGATTCATCTAAATACAATTCTCTACATCTCTATATCAAAAATAAATAATACAAATTTAAGAAGTAACCATCAGTTTGTATGATCACGAAAAATACAAGTTCAGTATTGGAAACAGTAATTTTTATTATATGAACAAAAATATTTACATGTGTATTGCCATCAAGATAGATTACTGAGCAAAACTACTATTTGGCATAGAGTTGAAATATGATTCTCAGAGGAAAAGAATATGCAGTTGGAATAGCATAACCAAAAGCCCTGTATGTGTATGAAAATATCTGTCACTTGTTCTATGCTGTATTAAGTGAATCCTGACATGTAAGCCTAAAAACTGAAAAAAAACATTACCATGAAAAATTAAACGACTGTTAAATATATTATGCCTTTAAACATCACATGATCACTAACTACCTCACATGCTTGCTCATAACTGTTGTTAAAATAGGCAAAACTCTCTCCATACATTAGTGCCACTCAAAGCAAGACAGAGTAATCAATGGATGCCAAAAGACTTGTGCATAAAATCCCTATCTAGTGCCTACTCATCCAATATCTCCAAACTAGTTTCTGGCTTGTGGCCTTTGTCAGTGCGGAGCCTTGGATCTGAGAGCAATGCTCCTAGATCTTAGGATCTAATGCAACCCTTTAACAGCATTGATTACTCTGTCTTGCTTTGAGTGGCATTACTGTATGGAGAGAGTTTTGCCTATTTTAAATATATTATGTATGGTACATTACAATGTGCAAACAATAAGAAACCATCACCTGGAAAGATTTGCCTTGTAACTAATCAGAAAGCAAGTGAAGGACTGAATAAATTATTATAGGTATGCTGAAATATTGAAAATAAACTGATTAAAATAATTTACTATGATAATTAAACCTTGGAACTTATTTTTGAATTTTGGAAAAAAAAAAATATTCTTTTTATTAAGCAAAGTATTCCTGTAACATTGTGATTTTTTTTCCATTCTATTTAATCTGTTGTTAAATATTTATATTATTTAAAAATACAAACTTTTGATTTTTATAATATACAATTTTTCATATTACTGTGTGATTTAGGTTGTTTTTTAATAAAATATTGGTTTTGAAATACTCATGTATAACTTTTATTGGAGAGAATAGTGAAACAATTAATAGCTTTTGGTTGTTTCTTAAAAACTAGAATATTAATTTTAATCTCAGCTCTTAATATTTTCATTTGAAGAACAAGCACACATGATACATGTGCAAGTACAGATTATTGGGTTATTGTAATAATTGTGCATATGTTATATATATATTGTGACCTTCTGAATAGGCACAAGAAACAAATTGTAAATAGATAGCACTGTATTGCAACGGTCAGGTTCAAGCCCTGCTCGTTGCATGTTTTAGTCTAACCACCAAACCTATCTGTGCTGGGTTCAAACCCTACTAAAATGAATATTTTAATAAATAAACGTACAAACCTTTCTATCATGGCTGGGTGCGCAGTATTATATATGCACATATGAATAAACGCTGTATATACATAGGCTAGTAGTTGTTACAGCGAATATAATGTTAAATCATTTATTTATAAAATATAAAATTTAATGTTATAATTTTAAATAGTAAAAATGTCAATTTATTAAATTTAGTAAATATAAATTCGTTATGTGGATGTATGATTCACCTTATATAATAATATATATAGAGTGGCATGATTTAGTTTTGTAAAAGAGCAAAAAGTTTTTAGTTAAATTAGTTAAAAATAAAAAGTTAAATCCACCGCACCTGGGATTAAATCAAAGTTAGAAAGTTGATAATTGCTTATTCAAATTTATTTATAGCAAAAATAGTCATTAAAATCACTGTAGCAAAACTATTTTGACACCTGGAGGAGGATTTGCGGTGTCATGGAAGGCTAAATAAAAGTATTTTTGATCAATTTGAGAAATCTTACATTTTAGTGTGATATTTTAGATATAGAGTTAATGGGTTTCCAGGCGAAACAGGTTCTTTTCTAGTAAAAGTATAAATAGGGTACATTTTAAGCTTGCAAGAAGAGGTGATTAATTTTAGAAGGGTGTCACTATGCTGAATCTACATCAGATCGATCTTTGAAAGATCTGATGGGGAAAAGGCAACAGCTGCTTCTAAACCCATTGAAAGAATGGTGCGATCACTGCTAGCTGATGCTTCAACCACCAGAGCTGCCACAAAAAACCATCCAGCTATGCCCACTCAAGAAGACCACAATACCTGAAAGTCAACATCTTATACAGACCAGCAACTAATTAATCAGTAATGCCAATCCATAATCTCAGAGCTCTGTGTTAACGAACTATTTCTAAATTCAAATTTTCTACTTTAAAGTTTAAAGCTAGTAAACTATAAAATAATGTAATTTTTTTAAACTCCTATAAATGTCTTATTATAAATTCTCGTTCAAATAAATATTATTTCATTTGTATAACTTGTCTATATCTTAAGTAAACTAAATGTAACTTACGCTCATTTCTTTGTCTATTGTGCCTATAATATTTCTTTACTGTTATTTTTATTTATATGCCAATGCTTCAAAGCAGCAAGCATTTAAACAAAATAAATATGCAGAGATATAATTGCAAATATCTTCCCCATAGCTATTTTCTTAATAACATTATCGATGCTCGCTGGTTCGAATTCCTATCATATTTAGTTAATTTTAAATGTATTGTAGCCTGCTATTAAATTTCATCTTATTGAGATTAAAGTAATGTGCTGGTCTTAGTAATATGAAAATATATCCAGTAATTATTTAGCCAGTTGATCAAATATACTTTCCCTCCCTCATAATAAATTCTATATATAGATTGAAATCTATAAACCAGAGTTTTATTATATTTTATTTATTCCCCTAATGTCGCTTGATTTTATATAGCGTTGTTAGAATTGGCTCATGATAGTAATACTGACAGGGCTATTGCCCCATATTTTTGTAATAATTAATGTCATACTTTCACTTGGCGGATTAAATACATTAAATCCATGTTCAATGTTTAACGTTCTGCTGCATCTTCTCCTTAAGATGGGACCTCGGGAAAGGCCAACCCATCTTACCTTCTTTCAGGGCGTACACTAGTAAGACCTGATGTATAATTCCAGGCAGTCGTGTTAGCCAACCTCGACCTTTTAGCAGCTGGACGCTCGGTTCCAAGATACCGGTGTTTGTCACAAAAACCCTTGACTCTAATCTATCCACAGAGTGCTTTGTTATTGTAATTTTCCGGTGCCGTAGCGTGTTGGTGATCTCGTTATAGCCAATTCTGAGTCCTATAATTTAATTAATTATTCAGTATTAAACTGAAATTTATATCTCTGGTTTCTGGGTTCAATCTCTACTCTGAGCTGAATTATAAGCTCATACTTTATTAAAGTAATAATGTCGCAATAAATATTTTGCTTAAAATATTTATTTAAATGTTTAAATAAATATATTTAAAAGGAAAAGATATTAAATATTTTGCCTAAGACTGTTACAGCAAATTTATAATAGTAGCTATTACTTTCAATAGGAATTAACAGAATCTTATTTAGGTACAACTTAGTGATTTTTTAAATGTATTTTCATATTAATAATTAAAGATTTGATGCAGAGAAATGTCAAATCCTCACATTATAAAGCCTGTATGCTTTTCCCACATTAAATTATGTTCTGTTTGATTAATAAATATATGTTAAATTTATTCTGGTTTTGTGTTATTTCTCGTTCCTATTTCAATCCAATTCAGTTTTACTTAATTATAGATGTGATATAACTATATATGCATTAATTACCATTTATGAAAGTTATCTTTAATTTCATGCTGGTAGCAATTTAATTAGTTAATATATATATTTAAGACCCGAGTTTCATGTTTCTCCCTGCCCTATGCCGGTTGCGAAAAATGGATATACTACGTGTAACTTCAAGTGTGGTTGTTCATAGAGTCTTGAATTGTGGAGTACGGGCAAACAAGTTGAAGTATGCTCGGATTCGGGACGTCATTGTCTGGTCAGCTTTGGTCTCTTTGTCTGGATTCTAGATTCTGTTACGCGAATGTATGAAACTTGACCGTTATAGTATCAATAATAACTAGTTGCATTTAACTAAAAAAAAAAAAAGGTGAAATAACATGAAATTTTTAAAAATTTTCATTAATAATCCAAAACCTTGTTTAGAAAGTACTTGTGGATATTATTTAGAAGTTTTAAGACATTTAGTATTTCTTTGATGAGTATTTAATGATAGAAAGGGAGTGGCTTGTCACAGAAGTTGTCGGTGTAAAGGTTGAGTTGATACAGATTTGTCTGTAAGACAGTGATTGATATTTGTTGTGATTTTCTGGTTTATTTGCTCATTGATACTCCAGTCCATAGTATGGTTAGTACAGTATATTTGACTCATGGTCATATAGGCTTCTATTTTGATCAGGTTGATTTAGTACTTATAGTGCAGCATACATGTATGTGTATGTATGTTTGTGCCATCTTACAACTTCATCTTTGATTCATGTATTTAATTAAAATACCAAATACTATGTTTTACAGTGAAATATTTAAATTTACAATAAATATCTTTGATAACCAATTTAAACACATTTTGAGTGATTGATGGACAGGTGAATTGTCAAGCAGACCAAATACACTATCAACTACTTTATTTGCTAAATAATTAAAGTGTAAAAAATATTTTTTTTATTGATTCAATTTGATTAATATTATTTAGAAGACAGAATGATTTTTTTTCTTTTTCAAGAGAAAAAAAAGTTATTGAATATTTCCAGCTAATTATCTCACTGCAAAGGGTGGGATTGACCTTCTTGAAGTTGACCTTTGGGGGGAGTAGCCCCTTGATTGGTGGGAGAAATGGATATCTAAGCAATAACCGGTAATAAAAAAAAAGATAATATATATGAAAGTAGTCTGCTTTATTACAGTACTCTCTCTTTCTCTCTCTCTATGTGTTCTTCCAAAATCAAGTGGTTAATATTCCATTAAAATTCAAAAGTACAACTTTTGTAAGTATTATTTTTCTTATATGAAACTAGTTAAAAAATTTTCTTTGGAAAATAAAGAAAAGGATGGAAACATAATCAACTTCAAACAAGGTATATCACTCTATGTTTTCAATTAACTAACTTTAGATTTAATATCATCATTTAAAATGCATACGTGTATATATAATTCAAGTTTAATTTATCTAATTTTAATCTTTAGTATTAAAGGAAAAATTGAATTGTATGAATTTTACTATTTTTATGGAAAAGTTATGCTGAACTTTTTAACAAAACATTTTATAAACTCTAGATTAAAAAATTCTTCTGGCTATAGAAAAATAAAACTCAAATGGAAGGATGAGTGTGTGTCTAACTTAGTGTAATATGCCCTAATTTTTATTATTGGATGAAAAATATACCTAACCATTCATGTTTTATAGGATTAATGAATTGAATGTGTGGCTTATATAAAACTAATGGATAACTAACCTCTATTAAATGTGCTCATAACTTAACATGATGGCAATTTTAGATTGTACTTTGTCATCCCACACTTTGTCTAATGGTTATAGGTTACAATGTAATATAATGAACATGCTAATAGCTCTAAACAAGCATTTTTGATACTACAAGAGAAAGCATTTAAAATTCCTATCTAGAATTATCCCTATCCCCAAACCGGTTTCGAGCTAATGGCTCTCATCATTGAAGTTCTAGGACATTCAGACACTAAATCTAAAATACAAACTCAAACCCAGTATTTATTGAATACTTAACTAGAAAATAGAAAATTTGAAATTGTCCGACATCTATATGTCTTCAAATCCACCTATCTAATTTAAATAGCTATATGGGACTGAACAAAATTCAGATACAACATATATTAATAACCTTAGCAATATCACCAAAGCATCAAAATTCAAACTATAATAGTAAGGAAATCAAGTCACGCTTATTATATTATATTTGTAAATACAAGCTTATTAAATTAAGTCGTGATATATGATTTGATATTAGGTTACAATGTATATATATTTATTTATTTTTTAAAAACCATAAAATTGATCTATTGCTGAGCCATTTATTGATGTCAATATACTTTAATTGTCAAGATAAAAAGATCTACAAAACTACATTGAGCACTATATAAATTAGACTTAAGCTAAAAAAAACCCGAATCACTAAAATTATCTTCTTGTATACTTTTTTTAAAGTTTTAAAAATGCTCACCACAGCTTCTTTGAAAAATGTTAAAACCAAAAGAATACTAAAAGTATTATGATATCAATTTGCTAGCCAGTGCTTTTGAAGTGTTTAGATTGATAGTTAATATACCCAATTTTGCCATACCATTAGAATTAATCTTTTGTGGGTGTATGAAGAATTGAGTACAGATTTAAATAATTTAATTTTTAATGATTTTATGCAGTTTTTGTAACTTTTTTCAAGAGCTAACAGGAACTGAATATACATGTATTTATGTATAACAAATTAACAAATATGACTGATAAATATTTATAACCAATCAAACAGATTTGTGATCAATCTGTTAAACATGTAATAAATCTTAAAGTACCATTGCTGGAAAATCCTCTAGATTGATTTCTCATTATACAAATGTTTTCACTATAACATTATATGACCACCATTTCTTATGCTTATATAATCTGTTAAAACACTAGCAACTCTCTCCAAATAGTAGTGTCACCCAGAGCAAGCCATAATAATCAATAAAAGTTAGAAAATTTGTGCTTTAAAATCCATATATGCACAAACCCTTTTTAGCATCCATTGATTACTATGGCTTGCATGGGAGGCACTACTGTTTGGAGACAATTCTACTATTTTTACAAGTATTTTCATGAGCAAACACTTGATCATCCATAGAAAAGTTATAATCACCCTTTTCTATTTATATGTTTTAATTACAACCAGTTTGATTTTGCAGACTGAATGTTTTAGCATTACTCATCTTCAATGAATATTTTTAATTAGGTAGTAGTAACAAATATCTACATTTTAATGCCCAAAAGAACCAAAGTTGGATAATGAATTTTTGTTTTAGCATGTTTGTATTGTAACAGCAGAACATAAATGCTACTAAATCCTCATTTGATAACCCTTCAGTTTTGGGTAGCACATATGATGGGTCGGGCATTTATGATAGATTGAACATGTGTATAGACAGACAAATCAACCCAACCATTCAATGTCATGGACAACAGAATGACATAAATTATTTCCATCAAAAAGCAAAACTCTCCATACAGTAGTGCCACCCTGTGCTAACCAGAGTAATCAATAGATGCCAGAAGGCTTGTGCATAAAATCCCTATCTAGTGCCTACTCATCCAATATCCCCAGACTAGTTTCTGGCTTGTGGCCATCATCAGTGAGAAGCCTTGGATCTGAGAGCACTGCATCTAGATCTTAGGATCTAATGCAACCCTCCAACAGCCACCTTTTAACTCTACTTTACTACAAAACTATGAGAATGAAATTGAAAACACAAAAATATTTTCAATCTAAGCTCAATAGCTTATATAATCATATGGGCTAGTATGAGATGGTGATCATGTGATATTTCCATCAATATGATTAGGAAATTGTTATAGTAAAACAGTAGGAAATTCATTTCAACTGCCTATTTCTATGTACCCTTTAATTTATTCTTGCTATTTCATGGAATTCGAACTCAGGAAGAACATACATGAGTTTTAGTTCAGAGATATGATTATATTTTGCTTGCATACCAATTACATACTAATGGTTTGTTGGGATATGATGAATTGAGAAATAAATTATCACGAATATAATTATAATAACTAATGTTTAATAAGATCACATCAATAACAAACTCTATTTGCAATTCAATTTAACATAATATAAATTACATAATCTTAATGAAAATGGAATAAGTATGATCATATTTTGTTTTTACATTTCTATTATATAGTAAGCTATATAATATATATATATTCTTATGAGGGATTATCATTCATTATTTAAATGTACTAATTCAGTATTCTAACATAAAACAAATTTGGCTCTTCGTTCAAATAGTAACCTATGTATTATAGTTGATTTTCCTATCCCCACATTATAATACTGCTAAGATATAAATTATGAATATTATCTTTTATCTTAATGTCTATTGTTGATGATGTTAAAATATAAATGAGTAAATCACTTATACGGAGATATTAATCATTCATTCTGAATATAAAAAAACAATTAAGTAATATATTAATTACAATAAACATCACATGATCATCATTTCTTATGCTTGCCCACAACTGTTATTAAAACAGGCAAAACTCTCCATACAGTAGTGCCACTCAGTGCAAGCCAGAGTAATCAATGGATGCCAGAAGGATTGTGCATAAAATCACTATCTAGTGCCTACTCATCCAATATCCCCAGACTAGTTTCTGGCTTGTGGCCAGATCCAAGGCTCATCACTAACGAAGGCCACAAGCCAGAAACTAGTCTGGGGATACTGGATAAGTAAGCATTAGATATGATTTTATGCACAAGCCTTCTGGCATTCACTGATTGCTCTGGCTTGCACTGAGTGGAACTACTGTATGGAGAGTTTTGCCTATTTTAATTACAACAAATAAATAACATTTGTAATAGAACGTTATAATTGTAGTGGTTTGTAAAGTAATAAGTCTTACCTTTTTTAATCTGTAGATAGTCACAATAGTTATTAAGTTAACTTAGGGTTTTTGTTTTATGTTTTATTAATAATCGAAAATTATCACTAACTTTAGTTTATAGTTAAATGAAGCTTGCCCTATTATCAAAAGAAAGAAAATAATAAAATTATATACAAAAAAAAAATCATATATATGTGATGTTGATCTTGTGTAGTTTAGTCTAAGATTAATTTTGAAACAATTCATATTGACTAATGAAATAAATTTTCATTTTAGGGATCCTTTTTTCTTCTTTTCCAAAATAGATTATTCCATGTTTGAATGCTGTTCGAATTACCCAATGGTGACTCCATTCTTTCATTTACGATAATAATTTTTTCCTAAGGATTTCCTTTGGTTTGTAGTAGTTCATTCTGATTTGATGTTTATCACTGACAAATAGCAAATGCTTTTCTTTAAAATCAGATTCGACATTATGGTAGTATGGTCAACATTCCATTTCTACGATGTTTCTTCCCTTCTAGCTGATCATAGTTGCGTAACCATGTTAAAGTTTATTTGAAGTTATTGGTTCTATAGAAGCTTGATAATGGAGTTTTAATTTTTATGATCCTCTAAATGATGATGAAGTGATTGATTACTTTTAGTGTTCAGCTTCAATAGGATTACAAAGATTTTTGATATTTGTAAAGTGTATTTTTACATATATTAAGTCTATTCTAATTATAATCATGGTTTTTTTTCTTTATTTTCTGAAATTCTTTTCTTCTATGGAGATGTGATATTTTACTGATTGTGGTTGAATGGCTTTGAGTGGTGGGTTCAAACTTATATTTCACTCACAAACATATTGACTAATCAGTGTTATGTTTGAATCTCCCTTTTATCTTTAAGAATAAAAAAAAATGTTTTATTGCTCTCTTTCTGTTAACCGTATCTTGTCGATTTAAGTTCACGTTTTTCTTGTTTCAATTATGATGTTATTTTTATTATCTGTATATTTAATGAATGGATTACAAACTACAATTAAAATTTAATAGTGATTTCTTTCCTTTGATAATTTTGGGACATATATGTTTACAGTGACATTATCTACATGTCAGTATAATTAAGAATCGTTAAAGTTATAATTTTTAAATGACTAGTTTGTACACACTTATTAATATATAAAATTAATAATAGTTTTTTTTTTAATGATTATTGTTAATAATGATATTCAAGATAGATGTGCGTGTCGCTTTTTTTTTAAAAATATAAATGTGAGGAGTTTGATGTATTCTTGCAGTATGTATATATAAATCAAGTCAAATATATGTTATATATTAATTATTATAACAATAATAAAGTATTAAAAATGATAATAAATATTCATAATAATAATTATAAAAATCCATAAAAAACACAAAAATAAATGAAAGCATTTCTGTGTTTTTTATCATTTTTATAACTTATTATAAATATTTATTACCACTATTAATATTTTATTGTTATATATATATAAAATTTAAACATATTTACCTTGATCAATAGTTTTGTGACCTTTGTAGCTAGACATATTAGTTGCAACATAACCAGGACAACACTAGCAATTAAAATAAGAGATGTGTGAAAAACTTAGCATAATATATACATAATGCAATACAATTTAATTGTATAATAAGTATTAAACTAGAATCACTTTATAGCATGTTTGTTTTTGTTATATATATAAAATAATTAAGATAAAAATAAATAAAACAATAAACATCATTTCATCATTAGCTGCCATATATAAAAAAAGTATGATCATTCTAATTCCAGAAAATAAGTACCCAGAAAACAAAATCAATTTCTGAATTACAAATATTATATATTGATTCTTTAATCTGTTTATTTAAAAAATCTTGTGCTGCCGTCTTTTAATGTCTGGATCAAAATTTTCTTTTTGAAACATCTTGCACAATTACAGCTCTCTAACGTATTTCAATTTTAGCCATATTCATTTAGTAAAAGTAATCAATATTTGTAAAGTATCTTTGATAACCTTTGTAATAAAAAGGATATTTCCTCTAATATGAAGACTATGTTGAGATTTACCATAAAATGAGATGTCCGTTATTTTTCATTCACTTCGTGTGAGCAAATTAATAAATATGTGCTTTTACAAATTCACCAAACTAAAAATATGACAATTGATTTTATGTTCTTGCCACCATATTTTCAAATATTATGGATTATTCTAAAATGAAATTTGTTACGTTATGACAATGTTGGGGCCATGTCTTCTTTCCTTACAATAAATTTTCAGAACAACAAACTTAGACAAAGTAGTTATATCACAGTAATAAAACATTCTACCCTTTAAGTTGTTCAATACAGCATAATGAATTGGAATCTGCACTATATCTCAACATTCCAGTCTTATTAAATAATTGCCAAAAAGTTTGATTTAAACTCTTAAGCTGATTAGTTTCAAGTCAAAAATTGATAAATATGTTCCTTTACATTTGGCTGATAAACATTAATTACTAAACAAAATTTGTTATAGGATATATTCAAAACATTAAAAACATTCTATAAATCATGTTTTGACATGGTAAAGATGGAAAAATCATAACAATACTGCAAGCCAAGAAGTCAAGATTACTTTACGAAACAGTCTATAAATGTTTTCAAAGACCACTAACAAAACAGAAACCAAAATTGATCTCTGCCTAATACAAATTTTCATTAATGTCTTAGATTTTGACAATCTGTAAAAACTTTCCCTTGCTTGACACCCAAAATAGGATTCATAATATGAGTAACTTCTATGAACAACTAATTGCTTTTCAATATTACCACACAACTTCTGCATTAACTGAACCAAATGACTTGACTAAAATAACAAAATTAAATTATGCTTTTATTCATAACACTATTCTTGCATTTGTCTGGCAACAAAAACTATATCTAATTAAAGTTAGAAAAATATACATTTATAAACATGTTTTATAGTGAGACTTCACATGATATAACAAAAAACTTATTTTTCGTTCATATATTATTATATGAATGTTCATATAATTCTATAATACATATGTATATATATGTATATTTCAAAATTTAAAAATGGAGTTTATTAAAAATAAATAATATATACTGAAATAGTATATTCCTTTGGAATATATTTCATTGAGATATAAATTTAAAAAAATGTATAGAAAGAAATTTTATTAATTTAGAAGTGTGAAGTCATTAATATTTTAAAATATTAAATTATTATTAATATTTAAAGACATATAATCTTTTTATAAATCAAAATTGGTTTTATTAAACAATAATTTAAAAAGAAATTCAACTGTTGAATTTAAAATAGTAATTTTAAAGAATTGACAACTATTTGCTTTAAATAATTTTAAAATTGACTGTATATTTATTTACCATTCTATTGACAAATAGCCAAGAAAGATTTCTGTTGAATTTAAAAGGAAAACACTGAATTTTAAACTCTCAAAATGAACTTTTAAATAAATAGTTTTGTCCCAAGAATTTGGGGAACCAGGACACAAACAGATAATCTACTTCATATTTTCATGTATCATAAATAGGATTACTTTATAATCACCAACTGCTACAAAAATTATGATTTTTCTACATCTTCATTTAGTCCTATCTTCTATATTTCAAATGGAGTGCCATTATAATGAAAGAGATCATTGCTATATCTTAAATTTGAAGCATGTTAACATTTTCTACTAGTAAATAAGTTAAAACTGCAAAACAATCTATAAATCTGTTGTGTATTCAGCTATGAAGCTGACTACCAACAATTATCACAAAATTATTAATTATCCAAAACATTATTAAACAAGAATAAATACATTTATTTACATATTATATATATATATATATATCCATTAAGATTTAACTAAATAATTATCCATAGTTCCTTTACATACACATTAACAATTAGTCCTTGATTTAAAGTTCTAAATCTTTAATGCTATAATCACCACCAACCAAACAAATACAGCCACAACAATAGTGGTGGACCTAAGTGAAAACTAAAAGTTTATACTCACAATACTTAAAACACAATCCTCATTGGCCTTCTCAGATGTACACAAATAATAAAGGAGCAGTGAGGTGTATAAACATTTTCCCTAGCCGGCTATCTTTCACCTTCACAGGCACGGGCTCTGGGACACTTCCATCATTGCAGAGAAGTCAAGAGTCACCTTTCCCTCAGCTTTTCTCAAAGGTCCTTATGACAGCAACAAACAACAGCATGCAATGAGTGGAGAAAAGCTGATGACCCCGCTCTTTTGTTGCATGCTCTATTTATACTGTTTTCTCATTGCTTGAATTCATTGATATTTAATTTCTATCATTCCAATGTAAAAGTAAATCCATTTGACTAATGCATTTTGACAATGACAATAAGGATCCAGCTTCTAATTATGACCGTTCACATTCTTTAGAAATTAACTTCAAATATTTATTCCATTTGTTTTCTACTAAAATAATTTAATGGTTCGATTTTAACAATACAGTTTTCTTGGTATTTTAAATCCATGAGTGGCCTTGAAAATAATCATTTGCATTCTCTTTTGGCAATCTTTTACAGAATGCTTTTAACTTACAATCTTTATCTGTTTAAATCTAATTTATCTGCAAGCCAATCTTTTTTCATTGAATTAGACTTAAACTTAAATTATCAAAATAAAGTTTCTTTTATTTTTGCAGAATTGATTTTTCATTACTTTTGAAAACTTACATATCTATTTACATTTACATTAATTATTAGCAATCTTTTTATTGCTTTTTAGATTAGATATGTATTTACATGTCATTAATGTTTTTTTTCTGAAGTAAAACTTAGCTTTATTAACATATATATATAGCTCTCTAGTTACTAAAGTCTAATATATTTTCTACAAAATACAGTGTATAGCAAAATCTTTATTAAATGTTTTTTTAATTTATAATAAATTGTTTATAATTTTATGCTGATATTAATTATTTATAAACTATCAATTCATAAATATTGTATCAATCACTGTGTATAATAATCAAAGCTATATGTAAGTAATCTTTTCAAAATGTTTTAAATATAATGTTCAAAAATAATACAGATGTAATAAGTGATAGTTTATTTTTATTTTATAGATATCATATTTCAATAAAGATTAAGTAATATTTACTAAGGCAATAAAGCTCAAGAATGTACGCTTGAAAATGCGAAAGTAGGGACCTCTACAGGTCTTAACCACAAGCTTACACTTTGGAAGAAATATGTAATGTGTTTTATTTGATATTTATACTTTAAATAATGATTATTTAAATGGTAATAAGTATTTATTTTATATATATATGGGATTTGACTAATACTGTATATACTGACAACTGAGATATTTGATATGTTTAGCTCAATATTTGTTGGTTAGTTCTAGTTATAAATTTCCCATGGCTTCATTTTATAATGACTTCATTTTTGTAGTGAATACTTTCTTAAGCATGGGTAATGTTTATATCTTTATAAATAATATGGCTATAATGATAAATTAATTTTTAAATATTTTATATATAAAGTTTTAAGAATAGTTGTTTCTATGCCATTACTTAGAATATTATAGTAGCGAGTTAAGCTTATATATAGCAGGCATTTCACTCACTGCTTAGTTTTATAGCTCTCAGTGTGTAGGTTACTGTGTTACTAGGTACTGAGATGAAAGATGGCTTGGTTTGTTTTGACAGTGTCTTGGATTGTTAATCACATATGCATTTGTTGATTTTGATATATTGATTTAAATATTGGTAACTATTACAATGACATTATTGTTATTTTATTTTTTTAAAATAAATCATTTTGTTTAATAATAAATTATTTTGTTTCTTTTATTATTCACTATTACTTTAATTAAAATACAAAATATTGATATGCCAAATTAATAGGTGTCCAAAGGTATCTCATGCTGGGTAAATTTATCTTTTATTTCAAGATTTATTACTGGTTAGAAGAATTTAACTTTATAATGTATAGATTCCAACATTTTTGTGTGGTTGTGACTTTGCTAGTAATCTTAACTTCTTTCTTTGATATTTTTTTAATATTTGTAAATTAAATTACAATTTGATTAGGAAAGAAGTCTAGATTTATTATCAAATGGGACCTTCTTGTAAAGTTACATATGGAACTATTTATCCATTACAATATATATATATATGATCAACAGATGGCGTTTCACCAAAAAACACCATCAAAGCGTGTTTGTTTACATAAACATCAGAGTAAGCATTCACTATCTTTTTCGTGAGATCCACCCTCAGATCATGATGTCAAGCTGATTTACTATCCTTCACTGATGATAGCAAATCAGCTTGAAATCATGATCTGAGGGTGGATCTAACAAAAGAGATAGTGAATGCTTACTCTGACGTTTATGTAAACAAACAAGCTTTGACGGTGTAAAACGCCATCTGTTGATCATAAATACAAGTGTTAGCATGTTTAACTTTTTTTGTTTTTCATATATATATATATATATTATAGATCAAAAATAAATGTGTGTTTTTAAATGAGAATATAAGAATACAAAATAAGTTACATCAAGACAAAATACCAATAAATAATAAATACTAATGATTTACTATCCTATAACTGAGAACAATCCTCTACTAATCAGCATATTAAAAACAATATTGTCCACAGTTAAAATTTAGCATATAAAATGAATTTAATATAAAATATAAGTAAAACTAAAGTTATGATATTAAAGCTATAGTCATTAAATATCAAGTAAAACCTTACCCATAAAGCTTCATAATAGTTTTTTTTTTTAAAAAAAAAATTCCATAACATTTACGATTGGTTTGGTAAAATACGATCATAGTGGATTATATAATAGCTTGGAAATCGAATTTCTTATCTAAACATCAGTTGATAAAATCATCAAGAAACAATTTGGTATTCTCTAGACTCAAAATATAGCAATTAGAACTTTTTTTTCCACTACAAAACTTAAATGAAAGTTCTCCTCGTGATTGGCTAAACTTAGTACAGATGTAACAAAAAGTTAAGCTGAGAGAATTTAAAACAAATCTAGAACCACATCTATAATAATGAGTATCAATATCATAAACAATTTTTTTTCAATAAATATCTATGGATAATTAAATAGTTTCAAATGCTCAAATGAACACACATGCAAATATTGACTTCCATTAATGTGTACATCCAACACAGAAATATTGAAAGTTCAAATACTATGAAAACAAATGTGAAGATAATCTTTAGTATTTATCTACTTTATTTTAACTTGAAATATAAGCAGATCAATGATTATAACAAAAGTAGTATATACATGGTATAGAGGCTATTAGTTAAAAACATCAACATTTAAACAATATAAAGAACTTTTACTCATAAAACAAATGCAATTACAAATGTGTAAATCATGTGTGCCATCGTTATCAGAGTTAAATCTATTTCATAATCACAGTTAACTGCCTAAGGAAAAATATTTTCCAGTAATAATTTAGATTATAATTATATTAACCATTTAAACTACAAATCAGTAAGTTTTTCTTGATCTTTATATATATATAAATATTTGAATTATAAATAGCACTAAGGAAAATGTAATATTTTGAAGAGATGAACTTCTGAGTATCAGTATATTAAATTAAATGCCTTTGATACTAGGAATCATTGTATTTAATACATCTGGCAGTTGGAAATTCATCTCTCCAAAATATTATATATATATACAAATGATAAAAAGTTCAAATTAATATCAATACTCACAGCATTAACAATAATGTCTTTCCTAGAATCTTCATCAAATTCTCTCTGCTGAATCAATGACATAGCTGTTACACCAACTTTAGACATTCCATAAGCTGTATTAGGCCATCCTTTTTGTTCATGGTCATCGGCCTGAGTATCACTTAAACAAAAATAATTAACAACAATTACTTTTTGTCAATAATCTATCGATAAAATATCACATGACTCTCCTTGCTTACATTTAACATGTGTTTTTAGATACAGCAAAAAAAAAAAAAAATACAATTAGTTGTTCAGGAAGTCACATGACACTCATATACCAGAAGTGATAATCCAAAAATTTTTAGCTCTCAAATTAGTCACTCTATCATTGCGATAAACTTGTATAGTATTACTAATTCACTTGCTTTAATCCATTCCATATCTATGTATTGTGAGCCTGATTAATTACTGAACACTTGATAGTTGTATGATTATATCCACTGACAAAGGACACAAGGAGATCTGGCCCTAGGATCTTTAACATCCATATATTCTCCCTCCTTTTTTTTCCTTCTGGATATAATTAAATAATCAAATAAACATTTAACTATATAGAACTATTACTTAATATAATAAAAATAATAATTATTTCAAAAATATGTTTATTAAAAACTCAAAAATGAAAATTTAAAAACAATTATTACAATCTCAATATAAAAGAATAGAAATCAAAGATACCACGCGTCTTACATAATTGAAAAGAAAAAAAAATTACATCTAATCTTTGAATATTTAATACAAATTAATATGATTCATTTATTAAATTTATTTTTCCGTACTTTTGTGCTAGCAAACTTTGAAACTATATAGCTTATATTCTTCTAGAATATATATCATGTTCAATAGCAGTAAGAGATAAATTATTTGTTCTTTCTTTTTAAGAATGAATATTGTGTATAATTTTTTATTATCTTCAAGAACAAAAACAAGGGTTTAACTATATTCTTAACGAAATTGACCAATTTGGAAGTTGGATTAGTTTGCTTGTAAAAATTTTGGTATATTATGGAGGTTATTTAAAGTGTTAATTTCAGTTGAATATACATTTTTAAAAGCATAAAATTCATCATGAAGTTTGCTACCATTAATATCTTTGTTATTACCATCCATAAGACAGTCCTAAATCTTTATCATGTTGAAAAATTACTTCATAATCCATTGATACTAATTAACTCGTGTTATATAGAAACTGAGAATAAATATTATGGTATAGCAATAACTCATATCTATCTTCCAAATATTTTTGAATAACATTAATAACAGTCTGATCAAAAAATATTCAAAATTTGTCCTTAAGCAATGAGATACCTTTTCTGTCCATATTAAAATATCATACTTTTTTTCTCAGAAATTTCTACAATTGGTTTGAATATTATATCTTCATCAATTTCTTGAGAAAGACCTGTTACTATTTTGAGTAAAAATTCATAATAAATATCAGTATCTTAATTAGAAATAATTGTTTGAAATTTTCAATTGATGTAACAGCAAATGCAACATTGTCTTAAGATCATTGTAAGATTTCTCTAATTCTTTGCATATGATTCTAAAGATCATATCATAAAACATAAAATTTATATTTCTTACCTTGTTTTTCTGTCCCATCAATTATCAATTGGTGATAAAGAGCATTATGTACTTGGCTAATTTAATACCAAAGTAATCACAATGCACCAATTTGACTCTCCTATTGTAAGTCCAATTATAAAGTGAAGCTAGAAATGTTTTAAGAACAGACCAACATTTTGTTGAAGATGCAAAAAACTTATAAATTGTTTAAACAATACCAAAAAAAAACCTGACTGTATATGAATTCATTTTTGCAGTGTCATTAATTATTATATTTAAAGCAGGTGGAGTGCAATGAGTATTTCAAATTTTCATTCTTATAATTTATTGATCACAGGATCATAAAGGTTTTTACCATAGTATCATGATCATTCAAAAATAATTAAAAGATATTTTATTTCAATATTATCTTCTCAACAGTACACAACACATAATATTATCATTTTTTCTATGTCTGGAATACAAACTAACATGATAGAAAAATACTTTGATTTTCTAACATCTAATAATTCTCGACAATGGCTTGATCCAACAAAAATGTCATTTCATTTTTAATATCTTTACTCATCTAATAAGCTTACATCTTTTTCTTAAGTTTTTCTTTATATGAGTTGCCATATCAGGGTCAAATTGTTTACATATTCAATCAATTTTTAAAAGCTCCCATCATCACTTTTAAAAAGTGGGCTACATAATCTTTTAAAAGGTAAGCATTGGCTACCAAAATGTATTACTTCTATTACTCTTGTAATAATATATTTCCAATGAATTTTTGTCTAATTCATAGAGCTTCAAATTATACTCATCTAGTATTGTTTTTATTTTCCAAATTAATTTTAAATTTGTACCATAATTAAATTTTTTTTAAATGTATCAAACTCATCTTATGTCCATGCAATGCTTTCACCAAACTTCTCTAGTCCTTGTAACAAGATGATGTAAACAGATTCATAGTGTTTTATTCTGTTATAAATAGCTTATAGCAAAAATAAAACATTGCATCCATAGAAACAGAATATAACAGCCATGGTCTTAACTGACAATCTCCATTCTCCAAAAATAGTAGTACTTATTATCACTAAATTTGCAACTATTAAAATTATTTAGGTGCAACAAATGTGAAACTTGAGTTGGATCAACTTCTGTTAAACCAACTCTTACTTTGTCAGCAAATTGAGACCACTTAGAAGTATATTCTATTTCAATTAATGGAAAAATAGATGATAGGGAAGGTTTATCTCGTCTAGTTCACTACAGTTGGAGGGAGTACCCCATTATTTTCTTGGATATACACTTCTTTAACTTGTTTTCACTATTGGTCAACATATCACTATCAACCAGGTAAAACTCTCCATACAGTAGTGCCATCCTGTGCCAACCAGAGTAATCAATGGATGCCTTAAGGCTGCATAAAATCCCCATCTAGTGCCTACTCATCCAATATTCCCAAACTAGTTTCTGACTTGTGGCCTTTGTGAGTGAGGAGCCTTGGATTTGCGAGCACTGCACCTAGATCCACTATCATTTTCTGCATACTTTTTAATCTCTTCATTGATGTCAATATTCTTTAGTGATTTATCATTGACACCTGACTTTCTTAATGTATTCAAATGAAACCTCAATTTGTTTTTATTAGCTTCTGTCCTCACAAATTTTTCTTTTTTTCGGTTCTGATAACCAAATAATTTCTTTTTTTAAATCAAAAATTTCTAAATTTTTCAAGAAACAAAATAAAAACTATTATTTTTATGTCAAATACTAATGTAACTGATAAATAAAAGTGTTAAACCACCATTATAAAAATATTCAATTTAACAAGTACGTAGAAACTACAAAAACAAATGCAGTTTATTTTTACTACGCAGAATTTCTTGAAAATAATACTATGAAATCAACATATATCCATGAGAATATTAAAATTAATATATATAGACAGAGATCAATATATTTGCAAACAATAGTTTTCTAAACAATTGAATTTTTGATGAATCATTAAAAAAACATTCATTACATAGTATCTTTCTGTTTCATTATATTTCAGGTAGGCATCTCCCTACAATGCATGCTTTTCAAGTCCTTTGATACTGGATTCAGCTATAAGCCAAAAACTAATCTGGGATGTGGATATAATGTCTATTGATGTCATAGATTTACTATAGATGGCTATGGAATGGAATAAGATGAACCGTATTATTGCTTATGAAAGAATTATTAATAACAATACATCATTCTTTTCTTAATATATTCTTCTCTTCAGATAAAAACATTTTTAATCACACGTAATATAATAGCTGCATACAAAATAAATTGTTTAAAATTTCTTATAAATAATTTAATTTGGATCCTTTTCCCTATTAAAAAAAAATCAACTGGTTACTCTCTTGAATCACAAATTTGATTATTAAATGCCTTACTGTTTTCTTCCATAGATTTTTAGCAACTCAACTAGAATCTCATCAATATCATGAACTTTGCTAAATTTTATCTTTTACAGCTTCTTCCTTCATTACTGCACTTTTGTTAAAAAGACTACTTAATTCTTATTTACCAGACTCTTTTTTGATTGTATTAGCAAAGGCTTGTTACATCTAAAGTACAGTTCACATGTATTCTTCACATATATTTATTTCAAAACTTTTATTTTACTACCTCGTCCTGGTGACCTAAACTTAATAAACTTTTCATTGTTACTTTACATCAAATTTCTTTCCTACTAAATTTATAGTTATTGGTACCAGATCCAAAGAGGCAAAAATGATGTTCCTTATTAATTTTAAAATCAACTGCATAACATTATAATCTTTATCCTTTTGTATTTAACACTAATCTCATCTTTTTATTAATATTCTTTAACTTTTCTAACAAGTTTCATCAGATCTTTTCCATTTTCACAAATCAGTGTAGTAAAATCAATGATACTACAGATAGTGATGTTTCTTCACCAATTTTGAATCAATATCAACTTCTTTTCTGGCTTTCCTTATTAAATATTTAATACAAATACAAACTAAATAGAGCAACAATATAAAACCCTATTCATTTATTTGAAAATATAAAATAATCTGCTTCACTATACTTTTTTTAATTATAGCTTTTAGTCTCAAATGCAAGATTTTTCGCTTTGGTATATCTATTTTTACTTTCTTTTGGTATTCTCTAACTTTTTAATTATCCAGCATATATCACTAATATTGTCTCTTGTTCTAGAATATGTTCTGAAAACAATTTGAATATATGATAAATCTCTTTTATCTGTGCTAAATGATTTTAACATCTCATTTTATGAAATACAATATAAACTGTGTTAGTTTATGCAAATTTAAACTGTTTTACTCTACTTGACGTAATTTGATCATCATTTTTGATTATTTTTCTTTGGTCCTTTTTTTTTTTGTAAAGTTTCTAATGCCATTTTATCAGTTCATGTGGCCTTACCTTTAATCACTGATTTTAAAATTAACATGATCTCATTTTCTCTTATTGAAGATTTTTAGGTGTAGTTGACATCTCAAAAGTATCCTGTTCTTGTTTTGTGGTATAATAATTCTAGATAATCTTTCCATTTTTGTTAAGTTTGTTATTGATTTTAAAAAAAAGCATATACAGAAATCTTTCTAGTAACCAGTTGGCAAAGAGTTTAAGACACAATATATAAACATGACTTTTAATTTTTTAATTATGGATTTTGTTTTTGATATTAAAGTCCTTACCATGAATACAAAAAAATAGAAAAAAAAACATATTACGAAATTGGATTAAATTACCTTATAAATTTCTGTAAAATAGTGTTCAGTTCCTCAATTGTAAGATCTTCAGCAATCAATCTACTGTAATAATTACCAGCTGTAATCTTACCGACCACTTGAGATACGAAACTAGAAACATTCACAACCCTAAAAAAAAAGTTTTAAATAATTAGTTAGTAAGTAAAAATATGAAGACCTCTTTAATATTTAGAATTTCATAGTGAAAAGGCATACTTATAGAAAAGTATATTTGAATGTAACAAATTATAAGTGACATTATTTCAAATAATATATAGTGCATGTTATTATATTTTTGTCATGTCTGAAAAAAAAGAAGATAAAAATGAAAAAAAGTTTTTATATAATTTTTAACAATTATAAAGATTTGAAGATAAAACAGAAAATAATTTGGGTTAATTTTTAAGATGACATGCTTTTGGTTGAAACAATAATAATATCTTCAACTTAAATAGAGATTTAAAAAACCACTAAACATCACATAATTACCATTCTTTATGCTTATGCAAACTGTTTACACAGAGGCTAAACTCTCTATATAGTAGTGCCATTCACTGCAAGCCATAGGAATCAATAGATGTGAGAAGGTTTATGCATAAAATCCCTATCTAGTGCATACTCATCCAAATCTCCAGACTAGTTTCATCAGTTAAAAACTAGTCTGGGGATATTGGATGAGTAGGCACTAGATAGGGATTTTATGCATAAACCTCACATCCATTGATTACTATAGCTTGCATTGAGTGGCACTAGTGTATGCAGAGTTTAGCCTCTGAATTAAATAGAGATATAAATGAACATATAAAAAGAGAAGAGGAAAAACCCAAAAAATAAAAATATGTATGAGTGCTTTCTATTGTTTTTCACATGCAAAATTTTTTATGATAACAGCATAAAAAATTTCTATAGAAAATAAGTTATTTGGGTGGGGAGAACAATGGACGATTTTCAATACCATAGAATATATTAGGAACACCTCTTGACAAAAAAAATTTCATTAGACATTAATTATACAAAAAAAAAATTGTAATATGAAAAAATTACCTGGCACCAGGGCGTAGTAATGGAAAAAGTACATTGCATAAATTCAAAGTCGCTGAATAATTGACTTTTATTGAAACTTCAGCTTGTTCTGAGAAAGGAACAGGTGAATTAGTCTTAAAAAATAAAAATATTAATTTAAAACACATATATAAAATTTTGAAAAGTAAAAGATACATTATGCATGCACTTATAATTTTAAAAATAATAATAACGTATTTGAAGTCATATCCAACAATTTTAACAATATTTGTAATTAAATATTTACAATGTGATTACTAACTGATAAAGTTCTCCGTTGAAGTTGTGTATAACTGATAGGCTTTATGCCTTCCACCCTTCAAAAGAACTATAATAATTGTAAAAATTTATTATGCTCTTCTGATTGGTTCTTATTCATTTGTATCTTTATAAAATTTTTATTATTTAAGATACAGTATATAAAGAGGTACTATAAAAGAGTATACAATTTAATCTTTATATTAAACATTAAAAGCCTAAAGCTAAACTAGCCAATAAAATAAGCAAACATTCCAAATTCATAACTAACCCAGACTAATCAAAGAGAGTAAACTCTAAAAGACAACCAATGGGATTCACTGTTACAAGCAGACTTCTCAAGAGTAAAAGGACTAAAAGATAGCAATAAATTTATATTAAATATTATTCACAATTCCACTTACAGCCCACATATCCTAAATATTAAAAGAATTTTTAAACAAATTAATTGCTTAAGAATCATAAATTTTTAATAATAAAGATTTTTTTAATTATTTTTATTTCATTTCTGTCAAAGAAGACAATTTTAGCCTCATCAAAACTAATAGTGTGGCCTGTATCTTTTTCAAGAATATATAAAGTAGAACTGAGATATTTATTTTTAACCCTACTTTTATGTACCTTTGTTCTTTCATTTAATCTCAAACTACTCTCACCTATATATACCTTCTTACAAAAACAAGAATTAATATATACTACTCCAGGAATAGTCTTCTACCAAAAAATTCCTTTGTATTATTATTTTGAAGCAATTTTCTTATATCCAAGCAAATTACTATTTTTATATACAATTTTATAAAAAAACAATTTAAAAGGCAAAGAAATAAAATCATATTTATCTTTATCCTTTACATTATACAAATATTATTACTATTAAATAAAATACTTTTAACAAATTTATCAGAGTAGCCAACACTCGAATAATCTTTATAAAATTGAACTCTGCGTTGTTTCAAAAAGTTAAATTTTATAAATTTTAACTTATTAATAAATTTATTCTTTGTCAATATGTTAATACTGGTAAACAATTTGATACTAATAAAGTTTACTTTATTAAAAAAAAAAACTTAATTCCAATATTATTTTGTTTTTTTAGTATCAGGATAATTTTTTGCAATAATTCCAAGGGAGATTAAAACTACATTAATGAAAACTTACTAAACTGATAGCAGCATATATGAAATGTGATCTAACCAGATGACCAACCTGAAATATTTCATTGACATAGTGTATTGTCATGTATGACATATGTAAAATTTGAAGGAATTCTTTTTGATAAAAGTATATTAAACCTTGATTTCAAAATTTTTTCCTAAACAGAGTTTCTAACTTAAATGAAAATGTTTAAAAACATACTACTCCATATATATTATCTCTAATTTTTCAGAGGCAAAACTCTCCATACAGTAGCGCCATTCAGTGCAAGCCAGAGTAATCAATGAATGCAGGAAAAATTTATGCATAAAATCCCTATCTAGTGCCTATTCATCCAATATCCTGACTAGTTTCTAGCTTGCACTTTCATCAGTGAGAAGCCTTGGATTATGAGAACATTGTTTTATCATATGATTTAATACAAAGGTTGGAAATTGTTTTGGCTTAGGGGCCACAGAGGTTGGTGGAGCACCACATCAGGAGCTATTTTGTGGAAGAGGTCAGCAGAGGCCGCATCTTTTTTCATGACATAATAAACAGACTATTTTATTCCCTGTATTACCAAAGTAATATTTGTTTGTCCATTCTTCATTAAACACATGACCTTCATCACCAATTTTACACTTTTTCGGAGGGTTCATGGTTTCACTGAAGTTGGAAACATATATATTTGTAATGCAAAGACAAAATTGAAATTAACCAGATCAACTGAAAAAGCACTGCACATTGTATCTACACTGCGCATGTGTACTGACATGGCCATCCTAGTGGAAAATATGAAACAAATCTTCGGTCGCGCATGGAAAGGAAATCTCAGTTCAAGGCAGATTTTTCTGATTGTCTTGGCGAGCCGCTATTTGCCCATCCATGATTTAATATATTACCTCTACCTATATTTATTGAAGTTTGTGGTAAAATGATGTACTCTGAACAACCCAACTCCCAAAAAAAAATTTTTTAATAAATGGCAAAAACAAATTTTTTATATTTGTGTTTTAATGACATCATCCTATATTTTTCTCATTAATATGTATATAATTTAAAATTTATGTTTCCATAAATACGTACAACTCACTATACATTAAAATTTACATTTAATTAAAGATATTTGTTTGAAATTTGTGATGGCATTTTACCATGATTATATGTTGGACTACCTCCTTCACCTAATTGAATTGTTAAAGATTTTTAGAAAAATCAAATTTTATTTATACCTTTTCAAAAATATTTAACTATTAATAATAATAGCATTACATGTTAGTATGAAGACAACATTATAAATGGTATTTTTATCTCTCTACTTCGGGTGTTACTGGCTTCATTAGGAAATTGTACAATGGCCTTGATCAATTAATGATTACTAAATTTAAGACAATACTAGGCTAGATCTAGTGTCTGAACCTCCCTGGCACCTCTCTGAGGAGTGCCAAAGCACGAAACCATGGTCAGGAGTTTGGAGGGGTTCCTGACAGAGATATTTTAAATGCTGGCTCTGGCTAAGCATTTATCACAAAGCTTTTTAAGGAATTGGCAATCCTCATTGTTTATAACTTACAAGTTTAAGAGAATAGGGTCATGTCATTTATTACTCTTATTTTGACTATTTATAATACTAGGCTACTCTTCCACATAAAATATTTATATGAGACAGTCACTGGTGAGGCCAGCAATATCTGAGAACGAAAGGAGAATAATATCATTTGAAATTTTGTGCCAAACACAAACAAAGTTCAAATTTTTCTAAAAATATTTAACAATTCAGCTACATAATATTGATTAAATATTTTTAATTTTTATTAGTTTTAATTCTCTACAATCTAAAACTAACATGTGTTAATATTTGTGAAGTCCTATTTGCCTTATTGATAACAATAAATATATTTTAATCTATAATAAATTAATTTATATAATATTTCACCCAAGGATTTTTAACAATAGTTTCCCTGACCACAACTATATTGAGAAATTAGTTCTATCAAACATGAAAAACAACTGACTTTTTTTTTATAAAATCTTTTGTTTGAATAAAATCTTGGCTCAAATTAAAATCAGTGTCACGATGATTTAGAATTTGCTCGGATTATGAATTTTAAATATTTATTCTTCTATATAAAACACCTATATAAGTATGGAGAGATGCATGTTAGGAGTAACAAGAAGAGATCAAAAACACAATATGCGGATAAGAGAATAAACAGGTGTTACTGACTTCATTGAAAAAATTAAAAGACTGAAGTAGAGTTGGGCTGGACATATTGCTAGAAGAGATGATAATAGATGGACAATTGAAATCCTAAACTGGATTCTAAGAGATTGGAGATTGTAAAAGACCCAGAAAGAGACCACATGTGAGATAGATGGATGAAATAAGAACATGTGCAAGGATAATGTGGAGAAGAGAAGCTAAAGATCGAAGATGGTTTGAACTTAGAGAGACCTTCATTCTGCAGTGGATTGATAATGCTTGATGATGATGATGATTATATTTATGTATATTATCAAAAATAAGTCATATTGTTGCCAAACTTTATTGTTTTAACAATTTGAAAATTATTTGATTAATGTGTTGCATCAAACCAAACATTTCACAAGTTTTTCTGCAAAACCAGTATTGACTATAGATAATTATGTAAATAAATCATTTTTTATAGCGCGATGCTTGTAAACTGTACACATCAAACTACTGATATTAACTTATAATAGGGGAGGGGGTACTACAAAAGAAATGAGATTATAACTATATACACTATTAATAAACTTGCATTATAACTGTATAGTCTATTAATAAACTGCTTTCTGTTAGAATTATTTCAATCAATAAATAATTAATATGAATTTTAAAAATCATTTAATGTCTTTAGAATTTTTATATAAAATACTTTTACTTTCCTAGAAAATATCCTAGAAGACCTTTAAACTTCTTACTTTATAAGCTATGCCAGCATTATTAACTAATACATCTAGTCCACCATATGTATCCTGCAAATACTTCTTTAGATTGCTGATACTTTTATCATCAGTAATGTCTAATTGGTGGAATTTGGGATAAAGACCTTCTTTATTTAAATTTTCTACTGTTTCTTTACCTCTGGCAATATCCCTAGCTAAATAATGAAAAATACACAGATAAAATTGAATATAATGAAAATTTTAAAAATAATAGTACTAAGTTTTAAAAGTGTGAATGTTTTTGCAGTTAATGATTTTATTTAAACTGTCTAGATGAAAATTAAAATTAATTAATTTCTCAATACTTAAATAAAAATTTTTAAATAAGATTTAAGATATATAAAACATACCTAATATTTATAAAAGTAAAATGATTTTTAAAAACAAACATAATAAAAT
This sequence comes from Epiperipatus broadwayi, assembly GCA_028023455.1. Lineage (NCBI taxonomy): Eukaryota > Metazoa > Onychophora > Udeonychophora > Euonychophora > Peripatidae > Epiperipatus > Epiperipatus broadwayi. Next base: position 5,613,328 of record JAQFVV010006221.1, on the reverse strand, counting down.
AAATATCAATATAAATTAGGATATCATTATGTATTAAACCACTAAACATCACATGATCACCATTTCTTATCATTATGTAATTAGAATATTGTGTGTGCTCATGATTTTTTAATGGAAAACTATATATATGAGGCTGAAAACTGTAGACAAGTAGTTCTATCTGCTTTTACATCTTTTTATCCAAACAAATGATAGTAATTCTATGAAAATAGAATAATTATTCTTATATCTTCTCCCTTATTTTTTCTCCATTCTTCATATATTTATATATATTACTTTCTATAAATCTCCACATATACATACACTCCAATGCAAATTTTTTTATATAATTCCTTTAATTTTCTAAGTTTCGACTGTTATGCAAATGCTCTGATGAAGACTGCAGGACAGTCGAAACTATTAGAAAATCAAAGGAATTATATAAAAAAAAATTATATTGGAGTGTATATGTGGAGATTTATAGAAAGTAATATATATATATATGAAAATAGAATAAGAATAGCTGAGATTTCAATGAAATATAAAACCCTTCATTTAAAGCCTGTTTTCTTTTCTGAAGAAAGTGTGCTCTGATCACATTAAAATGTCAGCCATATAAATTGTTATTGTATTTTCATACATTACTGCCATTTATCTATTACAAAAGTTTATGTTCAGCTTAAACATACTGTAAAGAAATAAAGTAAGCCATATCTTTTTCAAGAAAATTTAAATATATCCAATAGTCTTGATCAAAAGTTTTCAGCTAAATGCCCAAAGATTCTCATTAAAAAGTTAATAAGCCAACATGCATTCATTATACATATTTATTTATTATATATTAACAATAAAATATTATGTACACATATATACAAAATTAAAATATAAATAATATGAAATGCTCAAATTACTTATAAAAAATTTTGCAATCTCCTAATTACTACAACCAGGAAACATCAGTTGAAAAATCTTCATAAAATTAAACTCGTATTAAAAGATGCGACAAGTAGTTTCGAAAACAATATATCAGAAATGATTAATAATTAATATAATAGAGTCTATTTATATAGCACTGACTATATATATAATATAAACAAGGTGACAAACATCTGGTCATGCTCTTTTATGAAGTTACATGCATTCACCTGTGAACCCCAGTCCAAAAAGCACTTCTAATCGCAGATGGATAAAAATGAGATTGTCTCTCTCTCTCTCCCACCACAGAATGAATAACTTTAGACAATTCATTTATTAAATTATAATTCAGCACATTGAGAATGGGTTGGCTTATGTGGCAATGCGCTCTGGGCATACGTGATCAACTTGTGCTTTTTAGAATAATCACTTCTCAATCAAAAAACTTCTATAATTATAAAATATGAAAATATTTACAAGCATCTATCATGATAATATTAATCACTTAGCAGATCTTATTTCTACGGGAAACTTACTGGCTATATTAGGAAGTATAGGACTCCAATATCAAAAAATTGATAATAAAAGTGAATACTACATTAAGGAATTCTTACTATAAGATATTCAACAAAACATTTTTATTAAATCCTTATACAGAGTATTAAACATGTATCTCTTTAAGTATGTTATCATTCCATACTATAGGGATAATTTTCAGAATTTATTTTTTTGTAAATACTTTCTTGTAGATTTTACTATAGGTTTTCCAAATTTATCTCAAAATTAATAACAAATTTTTGAATATGCTAACTATAATAATGATCAAATTTTTATTTGTTGAATGTTTTGTGTAAATTATATGATTATCCCAAATAATACTGAATATTTTTATATTATCAATAAAATATAAAGTTTATGTAATGGAAACTATTGTTTGATATCTCTTGCTTCAATGGACACTTAGCAAATAGACTTTGTGAAATTTCTGCTGCAATGAATAAGGATAGAGTTAACATATTATTTTAATATGTAATAATAATTGAGAAATTTATTGATCATTTGCATCACATGATATTTATTACTAACCATTACAGGTTGAGCTTCAATCCAGGAATCTTCTGCTCTCAAGTCGATCATTTTATGCCCAAAATAGTCAATCTGTAAACTTCTTAACACCAATTAATTTATTAGTTTGCAATTTAATAAATTTTGCAGTGGCTTCTCTTTGATTTCTTATATTTTAGATTCATTCTTCCTCGCTCATATGCCTCATTCATATATATATATATATTGTAACCAGTTGGATTACATAGCATAAAACATAGTTGTGTGTATCCCCATATATATATAAAGTAGAGGAAAAGTAGAAATAAACACGGATATAAATTTTTGTAAATATTTTTCTACCTTCCTGGAATAATAATCATAGTAAAAGATTAAATAATTTAAAAAAATCTTTGCAAATTGATAAAACTTCAAACTTGCTTTCAAAAATACCTTTTAATTAAAAGTGATTTGACAAGATCAAGATAAAAAAAACAATTTTTGATTAACATGTTATTGTCACCCCAATCTGCTACAAAAAGAATTGATAAAAAGTTAGAATAGTTTTGGCTAATAATATTTTGAGGGGCAGTTGGCGGTAATTTTAATTGAACAGAAGTATCTAGCTAGCAGAAAGTCCAGATCAGGACAGAAATCTACCATGAAGATATAAAGCTGAAAGGAGCACAAATCAAAAAGCTGCTCTATAGTTCACAATGGTGGAGTTTGATTTACCTGTACTATACCTATCTCGATGAGGATTATAAATCTGTCTCATCAAGAGAAAGCTTGAAGAATTAAATTATATATGCTGATGTATCTAGATGCACGAAACCACAGATAAATGCAACACATCGTATTTCTATAAAGTGAGTTTTTTTGAATAATTCACTTAAAAGACATTTTAAAAATCTTTTTAGATTAAAAGATGTTATAATTAAAAGCAACCTGTGATAGTGATACATATATAGAGAAAATAATTTTAAATTGTTTAAAATCTATATTTAAAAAATAATAATAATAACACAAATAATAACTTTGCTTGGATTAAAAATCAAGAATCAATTGACAATGATATTTTAAAAGAAAAAGATTTCCAAAAAGTTTTTTGACATAAAAAGGGACATTTTAAATTTAAAGATGTTGATATTCAATTAACAAATTATCTGTCAAAAATTTGACTATTTTTCATATTTTTTATATACACCTATATATGTAAAATTTATGCATATTCAACAAAGAATTAACTATGAAAATAATTTTTAATAATTTTGTTTTGACAAAATGAAATAAATGATATAAATAACAGCATTCACATACATTTCTATGTGCACAAACATATATGTTAATTATATGGTATAAAAATTAATATTTTTATTATTTTGATAAATTCAAATGTTCTGTTAATAAATTATAAATGCACGTTTGTGCAATTATATATATGTGTTTAAGTAAACCTAACATAGAGTACTTGTATCATTAAAATATAACTTAAAAATTTTAATCATGTATTTTTATTTTATTGCAAGTCAAAGATGTTCAGAAATTATTAGCCACGTCTGTGTGCTGACTTGTTTTAAGAAAACCTATTAGAACATATATGTAACCCACAACATAGTAACTTGAATTTTGAATATTAATCAAGTAAACACACATGAAAAATTTAATCACTTTTTTAAATTTTATTAAATGTCAATTGAAATGTATTCCTTGTATATATGTGTTGTATGTAAACCCATTAAGAAGTACTGTAAAATCAATGTAATAATTTGAATTTTGTATAGTAATCAAAATCAGAAAGCTTATATGTATATAGTCTTATTCTAAAGACATTAACTTCATTTTTGTTATTATTAATAAACTTGTATATTACTGTTAAAATTATTCCACTGAACTCACTTGTAAAGTTTTACAACATCATAGGTTGCATCATCTCTTGATCACATAACAATAAGAGTTTATGTTCTCTGAGCTAGATTTGAGCATAACAGTCTGATATATATATAAAAGGGGATGTATATTAGTGCTTTTGAGCATCCATTGATGTTGATGATATTCCAATCAAAGCCCATGCACTACATTTTATTTTAATTTAGTCACTATTAGAATTTAAATTACAATTGACCAGTACATTAATGGTACTAAGTGGCCAGAGCATTGATGATGATCAGCATGTTTTAATATACCAGTATGATTGTTTTTATGTTCATATATTCTAATGGATGAGCACTTAGGTTGGTGCACCCAAAATTGCCCCAAGCTGGCAAAGGCTAAATAATTGGCCTGGTCTACAATAGACCCATTTCAAATCCAATCACAAGATTGATTGTTGATTTATTTGATTGATGATCATTCATGATGATGAACGGTTATTTCTTTTGATTATTACTTGTAATTTTTTTATTTATTGATAATGTTGGTGGATTTATAGTTAATTTTATTGACTCTAAGGAGTTAACTGGGCTGATTTCACAAAGAGATATCAAGATCTCTCATGCTCTAGAATATATAACATTAATTATATACTTTGTGATATGTTTTAATGTTGAAAATTACTTTAATATCTCTTATTTTAAAAATATAATACTTTACTTTAATATTTAATTTTATATTTTATTAACTTGGGATGATGATGTTTTTCAATCACCCTAGGGATCAGCACCTACGGAATTCCCATCCCGTTATAATATATACAGGTAACCCTTTATAACACAGCATTCCTACTCTAATACAGTTGGAGAATTATGGAAAACCCTCCTACAACATAGCATTTCTACAACACTGATTGGCTCTAGCACGGTTCGAGAATTGAAGAAACTCTCCCTATAACACAGTTTTGACAATTAGAAAGTTCCCACATAATAAAGAATGTGATGAGTTTTTAAGAGCAAATGCTATCTCTGTCACTAGGTGTCATTCGAGTGTATATGAAATCACTTGTTTAATGGTGATTAGTAATGATAAAGAAAACATTATGTAATATTAATATATAATACTTTTGATCAATTATTGTCTAAATAAACATATTTTTATTAGTTACTAAATGCAAATAGTATAGTTTTTTAAACTTTTGTAACCTAACCCTGTTTATTGTACTAGTCCTTCATTTTGTATAACATGAATTCGCATAAAATGGCATTTTTAGGAATTTATCAACTGTATTATATGGGGGTTACGTGTATATAACCTTATGATGCTAGAGTCATGTGATAATTCTGTATTACTGATTCCTTTATCATAAAAGTACATTTTAAAAACCAAATAAATTTAAATATTATAACTATTAATTACTTAATTATTACTAAAAAAAATATTAGTCAATCTAATGAAACTCACATAAATATATATACATAGTATATACAAATAATAAGAAAAAATATGTACCTGTCAAATACACATCTCCTTCATAAGCTTTACAGAGAGCTCTCACAATTCCAAAACCAATTCCTTGGTTACTTCCTGTTACCTGAAATTTTGATTTGAATTCATCACTTTTTTTTTTTCAATGCACTAATTTTATTAAAAATAAAGTTGTAATCTGCAAAAAAAATAAAGAATTTTATAAAACAAATAGAAATCAAATAGCTTTATTTCTTGGGAATTCACAAGAGGTTTGAACACCATAGCTAGGACTGAAATCAACCCAAGGATTTTACACTTTAGAGTCTAACAATGCACCAAATCATAAACATAATAAATAAGATATGAAGATCTTTTAAAAATATTAAAGAACCATAGGATCTACGAATTTTATTATACAAAAGTTTAACTAAAGATTATTAGTATATAAAATACTTATGCAAAACAGCTACTGATAATATGTGATATGTTGGCAGAGCGTTTGCCTTAAATTCAATATTCAAGAATCTAAAGGTGCGAGTTCAACTTCTAAGCGAATATTGTCACTGTGTATATAGGCCAGCAACACCTGAAGAAGAGTGGAGAATAATACTCGAAACGTTGTGTAATTACTAACCTGTATTGTCTATTTGGGTGTTATTACTAATTATGTTGATGTATTTGGAAAGTTTAAAATTTTCGATACATTTAACATTCACTCATAAATGATGGAAATAGTCCAACATATCACATCTTATAATATACCATCATTACAAACCTTCAGACATAAGCTACTGATAATAATTCATTAACATATTAAATTTATGTATATCATGAGTTTTTCTAGTAAAACCAATAAATCTGAACACTTTTACCATCATGATAAAAGTCAAAGAAATATTTCAAATGATAATGTATAAAGAGCAACTACGATTGGAAAACCATTTATCATTTAATTAATTGAAATCAAAAACATTATCAAACATGTCTGTATATGTAATTAACAAATGAACAATTCAATTAAACACAGATATACTAGATCTTTATCAATAGAAGATTTTATAGCTATAAATGTTGTCTCTTCTTTAATTTAGGTCATTTCTGAAGTCTCAACATGACTCCTCGAACCTGAATCTGTCTATATTAGCTAACAGTTTTTTTTCATTCTCTTGCCAATTCTATATAACTGATCAGTAAAGAACATTATATGACATTACTAAACTGATTCCTATGAGTTTTCTAGAAAAATAGTTTTAGATAACAATATTTTCTGATTGGATTTTCTGGAAAGAAAGTATATAACAAGAGAAGCTTAAATCCACAACATTAAGGAGTTTGAGATTTTCAAATCTTTATTCTACATAATATACAGTTGATCAATAAATCTGATATAAAATGGTTTTCTGAATAAAGTCAGAAATTTCTATACATAGTGAACCAGATACTTAGAATTCTTGTTAGCAAAATTAAAAACATCTTCAATTTACATCCTTTTTGTACAACTACAAATATATTTACATTTTCTCAACCAATTTACTATTATGAAAGCATTCTGTTTTGTTACTTCCAAGAGACTTTCCTCATATTCTTCATTCTAATCATAAAATTCTAGCAAAAACAAATGTCTTTTTCACTTTTCTCATTTTGTTTTTCTACTCCTCATACAACTTCCTTTTTCCTCTTCTATTTTATATTCTAAAACAAATATTCTATATTTTATCATATACACATAAACATATCTTATTTCATTTTTATGTCTATTCCTGGTTATCCAGAACTCCTATCCTTGCTCAGATAATAATAATCTTCTTTTAGAATTATCATATATGCTTCAAATTTCGTATATTTTTTAATTGTTGAATAACTCTAAACTATTTTTATTCATTCTCCATAACTATTTTGTTTTTCTTAACCAACTAATTCATCCTCTTTTCTAATCTCTCATTAATATGAATCTATAGTATATTTTCTTCCCACAATCTAATTTAGATTAAGTTGTTACTAATCTATTTTTATTATAAATAATTTTTATTAGTCATTTATTAGATTAGAGGTTATCAGTAATGAATAATACTTATGCAGTCTAATTTTCACTATACCATTCTCACACAAGATAGAGACTGGTTTCTATCCATTTTTAACACCTTGTGAATGGATGTAACCGTAAACATATGACCAAAGACATAAAAAAGATCTATAATCCCCAAGATCCACATTTCATGCTGAGCCAGTACTCATCAATTACCTTCTAAACATTTTTGAATTTATTTTTAATTTTTGTCTTTAAAAAAATAATGACCCCATTCTCTCTTAAGATAGCTTCATTCCCAAATCACAATTCCCTTCACAATGTATATCTATTAATTTCCTTTGAATTATATCTCTTTCAGTCCCCATCCTTTCAAATATTAAAGTATCATTATCCCTTTCTAATTTAGTCTCTAAACATTATATTTATTATATGAAAACACATATTTTAAATTATTTTAATTTTTGTCCATTTGCATCTGTTCATATAATTCATTTTCCTATTTATTAATGTACATAAATGCCTATTTTTATTCACAACAAATCCATCACATTAATTACTAATGCTTTAAACTTTCCTCATTAAATTTTTTTTTATCTCTGCATATTTATTTAATAATCAATCCATATGTTTTACATCATTTCATTCTCAAAAAAAGACATTTGCCATGTTAAATATTCTTTTGGCTTCATTGTGCAAATTCATTCTATCTTCATATTTCTATCTCTTTCTTTCTCTTAAAAACAAAATAAATAAAGATGACAACAGTGATTTTATTTCAACCTAATTTAACATTTAATTTTCATTAATTCTACATCTCCCAACTGATATTTACAAAAATTACCATTAATATTTACTAAGGTTGAAACCTGAAGAATGTGTGTGTAAAAATGCGATAGTAGGGATCTCTACAGGTCTTAACTACAAGCTTATGTTTTGCAAGAAAAGAGGGGAATCCTTCTTTACTTCAACGTACTTTCTATATAAATAGGTGAAGCTGAAGCGGTTAGATCTGAGAGCGTGATAATTTACTGAAGCGGTTAGATCTGAGAGTGTGATAATTTAAAGTTGTAATTAAAAATTTATTTAAACACACATTGAGCACATTGATTATGTAAGTAATATTTACTAAGGCTATAACTTCAAGAATGCGTGCTTAAATTACCATTGTAAAGATCTTTAATCTTTCTTAATATCCGAATCTATTTTATTATTTTCAATGCTTCTTTACAAACTGTTCTTATTCCCCTATCATTAACTTCTTCTGTGTCAAAATGTCATAAATGTATAGTTTTCTTATAAGACATCTCGGTCAAATGCATAATGAATAAATTATTCTATATTTGTCTTCTTGTACAATCTCTATTCTTCCATCCAAGCCTTAACTTTTTTTGATATTATATAGAAGTATTTTATGCAATATTTATCTATAGATAATTAACAAACAGAAATCTTTTTCTTTGTACAGTAGTTCAATTTTCATATCCTTCCATTCTTCAGGAATTTTATTATTATTTACAATCTTGTTAAAGTTTTCTCTTAATCCAGCACTTGCATATATCGCCATAATTACTAACATTTCAGCTCTCAAATCATCTAGTCTCTTGCTTGATTTTTTAAATCTATTTATTGCTCTGTTCATTTCTCTACTTAATTAATAGTGAATACGAATTTCCAAGTTCCATTTTTACTGCAAATTCATAACTTTTTAAGTTATAAACAAGTTAAAACTCTCTCCATACAGTAGTGCCACCCTGTGTCTACCAGAGCAATCAATGGATGCCAGAAGGCTTGTGCATAAAATCCCTATCTAATGCCTACTTTTTAAGTTCTTTTTTGCTCATATTCCCATTATAAAAGGGATTAAGTAAAAAAAAAAAAAAATGATATATATAAAAGGGATTAAGTATATGAAAACTAAATAAATAGAAGTTCAAGAGATTAGTCATGATTGTAGAAAAAATATGAAATAAAATAAGATTCAAACCCCAATTGTTGTTATTGTTATTATTTATTTTCATAATATATCAAAATACAAAATATATTTTACTCCAAACAAAAAAGGACTTCTAGAAGAGTTACACAATCATTAATTACATATACAAATAATAACAACAACAACAATAATAATAATAAAATGAATAGTTACATATTAATCTTGTGCAAAACATATAACATAATAAATTGGCAAATGTTAACACAAAAATAACCACAAAAAATAATATATAAAAATAGTTACAATAGAATAACCAGAGTTGCAAACATTTTTTAAATATAGGAAATAAGATACAGGTCATCTCTTGTGAATAGAAAATAATAAAAAAATTAAATAATATAATGCCATTGTAATGAAATTGTCTACAACTACATTCCAGTTTAAAATCTGGCAATGTTAACTGAAAATTTTTGGCTGAATGAGTAGTAATTAGTAATTATACAGCACTTCGAATGTTTGTTGGTGAAGATAGAAATATCAAAATTAAATATCAGGCTTAGCACTTTCAAAGTCTTTTAACCTCATATTCGTAGCTAAAGAGTTAGAAACATTATGGTGTTGTTGATATATGTTGTTATGATACAAAAAAGGAAATATGATGATATATATCAATAATCATCTTAAATTTGTAAAGATTACCAACAAATAATATACAACTATCATAAATAACATTCAAAGAATACAATCTAAATCTACCAAAAATAATACCCATAATATAATATTGTAAAATACATAATGAAAAGAGAATGTAAATAATCCAATTACACCAAATAGAGATATTATATGATAAAATAAGCAACACAATTGACAAGCAGATTATGCAAAAATTTCATAAACAATCAAACAAATAATGAACCTCTTACACCAACAGTCATCTCTTTATACTAACAATCACAATGGGATTTTTTTTAGTTCATTTCTGAGAAATTACATAAGCAATAACAGGGACAGACTTAGTAAGATGGCAGTTCTTATTTATGATCTTTACTTAGAGTATAACAATCACTAAGTGTCAGTTTAGAATTGGATTCAAGACAGGAGTTTCAGCTGACATAGATTGTATTTTTAACTATATTTGTTTAGGAATCCCCTGCCTACCATGGAAATAGAAGGCATCTAGAAAATGTGGTCTAAAAATGGCTTATATCATAGTCAGGCTAGATTGTCACACCTAATGGATTAGTCATTACAAAAAAGAGAAATAATATCAGCAGTATTAGTAAAGTAGGAGGAAGTGGTAGTACTAAAGATATGTATTATAAATCTAAGGACTTTTCAAAATTTAAAATCAATATAGATACTCTTACATAAAATCAACTTCCATATGAATTTTAATAAAACAGGTGAATGGCTACAAGTTTCTTTTTTTGGAAGGGCATATCAGTTATTGAAAGAACCATGAATATTGATGAATTTGCTGTAAAAACCAATTTAATATTTTCTTGGAATTCCTCATTGTAGCAATGAAAGGATAGTGTTAAATTTACATTTCACAACAATACATTCTCCAACACCATATTTAGAGAATTCAAAGAAAGAAAACTTTTGTGCTGAATAGCAAAATTATAGCAATACCATTGAAAGATCAATTTTTTCTCCTTAAAGACTTTAGTGCACATGTTGATTCAAATATTAGATTTTGCCAAAAGTTGTTGGAAATAGCGGTAATGGTGCTGTATATTTCACATGATCTGTTATTGAATTTTTGCCAAATATAAGAGTATTTGTATCAGAGATCGCTTACTAACCCCTGACTGGCTACACAAGGAATCATGGTCCAGAGTTGATTTTGCATGTATGTAACCGGCACCTCAACTACGGTCACATGCCTGTTAGTTTGGCATCCCGATTTAAAATCAGAACTTTAATAATTTGAAACTTCTGTAAAAAAATTTTTTCAAATGTCTCAATAAATCTCTCTCTTTTTTTTTTTTAGAAAACTATCATAAACACTTTGTTTAGACTGAAAAATTGTAATGAAGAAATAAGGATGCATCCATACTCAAAATAATGGCATTTAATAGATTACATTACAGTTATGAGTCAAAATATGAGTTCACATTAGACAAGCACTTGTAAGCACAGACTGTTGGACATAAGTCAGAATAATAAATTAAATATGGAATTTCATAAGGAATATAGATTTAAAGAAAGTTCAACAATTGCACCAGAAAGCTTATGATTAGATCTGCAAGGAAAATAAAGACATTTGCTGATTATGCTCATTCTAGATCTTTTTGATACTCTGAAAATAACACATGGACCTGGAGAAATGGTATCACAATCCTATTAAATCCAATAATGTCATTTTTTATATAATAACAATGACATTTTGAACAATTCACAGGAGTACTTTGAATATCTTTGAATTATAATACAAGAATCAAGATTAACTTTTAATGATACATCCATTTTATCTTCTTACTTAAATTTGGACAAAGATTTTCTAGTTTAATGAAGTTAAAATAGCTCTTTGTAATCTTAAAAACAGATAAGCTATAGGCTCTAATGAAATACTTAAAGAAGTTTTATAATATGGTGGTGATATGCTAGTTTCAAAAATATTGGAATATTTTAGGAATGTATGGGTATATAAAATTGTACTGCATAATTTTAGATACTTCTACTGTTCCAATTTTGTTTTTTAAAAAGTTAAGATTGCAGTAATTATTGTGGAATGTTATTATTATCCACTACAGAAAAGTTACTTTTAAGGATTTTGTTGAAAAGGTTGTTTCCAATCATACATGAATGGTTGCCAGAGACTTTTTATGTTCTGAAAAAATAAACAGTTCTTTACATATAATTTTTGTTGTCAGGAATGTGCAAAAAAAAAAAAAAAACTGTTGGAACAAAAAAAGCGATTTATACTGTATATTGTTTTCATTTATTTAATCAAACATTTGTGTGATAAGGTCGCAAGGATTATTTTGTGAAAATAACACATTTATTGTGAAAGTGAAAAAGCCACAAGTTTTATTCTGTACATGAAATTTTATATGCTTATTTGTGTTTCAAGAGATTTGAAAGCACCGATGTAATAACGGATTACTCCTGGTGTGAAAGAAAACTATTTTCACCCGAGGAAAATAAACTGTATGAATATCAATGAACTATTACTTTTTTACGTTGCTTTTCCCCCACATTATTATTGTTATTAAATAAATCTTATTATATATACATTTCGAAGTATATTGTTTATTTATTTAGCTCCCTGATTGATCTTTAGAGACTCTCAGGACACAGCAGTAAGATAGACCTCATTTGTATTATACATATTATCTCAAAGGAATTCTAGAGGTGCAAATGTCGAATGTTTCCATTGTGAAAATATGAGATTATAGGTGAGCTAAAATTAGCCATTGTGCCGAAGAATTTCACAAAGAAAAGTTTACTGTTGAAGAAATTAAAATATTAAACAATGTGGCCAATATATTCTATATATGTATTTGTGTTTCACGGGTGGGATTGTATAGTAATCGCAAAACATATCTAGAGCAGTATTTTTTTTTACTGTTATATGTATGTAAGCTTAACATTTTTTACGTAAAAAATATACATATAAAATACACTAATAGGTTTATTCGGAAATCAAAATTGATAATAATAATTAGTATAACTTGCAACAAATATTGAAAATTTATAATTTATTTGCATCAAATATTATACAGTCGTTTGTTCGCATTAATTAATATAGCTTGTAACAAAAGTTGAAAATTTATAATTAATTTCCATCAAGTATTATGACCTGATTGTATTAAACAAAATACAATTATAATTAGCTTACCACAGCTACTTTAGTCATTTTGAAATTAATTACATCTGGAAAATAGGAATAACGAGTTACAGAACAAATCGAATTGCTTTTCCTGACATCTATCGGTAGTGCTATAAAATAGCTGAAATATATTTTGTGTCTTTTTAATGATCTGCGCAAAACTTTCGCCCCTATAATTAAGATTTGGACATTTTTAATCAAACAAAAATACAACTTAGAATCTTTGTGAATAAATTATTCAGTTTCTAAAAAAAATTATTTAATTTTAAATGGTGGGGATTATGGATAACCACATTTATTGTCAATTTTAGGATTAGTGTATGTTTTCCTTTCTAGTAATATTTTTTAAGTACATTTTTTGTACCAGTTTCATAACGAGAATATTTATTATGTTTTCTACGTGTTTCAGTTTGTTTTTGTTTTACTATAATAAATAAATATAGGCGATATTAAATTTTTTGAAGTGCTCACCATTTTCATGTAGTAAATTCATCACCGATATAAAGTCCATTCTCCAACATACTGCCCCCCCTCCCATTTTTATTGTCAAACAATTGAATATTGGGATGCTTACTTGTAGTATATTCATCATCCTCTGTAATTTTTTACTCTATGCTACATCTCAATTATTAGATTATTAAAGATTCAAATACTGGTTTCTAGAACCCAAACATTAAGTTTTTCTGATATAAACTAATATTGATATTTTTCTTTTCAACATCTTATCAGCAAAGAGAAGCCTTTTTTATTTATTTAAGGAAAAGCAACTTTAAATTATTTCCTCTTCACGTTACTAAAGTATACAAATAGAGGAGTAAAATTGTTCACCACACGCTCGCACTCACTGTCATTACATATATTAAAATCGAAACATTATATCTCAACATAGATTCTATTCACCATATGATTTTATAATACTATTTTATGTTTGATCCTACTTTCCCTAAACTCAAATTTGGAGCTCAAACTCTTAAATCACACGATATTGAGACTTTTCACATTATTTGCAAATTAATAGATCCAGATAAATCTAGAGGCATTTTAGTTTCTAATTTATTTTATCTTTTTTCTTCTTTTAATTTTCTATTTCCTTAAAATCTTTTATAGTCTAAGTTTTTATGAGTAAATAAAAAATAATGGCCTTCATTTTTTATTTTTGTAATTGCTATAAAAAAATATAACTTAAAAGTTTTCTTTTAAAAATCCAATACATACAAGCGTACAATTTATTTATATTGGATTTTTTTTTATATATATAAATGTTTTTCATTGTTTACCATTTTCATTTATTGTCTTTTAACAGCGGACTGACATTTTAGAGCAGAGCAACTAATTTCGTAAAATCGGATTATAAATCTGAAGGAAGATTTTTACCCTTGGATTGATTGCTTCAAATATATTCGCACACGGTTTTACTTTGCTGTAATTCCCGAGATTTCACGTTAATGTAGGGTATTTAAAGCTTATTTTAAAGCTGATGTGACGTAATACACTGTGACTTCTCCTTAAATGGAGTAAGGAATCTCTCAGCAGCTATGTCCAGAGAAGGCTATTTAGCCACTTTACCTTCCCTTTTCATTCTCCACCTTAAGTTTTCCCATAATCTGCTCCATCCCATTTCTACAACATAATGTTTGTCAACGCTATGACATTCTTATCTACCCCCCCTATCTTTTCTCAAGCCTTGCCTGTGATGTGATATACTGTAGCTTCTTCTTAAACGAAGTCAAGAATCTCTCAGCAATTATACCAAGAAAAACTTGTTAGCTACTTAATTTTACATTCTCCAGTCTAAGTTTTCCCATATTCTGCTCCATCCTATTTCCACAACATAATCTTTGTCAACTCTATAGCCATTATATCTAAATCCCGCTTATCTTTTTCCAAACCCAGCATAAAAATCAATAATCTACTTTCTGTATAATCACTTTTTTCCTATTTATTTTTCCATAACTACATTATATGTGCTATTTCTGTTTTCAAGCAGTTATATTCAATTAAAAGTACCGTAAGATGCTGCCCTCTCTTGAATTATTTTATAAAGTAAAAAATCAATAATTTGGCGTTCTAAGTTTAAACAAAGAGAGAAGCCACACCTTTGTAAATTATGATTGGCTGCTTCGATTTTTGCTAAACGAAACTAATTTTCATCAATCCATCTTCTGTTGATGTGATGTAGCTTCTGCTTAAGCGAAGTCAAGAATCCCTCAGCAATTATACCAAGAAAATCTTGTTAACTACTTAATGTTACATTCCCCAGTCTAAGTTTTTCCATATTCTGCTCCATCCCATTTCCACAACATAATCTTTGTCAACTCTATTGCCTTTATATCTAAATTCCCCTTATCTTTTCCCAAACCCATCATAAAAACCAATAATCCACTTTCTGTATAATCACTTTTTTCATATTTATTCTTCCATAACTTCATTATATGTGCCCTTTCTGTTTTCAAGCAGTTATATTGAATTAACACATGCCTAATATTTTTTATTCCTTTCTTATGTGATGTGATGTACTGTAGCTTCTCCTTAAACGGAGTCAAGAATCTCTCAACATTTATATGTGATGTGGTGTACTGTAATTTACCGTGAGATGCAGCTCTCTCTTGAATTATTTTACAAGTAAAAAATCAATAATATAGGTGTTCTAAGTTTGAACAAAGAGAAAAGCCAAGCCTTTGTTAATTCTGATTGGCTGCTTCAATTTTTGCCAACCGAAATTAATTTTCATCAATCTAACTTCTGTTTAAAAATTACCGTAAGATGCTGAATTGGAGTGTGGAGTGGATTAAAGCCTGTCCATTAAAGTAAGAGGATTGGCTATCTTAATATATATCTGAGCATTTATAGCATATATGTGTAGAGATGGTAATCTGGACCAACTGATCATTGCTGGTTTGGCATAAAATACGTATATTGGTGATTATTTATCTTTTCAACATATATGCGTTCAAGTGTATCAGTGTTATGAGATAGTGGGGAGAGTGGTGGGTCATGTGAAAGTCTGTGCTCATATACCCTGTATATTAACGTAAATTGTGAAAGTCGATGACGTAGGCAGCATTTTCTAATTGGTTAGGAACGTTGTATTTAAATTCCCCGCTATAAATATTTTTATAAGAATAAATAGAAAATTATTTTGGAAAAAACGTTCATTCACTTTCATAATCTGACAAATTATTAATATACTTTTTACAAACGAAACTAAAACGAATGTAATATTAAAAGATGAATACATTTGCATTGCTGATTCTGTAATTGACTAATCAAAAGTTTAGAGTTTTAAATCACGCAACCAACTAGATTTGCGGTCAATCGAAGAATATGAAAATTGTATTATAAAGAGGCTGAATAACAAAGAAATTGACCACATACTTTTAGATGCAGTTATTTGCGATCAAATAGTAAAAATGGAAGTGGACAGTGGAGCTGGTCGGTATGCCTATAAAATTAATTTCTACTGTGAAATGGTTGATCCTACTTTCCCTATTTCCTTAAAATCTTTTATAGTCTAAATTTTTATGAGATGATAAAAAAAAAATAATGGTCTTTTTTAATTTTATTTCTGTAATTGCTACAAAAATATACATAATTTAATTTTTTTTTTTTTTAATTCAGTACTTACATGCATACAATTTATTTGTATTGGATTTTATTATATATAAAATAAATCTTTTTCATTATTTACTTTTTCATTTATTGGTCTTTTTTTTTTTTTAATAATTAAATAGTATACATATGTCTCATATATAACATTGTAAAAGGCTATTTGACAATAAATATTGTATTATGTAACAAAAAAATTCTGCTCAGAAAGGTCGGAGATCAATTTTGGTACCTTAAAATCCATGTCTTTTAAAATTTTGAAAATACAATTAGTACTTTCAGGGTTTCACAGTGTAGAGATAGAAACCTGCACCTGCTATGCCTGCAACCCTGAATTCAAATCTAGGTCAAATGAAATTTTTTTCTAGGATTTTGGATTTTTGATTTCAGTAGGTGTCTTTTATCCAACATAGCTAACTATACAACATTGGATAGTAAATGAATATATAGTTAACTTTAGTGAGAAGATAAAACAAGGGCAAAAAACTGTCCAGTCCTTCATCGTTTGACAAATGGCAAACCTGGTGAAAATACTGTTTTTTCTTTCACTACTTTTATAATGAAGAAATACCAGGGAGATCTTTGCTAATTTGGAATATTTTCTCATTTGTAAATGATATTATTTAAATACAGCTTTTATTAAGAATCTATATATTTTCCAATAAATAATTATTTTCTTTTAAAGAATACAAAATTTAATAGAATTATTTTCATTTCAATTTATTTTTAATCAAAATAGTCTGACAGATAAAATTACTTTTTGTGTGTTACTTTAATTTATAAATATATACGCTTAAGCACTATACTAAGAAAAGCTATTAATTACATATTTACTAAAGATTAGCACTTTTGAAGGCGATGTATGTCCTCACACACTTTCCAAAGCGATTATAAGAACATACGTTGCTCTTGAAAGCACTAAGCTTCAGCAAATACACATTTGTTAATAACTTTTTAGAATAGAATGTAAGCACATATATTTTATAAATTACAGAAGTGTGAGAAAAGTTTATTATTTTTAAATTACAATCATTGTATTACGTTAACAAATAAATTGAGTTTCTTTCTTTAATTAGAGAAAAGCTTGCAGCTCTGGCCATTTTTTCCCTCTCAAAGATGCACACTGAAATTTGAAAGAATGGGCAAACCCTGGTGAAGCATCAGCAATTATATTTTTTAGCTTTAGCTTTCAGTAAACACTCAAGGAAATTCATTCAGTTTATCGCATGCAAATTTTAACATATTCACATTACAAAGAAATACTTATTTCATTAAACTCCTGTTTTTACTTACATTAATATATATTTACTTTATTGAAGGATTGTTCAAGAAAATTTTAAGAATGGATAAAAAGTTTAGCGAAATGAACAACTTCTGCTTAAAGAGAATGGGACAGAGTAAGAGTTTTTATTAAAACATGTTCCCAAATGATTTTTGTTTTCTTTGGTATTACTTCCCTACTAATCTAATAAAAAATATTTTATAAATTTATCTCATTTTGGAGGTAATCCAATTCAGTATATGACATAGTTGGCAGGCCTATTGAACCTACCCTTCTTCTCAGTGTAACATATTATGATGTGCTGTACTGTGGCTTCTTTTTAAATGAAGTCAGCAATATCTCAGTAATTTTACTCGGAGAAACCGGTTAGCCACTTTATTTTGCATTCCCCACTCTAAGTTTTCCTATATTCTGCTCCATCCCATTTCACAAAATAATCTTTGTCAACTCTATGGCCTTATATCTAAATTCCCCTTATCTTTTCCCAAACCCAGCATAAAAACCAATAATCCACTTTCTGTATAATCACTTTTTTCATATTTATTCTTCCATAACTTCATTATTTGCACCCTTTCTCTTTTCAAGCATTTACATTCAAGTAACAGTTGCCTAATATTTTTCATTCCTTCCTTACACAATTTACAGAATAAATTACCCATATTTTTACATTTACATGTATATTATCTTGTTGCTAAAAATCCCATTTGAGCCTTAAACAATAAACTACTTTCCTTACTATTATATATTAAATATTCTATTTACTTCTATATATATTTCAACTCTTTACTCTTTATACTAGTTCTCCATCTCTTGACCTACCTATTCTTTATTAATAAATCTATGCTTTTATCCCATTACTTACCACTATAACACTCAACAGTTTTCCTAACACAATCATCCCACTTATTTGTAAAAATATACAGATATAAATTCTTTATCCAAATCTTTTGCATATTGCATTATCTTTCTCACCCATCTTGTTGTCTGCTCTTTACTCATAACCCAATTAAATACTATTTTGGCTATTCTCTTATTATCCATAATCTGCAATCTACCAAACATTTTCATTTTACTTTTTGTATCCCTCGATATAAAAACCTGACCACCCCATTTCTCCTTGGGTTGCGTCCCCTTACTGTCGATACATCTGCATCCAATGCATGTCTTCCTACTTCCCTTTGTACTTTTTCTAAATAATCTAATATCCTTTTACTAACACATCATTACCAGATATTAATCCTGCTACTGCAACTCCCATATAATTCTAACTACATCATGTATATTATATGAAAACACTGTTAATTTGTTTACCAATCCCTTTCTTTTCTTTGCTTCATTTATCAACTTTTTCTCCCATTCATTCAAACAATTTTTCTGATTACTTAAAATAATTCCCAACTAACTATATTTGTCCACCACACTTAACTTTATATCTCAAAATAAAAATTCTACATCTTCTTTCCCTAGTATTAACCATCATTATATTTGATTTTTCTTCACTAAATGTAATCCCCAAAACCCTTGCACATGTCCTCAGCATAACTTCCATATCTTCTTTCTGTACACAAAAATATATCCGCAAAAAAAAAGACCTGACAAAATATATACTCCCTTACCACCTATTAACGGAATCTCTATCCCTCTTCCTAATCCTTCTATTACTCTTTCCATTTCACTCAAATACAACAAAAACAAAATAGTGACATAGGGCATCTTTGCTTTAATCCCACCCCATTTTTAACTTTAACTGATTCTATATTCCCTAACTGATATATATAGTAATTATTTTCATATAATTTCTTAATAATATCCACTAAAGCTTCATCCATTCCCAAATTTGCTAAACTTATCCATAATCTATTTCTATTTACTCTATCATATGGCTTCTCTATATCTACAAAACTCATATACAACTGTCTACCTGAATTCCTACTCATATCCATAAGTTGTATAACTACAAATAAACTATCTCCTATACACCTATCTAATCTAAAACCTCCTTGCAATGCCCCCATTACATTATTCCCTTTCATCCATTTTACAACTCTTCTAGCCACCATATATAAGAAAACTTTATATAAAACTGATGTTACTGTTATTGGTCTATAATTATTTAAGTTTCTATGATCCTTACCATTTCCTTTAAATAATAATCTTACTCTTGTATTACTCCAATTACTTGGAAAAACTCTATTCTGTGCCATCTTATTAAAACAGGATAATAACTTTACTTTTGCCCTATATTCTAAATTCATTACCATCTCTGCTGTCCATTCATCTTATCCTTTTGCCTTTCCACTTTTCAATTTCTTCTCTACCTCATTCAGTTCAAATTTTTTAAACCTAATATTTCCATTACTATATGCTTTCATGTTTTCTATCACTCTATCCTTCACATCTAATATCTTTTCTATATCCATTACATATCTGTTTAAGAATCTAAATCTTCTATAGAGCTACCCTATTCCCTCATCATCTAGTAATACTATCTCCCCTACATTTCCCATTTTCCAAATTTTTTTACTCCCATCTCTTCCACTTTTATTAATAACTTCCAACAATTTACTATTCAACTTTATTCTTTCTCTATAATTATCTATTTTAGCCAACTTCTTTTTTTCTAAGTACTTTTCCCATTTAGCATTAATATCTTTTTCACTTTCCTTGTTCTTAATAGCACACCTATATTCTCTGCATACTTCTTTCCTGTTTTTTACACTTACCAATTCTCATTTGTTTATTACACTTATTCTTCTGAATATTCTCACCTCAAACCCTATTTGCCACATTTTTATTTCATTACACCAGCCCTTATACTCATTCCCAACCAACTCTTCTATGATTTCTTCAATTTGTATTTTATACTCTTTCAACTTATTTTTCTCACTCCTCATCCACATCTTACACCATTATTTCTACTTTTATTTTTATTCTTCATCACATTAATAACCATTTAAATTACAATAAAGTTATAATCACTAGTACATACTTTCTCTTCATTATCAAACACCTTAATGTTCCTTACTTTATTTATTTCCTCTTTCTCTACCAATACATAATCTATTGTGTGAAATATATTATTTCTAGACCAGGTGTTTTGTCCCTCATAAATATTTGATAAATTTCCAATAATCAAATTCACTCTCTGACAAAATGCCTTTAAAAACTGTCCATTTTTATTATCTACATCATCAATTTCTTCAATATGTCCATTCATATCCACCATAACCATTATTCTCTTCCCCTTTTCTTTAAAACTTTGTATATCATTAACTGTTCCACTCATTACAGTTTGACTATCTCCAGTAGCTATATACACTACAGCCACCATTCATTCTATTCTTGTCTACCCAACCTTATTTCAAACCACAAATGCGCTTGACATTTAACAGTATTCAAATATTTTTTCAATATAACACCTATACAACCACCCTTTTTTTCTTTTTTTCTATTTATACCCTGCCATACGACATCTTCAAAATAGAGTTTCAACTACTGCTAATACCTCAAGCTCTTCATTTTCAATTGCTTTGTTTCATTCCAGCCACTTTTCTGGTCTCCTACTACCTTACATATTCAAAACCCCAATTTTAACAATTTCTTCTTTCCTAACTACTCGTTTATAAATTCCTTCGATGCTTTCTTCTCCATTACATTTATAACAAACTTTCTTACCATTAATCTTACAGATCCATTCCCTCTCCACATCCTCATTTATATCTAAATCAACCATATTTTGCCTATTTTTTATATCCCATCCATTCTTCTTTTTGATAATATTACAATTTAAAAGCCTACCCCCCTTTAACAGTTTCCCAAATTATATTCTTTAAATATCAGACTCCCTAAAACTTCACTTTCTTGCTTTTCTAAGTGGAATCCATCTTTACTATATAACTCCCTCTTTCCAATAAACGAATTCCACACATCCACAAACATAACATTATTTCTCTCACACAATTTTTTCAATCCCTCATTTATAGAACATGCCCTATCTAACAAATGCCTCTTGTCAAATCTTGGTAATACTCCAACTACCCCTACTCTTTCTTTAATCTCCCTCAAATTTTTAATCAATTCTATGTACTCATCCATTACTCTCTCTGATGGTTCTAACAAATTAGTTCCTACCATAACATATATATCTCTACTATCTTGCTTTCTTACTTTATCTGTCACATCCCTAATTCTAGCTCCAGTCAAACATATCCTTACATATCCCCACATTCTCTAATTAGTGAATCTCATATCAATACTGTCTCATAATCTACTTTCTCTACTGCATCTGTAACATTTTCTACCATCTTCTGGACCTCCTTATCCATTTTTCCTTATCATTTCTACTCAAAAATTCCTTAATCTGCCCACACTTCATTTCTAACAATTTCAATTTTACTTCTACATCCTTCACTTTTTTCTCTATTTTACTTATTCTCTTGCTAACCATCTCCATTACACTACTACTTTCTCCACCCATATTTCCTGACACTCCACTAAAACCATACTCTGTCCTATCTTTCTTAACTACATTTTGTTCCCTCTCCTCTGACTTTCTCTCTACACTACTGCCATTTAGAAACCACTTTCTCACCTCTTTAATCACATTTACACACTGACTACATAACCAGAAACCTGTTACATCCTTCCTATTCTTATTCAATCATTTCAAATGATACACCTCAGCACACACTGTACACTCTACCAGTACTCACCTAATTCCTTTCTGCTGATTATATATACATTGCGCAATACAAATGCAATCCATATTCTTATTTTTCAAGCCACTTATTCTATATTTGACTTTATAAGACCACTCCTATTCTTCAAACACCCTTACACTGAAAAAATAAAAAATGTTTACTTTTTCCCAGACCCGATCAAACTATAACTACGAGTTTTCCAATCTTAGGCCTCCCAAACATTGTCTTTTTTCTCAAAATAAATATTTTAAAGGTTAAAAAACCTTCAGTAACAAACTTAACTAAAAACAAATTAATCTTACATACCTTTCTTATTGTAGGAGTATATATACTCATACATACATGTAATCAATATGTATACATTATATCTGCATTATTATTATACTTATGAAAATAAATATATAACTTGTTAAATTACTATTTTTCATTCTTTAAAATGAAAAAAGATGTTGTTGACAAAAGACTGTTGACAAGGTGATAAATGACCTCTGGGTTCACAGTTTATCGAATTAAAGGAAATCAAATTAACTTAGTGTTTTAATATCAAATTGTTATTGCAACAATGTAGAATGCATATGCTTCAGCAAGCTGATGGAGCGAGAGATAATATATTAATTCTATTCTTTTTGTTAGAAGAATAAGGATTCTATTTTTATCAGCTATATCCTTATAAAAACTTCTACTATTTTGATTTCAAAGAACAGTGTAAGTTGAAGTTTATATTTTGAACAATTTAATACTCATTAGAAGAAATTTTTATATTTTTCAAAGAAAGTAATCTAAATATATTTTCTTTCTATAAAAATTGTTTGAATTACATTTTAAAATCTGAACGGCTTTTAAAAAAAAACTGTTTACAAAAACTTCATTCAAATTTAATGTACTTTACATTATAAAGAAAATGCAAAGTGGCTAGAACACCAATTTGTCATGGAATAGATAAAATGCACTTGCCTAATCAAATATCTGAATAATATCGTTTGCTGAATGCCTTAAAATTATAAAAAAATTAGATCTTCAAATTGGAATTATGAATGCCTTAAAATTATAAAAATTAGATCTTCAAAATAGAATTATAAATGTTAATAAAGGAAGTTTCTATTAAGAAGATGAATATAAAGAGAAAACTAAATGTCAACTTAGGATATCCTAATATTATTCTCTTTAATTTTAACAATGAAGAATCAAAAAGCTTGTCTTGAAGGATTTTCATTAGACATTAACTTTTATAAATACCTTTAAGATTTTTGAAAATTATAATTGGGAAAAGTTAATTTCATTTTCTTTATATATCTTTATTTTATTATAAAAATAATAATAGAGAAATTAATAATTTACAATATTTTTTTTTATTTATGATTAATAAAGATTTAAATATCATTAAATAAATGTTAATTTGGTAAAGGGATAATGTCAACTTAGAGGTAAGAGATTAAATTATTTTTAAATCCACATATTATTATTTTTATGACATGACACTACATTTTTATACTAATCTAAATAGTTTAATAAAGATGTATATAAATAATAAATATTAAATTGTAAGTATATATTTTTATATTAATAAATATAAATTACGACAATCATTTTAATAATGAAGGTATTATATACAAATATTGATTATTATTTGATAACCCAATTATTGTAAAATAGTGTTAATATAAATGTCTAAATATTAGGATACTTATATTTCATATAATTTAAAATCACGTATGTTATAGGTTTAGAAATTATATCTACGTAAGCAAAGAGAATATTTATATTTTTAATATAAGAGGTAGATATATAAATATTTTTTTATATATTAAAATTTAAATTATTTAATTTTAAATAAATAATTTTTTTTTATATTAAATGAAGCTTCAATTTTGTTTTATTTGATTTAAAGAGTTAGTGAGATTCTTTGTTAATATTACTATTGATAGGAACCCCTGAAGAGAGTAAAGTGTTAAACTTCCCTGAGTTCGAAATCTGAGCATAATGGTAAAGTTAATTAAGGTGAAAATTGATTTGATGTGGGTTAGATATAATAATTTTTTTAAATAATAAATTAGTTATTGGGAACAAATACAGTTTTATATCAAAATTAAATCACATCATTCATGGCATCCTATATGAAGACCTTAAATCTGACTATAGTGAGATGCGACTGCCTTAACTTATCTTGTTGAGAGGGTGCATAAATTTAAATATCCTTACACTAACACACATTCAACAAAAACAACTTTTTTTAAAAAAACTTCTATATCTAAAATGGCAAACAAAAACCTTTCAACCAATTAAACAAAAAAATTTCCAATCTTTCAAATAACTCACTCTTTTGATCACAGTTTATACTTTCATATACAATAATTAATCTTTATAGTGATGCTCTCAAAAAATCAATCTCCAATGCAATCAACAAATAGCATAACAAAATTTAAAAAAATTAAAACTTAGCTTATCCTTTTGTCTTATTCTTAGTAGAGTGCCTTGTCCATGTTATGTGATGTATTTGGCTTCTCCTTAAACGAAGTCAAGAATATCTCAGCAATTATAACTAGATAAACCTGTTAGCCTCTTTATTTTCCATTCCCCACTCTACGTTTTCCCATATTTTACTACATCCCATTTCCACAATATAATCTTTGTCAACTTTATGGCATTTATATCTAAATCCCCCTTATCTTTTCGCAAACCCAGCATAAAAACTAACAACTCACTTTTTGTATAGTCACTTTGTTCATACCTATTCTTCCATAACTTCATTATCTGTACCCTTTCTGCTTTCAAACATTTACATTCAATCCACAGATGCCTAATATTTTCTATACGTTCCTTACAAAATTTGCACACTAAATCACCCATAGTTTTTCATTTACATGTATATTCCCTTGTTGCTAAAGATCCCCTTCGAGCCTTAAACAATAAACTACTTTCCTTACTATTATCATAAATTAACTCGCATCCAATATTCCTTTTACTTCTATATACATTTAAACTTTTCTTACCCTCCAAACTAGTTCTACATCTCTCCAACTCCCTATTTTTTATTAATGTTTCTATTCTTTTATCCCATTCCTTACCACTATAACTCTCAACAATCCTCCTAACACAATCATCCCACCTTTTATATAAGTATACTGATATAAATTCTTTATCCAAATCTTTTGCATACCAAATTACCTTTCTCACCCATCTTGTTACCTGCCCTTTACTCATAACCCAATTAAACACTATTTTGGCTATTCTTTTACTATCCATAAACTGCAACCTACCAAACATTTTCCATTTTACTTTTTTATCTCTCATATAAAAACATGACCATCTCGTTTCTCCTTGACTTGCCTCCTTTGCTGTCCATATCTCTGCATCTAATGCATTTCTTCCTACTTCCCTTTGTACTTTCTCAATAATCTAAAACGTTTTTACTAACTCATAATGCATCATTACCATATGTTAACCCTGCTACTGCAACTCACTTCCATACAATTCTAGCTACATCATATTTATTATATGAAAATACTGTTAGCTTCTTTACTAAACCCTTTTTTTCTTTGCTTCATTTGCCAATTTTTTTTCCAATTCATCCAAGTAATTTTCCTGATTACATTAGATGATTCCCAAATACCAATATCTATTCACCACACTTAACTTTATATCCCCCAATAAAAATTCTACATCTTCTCTTTCCCCAGTATTAACCATCATTATCTTTGATTTTTCTTCACTAAATTTAATCCCCATCTCTTTACCCACCCTTGCACATGTCCTCAACATATTTTCCATATCTTCTCTTCTTTCTGCACACAAAAAGATATCATCTGCAAAAAAAGATCCGACAAAGTATATACTCCCTTGACACCTATTAATAGGATCTCTACCCCTCTTTTTAGTCTTTCTATTGCTTTCTCCATTTCACTCAAATACAACAAAAACAAAATAGGAGACATAGGGCATCCTTGCCTTAATCCCACCCCATTATTAACTTTAACTGATTCTATATTCCCTAATTGGTAAGTATAATAATTGTTTTCATATAATTTCTTAATAATGTTTACTAATTTATTATGGCAGTCCTGCCACCTATCACCTTTTTCTAGAGCTAGAATTTTCCATGTTAAAGATAAATCAGTCTGGCTGCATATGTTTGTCACCATACATAAATTCAATCTAATTATCCAAGAGATAAATAGTAGCCTCATAAATTGGGTGATAAAGTAAATGTTTGGTGAATTGTGCATGTCAAACATAGAAAATATTCAGACTGGGCTATAAACTATCAACACTAACTATTGTTCACCAAAAACATCGATGAGAACATTTATTACTGAGATCTAAGTTCAACTGCAGTTTTTCAGTGCTAGCTTCTATTTTTTTTTCTTTTCTTGTAAAAATAGCCTAATCATTCGAATTTTCGACCAACATTAATGCACAACAATTTTCACAAATTTTGTGGCAACCAGCAAATATTCAAACAAATTATTGCAAATTCTACTGCCACAACCAGTTCATATTATCATATGGAAAGTTGCAGATCAACCTGGTTCAGTTTTAAACCAAACATTGCTTTCTAATGTTGAAAATTTTGGCTTCATGACAGAACCTTTTCACAATTCTAAACATTGATTTGAAAATTACATGGAGGTGCAGTTTATCAAAAATGATCAATCATATTGCATAAGTTGCTGCTAAATTCAGTTAATGTAAAATGGTATACATTTTGGAAAACAAAATCTACACTGACTTAATGGACCTTACAGGAGAATATTTGGCATTAAGTAAAAATGTTCTTATTCAATACCAATTTATATCCAAATATCAAACTGCTTCAACCATGCTTTAATTTTATGGAAGTGTTACATGTTGATTTAGGGGATTGTAAATACAAGACTTCATATGAGTCAGGATCTTGCATGACAAAGTTTTCCTATGAGTGCAATCCATTTGAGACATCAAAAACAATTCTGTCAGAGATGAGTTATGGTTTGCCAATCAAGAAAGTTTAAGCTTTTAAAATATCATAGACAAGGATATATCACTAGAACCATCAAAAGACAATTCTGAAAAGTTATGACAAAACTTAAATAAATGTGATCAACACCAGTCCACATATTTAATATAAATGCACAAAATCATAGTTCAAAGCAAATGCATTGACAGCAGAAGTCACTGAGATAATTGCCTAAATATTGTGGCATTTTAGCATCAACTGTTTTTGCCTACACTTTGAAAAAACAACCACCTTGCAAGACTGTTACATGAACATATTGAAATTGAAATACTTGAGTTGTTGCAAATATGGGCACATAGTGAAAAGTATGCATCAAGGCATTTATCAAATCAAAGCAAAAGAATCAATCATTAACCTATTTTATAAACAATGAGGACAATTCAAAATGCATATGATGTTTACTATATCATTGACATATACTAGAACCAATGCTTAGCTGCAAAAAACAATGAACATTATGTTTCTGTTAACAACATTGAGAGTATTTTAATAAGACTGAAAGTTAACACTCGCTTGAGATCAACATTTTGTAATGGAATCATGTACTAAGTAAAAATTCATTTTCAGTCATTCTCACATTTAGTGCAATCATTCAAGAAAATCATCAAGTATGCCAGTTTCATTGAGCAAAATCACTTTCAAAATATGGAGAAGAAACCAGGTAAGATCAACAACCGACAAAAGTCTCAAAGATCTTCAATAATGCTATGATTCTGAAACCGATATTAACATTGACAATAACGTTGTTTTTTGGGGGTAAATATATTGCATGTTCATAAGTGCTACAATCTCTAATTCTTCAATAACTCGATGTAATTTGAATATCAAAAATCAAACAAATATGCAGAATCAAATGAAGCAGACTCCAAAACCTCCATCTATGTGTTTTTTTAGAGACATTGCCATCACGCATAAAGAATATGTCCCATTAGCTGTATGTATTTATCAATTAATCAAAATCGATCTAATCCTCCAAAAAATAGATAATAGTCACACAGAAATAAAATGAGCCCCAATAAATTTAACCAGCATTACCAGTTATCAAATAATCAGAATGAAGAATCAAGGTATGTCAAATATATAAATGTATTTAGATGTTTATCTTATAACTTATATATAATGCATTCTTTATTGTGTAGATTTCTTTTAGGATTTCTTTTTTTTTGCTCTATTATTAGGAATCGTCATTCCATTGAAAATCTACGAATTATTAATGTTAATGATATGAAACTCAATTACAAATAGTCTATGAAATAACCAAAGACTAAAACTATTTACCGCTTAAAACATAAAAGGAAGCTGTTAATATATATGTATAATCCAAGAGAAATCTTTTTAAAGCAATTTGGACCACTGTCTATTTTTAATTAAAACTATTAGTTGATGTACAAATAACATTTTTTTCTGTCAAAGCAAACATATATATTTTTTAATTATACTTAATTATTAATAATGTATTAAAAAATTGTAAAAGTAATGCTTTATTTAAGACTATAAAAATATAGAATAAATAAAATTGTAATTGTTTTATTAAATAATAAAGAGATATATATTATGACGTCATAGCTATTTTCTTAGCTCAAAAAAAAGCTGCAATTTTATTGCGCTCTCTTAAAGCTTGTAAGATGTGTTTCTTCTGTTGTTTTGTTCTGTGTGCGGATTTTCTGGCGCTTGTTTGGTTTGCCGGTTTCCGTTTTCACCATTAATTCCGGACAAAATCATTTGCGAAAGGCAGATATCTTTGCTGAAGATTACTCTGTTTTCTTTTGTGTCTCTGATCCGGAGTTTGTGTTCGATATCGTGGACCCTCCGCTTGAGAGCATTGTACTACTTAAGTAAACAGCATTTTGCAAAGAGTTATGAAGAGTATAATAATATTTATTATGATATTAATGCCAATTAAGAAAAATCAGTTTATAAGTCACCTGTATTTATATCAATATGGCGACTAAAGAAATTTGGTTTTATCACAAAAGAGAGACTTTCATATTACTTATCATGAATTGAGTCACTTTTACCGATCATGACGCTTAATCTTATACCTAATTTGTAGACTTAAATATCATAATTGGGACACTTTTACAGTATTAAGACAATTATTTTCACGATGGATTTGAACGGTAGACAGAATGTGTACCATCATCACATAACCAAGCACGAGATAGTTTTAAAAGCACTATTGGAGTTTTTCTACTTTTTTATACTGACTAATGAAGTAATCACTAAAATTTGCTTTTCCTGAAATCCTTAAGCTTCGACCTTAGTGATTAAAAGCGCTTTCTTTGAGCAGCGCATAGATTTGGCTTAGATTCCTGATAACCCAGAATATTTATAAATCTTCACTTAAAAAAGAAAATATTAGATTTTCCTGCAGCAACAACCATTTAATATTTTGTATTAAAAGAAGTTGTCTAATCTAAACTGAAGAGTCACAAATTTATTCAACATTCGTTGATACTGGTTGGATTTGCAAATCATTAATCTTGTTATTGTAAAAAGTCAAAACCTTACTGAGAGAATTTATTTTACATCATTAGTAGGACTACACTTGTAAATAGTATAATATTTTAAATAGTTGTTTTAACTTTTGAAATCTATTATTCTTTTATTTATTAAAAAACGTGTTTATACTTACATTCATTCATCACATGATCACAATCTCTTATACTAGCACTGAAGTATGGAGAGTTTTGGCTTTGTTATACTTACATTATACTATTATTGTTTTTTATTTAATAAAAAAATTTTTTTAATTCATGTATTGTGTGTATTTACAATTTATAACTGATTTTACACTCTTTTGAACGTATTTATAAACTTAACAACATATCTCTCATACACAAGCTACCACGCACCCATACAAAGAATGTGCTATTTTAATTAACAAACTAATATGTCTCATACTTGAAAGTAAATGTTTACTTTGTTGCGTTGCAATCATAAAACTTTTTTCAGTAGTCCACACATCTATCCAACTACTTATTATTAGTAAATAGATCTAATTAATTATTGCTTTTTTGCAGAAAAATGAAGAAAATCAAACTTTAAACTCTTACCTACTGACAGTCGAATAGTTTAGGTGATTATTGTTTTTGTTTAACATTTCATCCTAGATAAATCTTTGACAGGTGAATCTCACGCAGATTAATTATTTAAATCGCTGATGTGATGTGATGTACTGTGGCTTCTCCTTAAACGAAGTCAAGAATATCTCAGCAATTATGCCCAGATAAACCTGTTAGTTACTTTATTTTCCATTCCCCACTCTAAGTCGTCCCATATTCTGCCCCATCCCATTTCCACAACATAATCTTTGTCAACTCTATGGCCTTTATATCTAAAGGCCCCTTATCTTTTTGCAAAACCAGCATAAAAACTAATAACTCACTTTCTGTATAGTCACTTTGTTCATACCTATTCTCCCATAACTTCATTATCTGTACCCTTTCTGCTTTCAAGCATTTACATTCAATCAACAGATGCCTAATATTTTCTATACCTTCCTTACACAATTTGCACACTAAATCACCCATAGTTTTCCATTTACATGTATATTCTCTTGTTTCTAAATATCTCGTTGGAGCCTTAAACAATAAAATACTTTCTTTACTATTATCACAAATTAACTTGCATCCAATATTCCATTTACTTCTATATATATTTAAACTCTTCTTATTCTCCATACTAGTTCTCCATCTCTCCAACTCTTTATTTTTTATTAATGCTTCTATTCTTTTATCCCACTCCTTACCACTATAACACTCAACAATCCTCCTAACACAATCATCCCACCTTTTATACAAGTATACTGATATAAATTCTTTATCCAAATCTTTTGCATACCACATTACCTTTCTCACCCATCTTGTTACCTGCCCTTTACTCATAACCCAATTAAACACTATTTTGGCTATTCTTTTACTATCCATAAACTGCAACCTTTTCCATTTTCATCTCTCATATAAAAACTTGACCATCCCATTTCTCCTTGAATTGCCTCCTTTGCTGTCCACATCTCTGCATCTAATGCATGTCTTCCTACTTCCCTTTGTACTTTCTCTAAATAATCTAAAACCCTTTTACTAACACATAATGCATCATTACCATATGTTAACCCTGCTACTGCAACTCCCTTCCATACAATTCTGGCTACATCATATTTATTATATGAAAATACTGTTAGTTTCTTTACCAAACCCTTTCTTTTCTTTGCTTCATTTACCAATTTTTTCTCCCATTCATCCAAGCAATTTTCCTGATTACATAAGATGATTCCCAAATACCAATATCTATCCACCACACTTAACTTTATATCCCCCAATAAAAATTCTACATCATTTCCCCCAGTATTAACCATCATTATATTTGATTTTTCTTCACTAAATTTAATCCCCATCTCTTTACCCACCCTTGCACATGTCCTCAACATAATTTCCATATCTTCTCTTCTTTCTGCACACAAAAAGATATCATCTGCAAAAAAAAGATCTGACAAAGTATATACTCCCTTGACACCTATTAACAGTATCTCTACCCCTCTTTTTAGTCTTTCTATTGCTTTCTCCATTTCACTCAAATACAACAAAAACAAAATAGGAGACATAGGGCATCCTTGCCTTAATCCCACCCCATTGTTAATTTTAACTGATTCTATATCCCCTAATTGGTAAGTATAATAATTATTTTCATATAATTTCTTAATAATGTTTACTAATTTACTATGGCAGTCTTGCAACCTATCACCTTTTTCTAGAGCTAGAATTTTCAATGTTAAAGATAATTCAGTCTGGCTGCATATATTTGTCACCATACATAAATTCAATCTAATTCTCCAAGAAATAAATAATAGCCAATCAATTGGGTGGTAAGGTAAATGTTTGATGAATTGTGCATGTCAAACATGAAAAATATTCAGACTGGGCTATAAACTATCAACACTAACTATTGTTCACCAAAAACTTCGATGAGAACATTTATTACTGAGATCTAAGTTCAACTGCAGTTTTTCAGTGCTAGCTTCTATTTTTTTCTTTTTTTGTAAAAATAGCCTAATCATTCGAATTTTCGACCAACATTAATGCACAACAATTTTCACAAATTTTGTGGCAACCAGCAAATATTCAAACAAATTATTGCCAATTCTACTGCCACAACCAGTTTATATTATCATAGGGAAAGTTGCAGATCAACCTGGTTCAGCTTTCAAACCAACCATTGCTTTCCAATTTTGAAAATTTTGGCTTCACAACAGAACCTTTTCACAATTCTAAACATTGATTTGAAAATTACATGGAGGTATGGTTTATCAAAAATGATCAATCATATTGCCTAAGTTGCTGCTAAATTCAGTTAATGTAAAACAGTATACATTTTGGAAAAACAAAATCTACACTGACTTAATGGACCTTACAAAAGAATATTTGGCATTCAATAAACATGTACTTATTCAATACCAATTTATATCAAAATATCAAATTGCTTCAACCAAGCTTTAATTTTATGGAAGTGTTACATGTTGATTTAGGAGATTGTAAATACAAGACTTCATATGAGTCAGGATCTTGCATGACAATGTTTTTCTATGAGTGCAATCCATTTGAGACATCAAAAACAATTCTGTCAGAGATGAGTTATGGTTTGCCAATCAAGAAAGTTTAAGCTTTTAAAATATCATAAACAAGGATATAGCACTAGAGCCATCAAGAGACAATTCTGAGAAGTTATGACAAAAAGGTTCATAAATGTGATAAACACCAGTCCACATATTTAATATAAATACACAAAATCATAGTTCAAAGCAAATGCAATGACAGCAGAAGTCATTGAAATAATTGCGTAAATATTGTGGCATTTTAGCATCAACTGTCTTTGCCTACACTTTGAAAGAAAAAAACTACCTTTCAAGACTGTTACATGAACATATCAAAATTACAATACTTGAGTTGTTGCAAATATGGTTACATAGTGAAAAGTATGCATCAAGACATTTATCAAATCAAAGCAAGAGAATCAATCATCAACCTATTTTGTAAACAATGAGGACAATTCAAAATGCATATGATGTTTACTATATCATTGACATATACCAGAACCAATGCTTAGCTGCAAAAAACAATGAACATTATGTTTCTGTTAACAACATTGAGAGTAGCCCAATAAGATTGAAAGTTAACACTCACTTGAGATCTACTTTTTGTAATGGAATCATGTACTAAGTAAAAATTCATTTTCAGTCATTCTCACATTTAGTGCAATCAATCAAGAAAACCATCAAATATGCCAGTTTCATTGAGCAAAATCACTTTCAAAATAAGAAAAAGAAACCAGGTAAGATCAACAACTGGCAAAAATCACAGAGTTTCAATAATGCTATGATTCTGAAACCGACATTAACATTGACAATAACGTTGTTTTTTGGGGGGTGAATATATGCATGTTCATAAGTGCTACGATCTCTAATTCTTCAATAACTCCATGTAATTTGAATATCAAAAATCAAACAAATATGCAGAATCAGATGAGGCAGACTCCAAAACCTCCACGAATATGCGGAAAAAAACATAACAGGCACATTTCAGAGATGAGACTGCAGTGCTGCCACCTATCATGTGCTTTTTAGAGAGAGTGCATCACGTATAAAGAATATATCCAATTAGCTGTATGTATTTATCAATTAAGCAACATCAATCTAATCCTCCAAAAATTAGATAATTGTCACACAGAAATAAAATGAGCCTCAATAAATTTAAGCCAGCATTACCAGTCATCAAATAATCAGGATTAAGAATCAAGGTATGACAAATATATAAATGTATCTAGTTGTTTATCTTAAAACTTATATGTAATACATTATTTATTGTATATATTTCTTTTAGGATTTTTTTTTTTGCTCTATTATTAGAATCGTCAGTCCATTGTAAAATCTACGAATTATTAACGTTAATGATAAGAAACTCAAATACAAATAGTGTATGTGTTAAGTTGTAGTACGATTAATATTAAGAAAATACGTTTGAAACTGTGTGTACTCCAGAAGTTAAAAGTGTTAAATATTTACAGGTAAAAGTAAACTGGTGGATTTAATAAAAACGAGAATTAGAAATTGCAAATGGTTTTTCATATATATATTTTATAAAAAGCAAGGTGTAAAACAAGATGGAAGATCTGAATAAATAATTAATTAAACGAAGGAATAGAAATGTAAAGAACAATTTAATTAATTAGTGCAGAAATAATCCCAGAATAACTTAGTGATTAAAAATTGATAAGGAATAAACAATAGAACTAAAAGTAGATATAATCTAGCAAAAAAAGACAGGTCTGTGTGAGTCCTGATTTTCTGAGAGACTTAACTGTAGCGTGAATTCAGAACAGGACCAACGATGGGAGGAGAACCAGATATTCGGGTCTGAATGAACTAAAGACAGACCTAAGGTAATTATACAGACTATACCTGTCTTATTATTATTTTTGTAAGCCTTACAGGCGCTAGTAGAACTAATGATAATTCTGTTTATAAATGATTGTTATTTTTCATACTAATAAAATCTTTTATCTGTTAAGTGGGATATCTTAATTTTATGCAAAAGAGTAATCGTTACTTGAATTAAATGTATTTGGTTGTTTCTCGTAAAGAACATTAAATCAAGTACATCACACTATGAAATGACCAAAGACTAAAACTATTTACCGCATAAAACAAAAAAAGAAAGCTGTTGAATATATATGCATAATCTAAGAGAATTCTTTATAAAACAATTTGAACCGCTGTTTATTTTTAATAAAAACTATTAGTTGATATAATATCTTGATGTACGAATAACATTTTTTTTGTCAAAGCAAACATACATATTTTTTACTTATACTTCATTATTAATAAATATATTAAAAAATTGTAAAAATAATGCTTTATTTAAGACTATAAAAAGATAGAATAAATAAAATTGTAACTGTTTTATTAAATA
Organism: Epiperipatus broadwayi; assembly: GCA_028023455.1. Taxonomy (NCBI): domain Eukaryota; kingdom Metazoa; phylum Onychophora; class Udeonychophora; order Euonychophora; family Peripatidae; genus Epiperipatus; species Epiperipatus broadwayi. The sequence goes on along the minus strand of JAQFVV010006221.1, from coordinate 5,577,703 downwards.
ATAAAGAGATATATATTGTGACGTCATAGCTATTTTCTTAGCTCAAAAACAAGCTGCAATTTTATTGAGCTCTCTTGTAGCTTTTATAGCTTGTAAGATGTGTTTCTTCTGTTGTTTTGTTCTGTGTGTGGGTTTTCTGGCGCTTGTTTAGTTTGCCGGTTTCCATTTTTAGCATTGATTCCAGACAACATCATTTCCGAAAGGTAAATACCTTTGCTGAAGATTACTCTGTTTTCTTTTGTGTCTCTGATTCAGAGTTTGGGTTCGATATTCATGGCCCTCCACTTGAGAGCATTGTCCTACTTAAGTAACCAGCATTCTGCAAAGAGATGTGAAGAGTATAATATTATTCATTATGATATTAATGCCAATTAAGAAAAATCACTTTATAATTCAGCTGTATTTATATCAATATGGTGACTAAAGAAATTCGGTTTTATCACAAAAGAGAGACTTTTATATTCCTTATCCTGAATTGAGTCACTTTTACCGATCAAGACACTAAAGGATTTAATTAATCCTATACTTAATTTGTAGACTTAAATATCAGAATTTGGACATTTTTACAGTATTAAGACATTTATTTTTACGATGGATTTAAACGGTAGACAGAATGTGTACCATCATCACATAACCATGCTCGAGATGGTGTTAGAAGCACTATTGGAGTTTTTCTACTTTTTTCTACTGACTAATGAAACAATCACTAAAATTTGCTTTTCCTGAAATCCCTAAGCTTCGACCTTAGTGATTAAAAGTGTTTCTTTGAGCAGCGCAAAGATTTGGCATAGATTTCTGATAACCCAGAATATTTATAAATCTTTACTTTAAAAAAAATGCATTAGATTTTCCTGCAGCGACAAACATTTAATACTTTGTATTAAAAGAAATTGTCTCATCTAAACTGAATAGCCACAAATTTATTCAACATTCGTTGATATTGTTTGGATTTGCAAATCATTTACCTTGTTATTATAAGAAGTCAAAACCCTATTGAGAGAATTTATTTTACATCATTAGTAGGACTTCACTTATAAATAGTATAATATTTTAAATAGTTGTTTTAAGTTTTGAAATCTTTTGTTTTATTTACTAAAATATGTGTTTATGCTTACATTGTACTATTATTGTTTTTTATTTAATAAAAAATATTGTTTTTTATTTAATAAAAAAATTTAATTTTAATTCATGTATTGTGTGTATTTACAATTTATAACTGATTTTACACTCTTTTGAATCTATTTATAAACTTAACGACATATCTCTTGCACCCAAGCCACCATACACCCATACAAATAATGTGCTATTTTAATTAACAAACTAATGTCTCATAATTGAAAGTAAATGTTTACTTTGTTGCATTGCAATCATAAAACTTTTTTCAGTTGTCCACAAATCTATCCAACTACTTATTATTAGTAAATGTATGTAATTAATTATTGCTTTTTTGCAGAAAAATGAAAACAATTAAACTTGAAACTTTTACCTACTGACAATCCATTACTTTAAGTGACTGTTTTTGTTTAACACTTCGTCCTGGATAAATCTTTGACAGGTGAATCTTACGCAGATTAATTATTTAAACTGCTGATATCATGTGATGTTCTGTGGGTTCTCCTTAAACAAAGTCAAGAATATCTCATCAATTATGCCCAGATAAACCTGTTAGCCACTTTAATTTCCATTCCCCATTGATGTGATGTATTTCACTTCTTATTCTAAGTCAATAATATCTCAGCAATTATGCCCAGATAAACCTGTTAGCCACTTTATTTTTCATTCCCCACTGTCAAGTCTTCCCATATTCTGCCCCATCCCATTTCCACAACATAATCTTTGTCAACTCTATGGCCTTTACATCTAAATCCCCATTCTCTCTTCGCAAACTCAACATAAAAACGAATAACTTACTTTTTGTATAGTCACTTTGTTCATGTCTATTCTCCCATAACTTCATTACCTGTACCCTTTCTGCTTTCAAGCATTTATATTCAATCAACAGATGCCTAATATTTTCTATACCTTTCTTACACAGTTTGCACACTAAATCACCCATAGTTTTTTATTTACATGTATATTCTCATTACTAAACATCTCATTCGAGCCTTGAACAATAAACTACATTCCTTACTATTATCATAAATTAACTCGCATCCAATATTCCATTTACTTCTATATATTTAAACTCTTCTTATTCTCCATACTAGTTCTCCATCTCTCCAACTCCCTATTTTTTATAAATGCTTCTATTCTTTTATCCCATTCCTTACCACTATAACACTCAACAATCCTCCTAACACAATCATCCCACCTTTTATACAAGTATATTGATATAAATTCTTTATCCAAATCTTTTGCATACTATTACCTTTCTCACCCATCTTGTTACCTGCCTTTTACTCAAAACCCAATTAAACACTATTTTGGCTATTTTTTTATTATCCAAAAACTGCAACCATTTTGCATCTCTCATATAAAAACTTTTCCATCCTATTTCTCCTTAAATTGCCTTTTTTGCTGTCCACATCTCTGCATCTAATGCATGATTTCCTACTTTCTTTTTTACTTTTTCTAAATAATCTAAAATTTTTCTAACACATAATGCATCATTACCATATGTTAACCCTGCTACTGCAACTCTTTTCCATACAATTCTGGCTACATCATATTTATTATATGAAAATACTGTTAGTTTCTTTACCAAACCATTTCTTTTGCTTCATTTACCAATTTTTTTATTCATCTAAGCAATTTTTTTGATTACATAAGATGATTCCCAAATACCTATATCTATTCACCACACTTAACTTTATATCACCCAATAAAAATTCTACATCTTCTCTTTCCCCAGTATTAACCATGATTATATTTGATTTTTCTTCACTAAATTTATTCTGCATCTTTTTACCCATCCTTGCACATGTCCTCAACATAATTTCCATATCTTCTCTTCTTTCTGCACACAAAAATATATCATCCGCAAAAAAAGACCCGACAAAGTATATACTCTTTTGAGAACTATTAACGGTATCTCTACCCCTCTTTTTAGTCTTTTTATTGCTTTCTACATTTCATTCAAATACAACAAAATAAGTGACATAGGGCACTCTTGCCTTAATCCAACCTCATGTTAGCCTTAACTGATTTTATATCCCTTAATTGATAAGTGTAATAATATTTTTGGCTGCAGAAAGGAGTTTGCTATTAACTGAAAAAAGACCCTTTGATTCCTCTTGGAGGCCTTAAAGGAACTGAGCAGGGCAAATTCCTAATGTCCACTCCATACGCTCTTGTCATTGCAGCTGTTATTACTATGTGATTATTCATATAGTATACAAACATGGACGGGCTGCTCACCAACACGCATTAGCCAGCTTGGTGAGTTTATTGGCTTTTTACCTCTGAGTTTAAGATCAAGAGACACCATGGTCTTTCTTCTCAGTGCCTGATAAGGCAGAATGAATGTTTGTGTAAATGATAAATATTTTTCCAATACATATATACAATTATGACAGACAAAAATAAAGCATGGCCCTTATTCCCAGGAAGCTGTAAAGTCACCAACCAAGGCAGTGGTTGGTGGCCAAAGGCGGAGCGTGCTAAGAATCTCCTGATTGCAGACACAGGCTGCCATTTGATGATGACTTTTTATTTAGGTACTTACAACTGCAGATCACTTTCAAGTGAAGGAAGATTGCAAGAATTAGAAGAATTGTCTTATATTAATTGGGACATTATTGGACTTTGTGAAGTTAAAAGAAAAGTTGAAGAAACAATTGATTTAAAAAGTGGACATATACTCTATTATAAAGGCACACATATTGAAAATACAAGTGGAGTAGGAGTTATTATAAATAAAAAGTGGAAGAACAATATTGTGGAGATTGATGGTGTATCGGACAAAGTTGCAAGATTAGTTATACAACTTAATAGCAGATACCAAATGCAGATAATTCAAGTTTATGCCCCAACAAGTTCTCATAGTGATGAAGTAGTAGAAGATTTTTATATGGATGTACAAAAGGCTTTTGATCAGAGTAAATAACATTTTAAAATTGTTATGGGAGACTTTAATGCTAGAATTGTTAGAAAAATGAAAGATGAAATTGCTGTAGGGAATTTTGGTTATGGTAATAGAAATGAGAGAGAACATAGACTTGTGGAGTTTGCAGAAAAAGAACTTTATATTATGAATTCATTTTTTGAGAAAAATGTTAAAAGGAAATGGACATGGAAGCATCCAAATGAAGGTACAGCAGAATTGGATTATATTTTGACTAACAGAAAATACATATTTCAAGATTGTAATGTTCTTAATAAATTTAACACAGGAAGTGATCATCGATTAGTAAGGTGTAAGTTACGTGTTAATGTAAAACTAGAGAGACAAAAATTATTAAGAAAAACAATATTTACAGTTGATATTCCTAATCTTCAGAAACATTCTAATGAATTTAAATTAGAACTTACAAATAGGTTTCAAGTGTTAGGAGATTTTGAACATGATTCAGATTTGAATGAAATTAATATGAAAATAACTGATACACTTTTAAAAACTGCAACAAACATAGCTGGTAGAAAAAAGCAGCAATTGACGAATAAAATTTCTACTGAGACTAGAGAATTTATGAAGAAATAAAGGAATATGAAGATATACAAAAATGATGTATTAAAAAGAATTGAATATCTCGAATTTTGTAAAATGGTACGGAAAAAGAGTTGAAAATGATATAAGAAAGTATAACTGTGAAATAGCAAGGAAAGCTTTATAAGAAAATAAAAGTCTCAAGAATGTTAAACAACATTTTGGTATTGGTAAAAAATTTATTTCTGCAATAAGAAAAAAAAATGGAATTATTACTAAAAAGAGAGATGACATCATGAAATTGGTAGAAGATTTTTATCAAGAATTATATAGTAATAAACAACAAGTACCTCCTATATCTATTACATCTTCTGAATTGACCAGAATTTTAAATGAAAAAGTGAGACATGCAATTAAATGTATGAAGAAAGGAATGGCTCCAGGAAATGATGGAATTATAATTGATGTATTAAAAGAAGGAGATGAAGAAATAGAAACAATTTTAGCAAAGTTATATACCAAATGTCTAAATGATAAAAATGTATCGGAAGATTGGAAGAATGCAGTAATAATATTATTTTAAAAAGGTGATAAAGAAGATATTAGAAATTACAGACCTATCAGCTTTTTATCAATTTTATATAAAATTTTTACCAAGATAATTACAACTCGTCTACAGAGAACTTTGGATTTCCACCAACCAAGAGAACAAGCTGGATTTAAAAGTGGTTTTAGTACAATAGATCATATCCAGGTATTGAGAGAAGTCATAGAAAGGACAAAGGAATATGAGTTGTCAATATGTTTTGGATTTGTAGATTATGAAAAGGCATTGTATTCTATACACATTTCTTCAGTGATTAAAGCATTGGATCATCAAGGTATAGATCCAGGATATTGTCATATTTTAAAGAATATTTATAAAAATGCAACAGCAACAATTAGATTACATAATGATACTGGAAAAATCAACATTGAGAAAGGTGTAAGGCAAGGTGACTTCATATCTCCAAAACTTTATACAGCAGTGCTGCAAGAAGTATTTTGTGCATTAAAATGAGAAACTAAAGGAATGAAAGTAAATAGAAAGTATTTAAGTCATTTAGATTTTGCAGATGATGTAGTTGTTTTTGCAAATAATGCTTCAAAGCTGCAGGAAATGTTGCAGGAGTTAGCAGATGAAAGTAGAAAAGTAGGACTAAAAATAAATGTTAAATAGACAAAGTAATGTTTAATCGATTTGCTCAAAATATGAAAATAAAGATTGATTATGAAGAATTAGAAGAAGTTAACAGTTACAAATATCTAGGTCAGATTATTAATACAGATGGAAACATAATGGAGGAAATTAATCATAAAATTAAACTTGGTTGGAGTGCTTTTGGTAGAAATAACTTGATACTAAAAGGAAATATGCCTATGTGTTTGAAAAGAATGGTTTTTAACAAATGTGTTTTACCAGTTCTTACTTATGGATCTGAGACTTGGACACTTAATAGAAGAGCAATACAGAGACTTCAGACCACTCAAAGGAGTGTGGAGAGACATATGTTGGGAGCAACAAGAAGAGATCAAAAACGCAAAGTATGGGTAAGACAACAAACAGGTGTTACTGACCTTATTGAAAAAATTAAAAGATTGAAATGGAGTTGGGCTGGACATATTGCTAGAAGAAATCATAATAGATGGACAATTGAAATTTTAAACTGGATTCCAAGAGATGGTAAAAGACCCAGAAAAAGACCACATGTGAGATGGATGGATGAAATAAGAAAATGTGCAGGGGTGTGGTGGAAAAGAGAAGCTAAAGATCGGAGAAGATGGATTAAACTTGGAGAGACCTTCATCCTGCAATGGATTGATAACGGTTGATGATGATGATGATGAATAATTATTTTCATATAATTTCTTAATATTTAGGTAATGTGATGTGACATATTTGGCTTATCCTTAATCGAAGTCAAGTGTATCCCACATAAACCTGTTAGCCACATTATTTTCCATTCCCCACTCTTATGACTTGTCATATTCTGCCCCATCCCATTTCCCCAATATAATCTTTGTCAACTCTATGGCCTTTATATTTAAATCCCTGTTATCTCTTCGCAAAACCAACATAAAAACTAATAACTCACTTTTTGTAGAGTCAATTTTTCATGTCTATTCTCCCATAACTTCATTACATGTATGCTTTCTGCTTTCAAGCATTAACATTTAATCAACAGATGCCTAATATTTTCTATACCTTCCTTACACAATTTGCATACTAAATCATCCATAGTTTTTTAATTTACATGTATATTCTCTTGTTACTAAGGATTTTGTTCTAGCCTTAAATAATGAACTAGTTTCCTTACTATTATTAAAAATTAGCTCGCATCCAATATTCTGTTTACTTCTATATATATTTAAACTCTTCTTACCCTCCATACTAGTTCTCTATCTGTCCAACTCTCTATTTTTTATTAATGCTTCTATTCTTTTATCCCATTCCTTACCACTATAACACTCAACAATCTTCCTAACACAATCATCCCACCTTTTACATAAATATACTGATATAAATTCTTTATCCAAATCTTTCACATACAGCATTACGGTTCTCACCCATCTTGTTACCTACTTTTTACTCATAACCCAATTGAACACTATTTTTGCCATTCTTTTACTATCCATAAACTGCAACCTACCAAACATTTTAATTTTACTTTTTGCATCTCTAATGTAAAAACTTGACTATCCCATTTCTCCTTGAATTGCCTCCTTTGCTGTCCACATCTCTGCATCTACTGCATGTTTTCCTACTTCCTTTGTACTTTTTCTAAATAATCTAAAACCCTTTCACTAACACATAATGCATCATTACCATATGTTAACCCTGCTGCTGCAACTCTCTTCCATACTATTGTAGCTACATCATATTTATTATATGAAAATACTGTTAGTTTTTTTACCAAACCCTTTCTTTTCTTTGCTTCATTTACCAATTTTTTCTCCCATTTATCCAAGCAATTTTTCTGATTACATAAGATGATTCTTAAATACCTATATCTATCCACCACACTTAACTTTATACCCCCAACAAAAATTATACTTCTTCACTTTCCCCTGTATTAACCATCATTATATTTGATTTTTGTTCACTAAAATTAAACCCCATCTTTTTACCCACCCTTGCACATTTCTTCAACATAATTTCCATATCTTCTTTTATTTCTGCACACAAAAAGATAACATCTGCAAAAAAACTCGACAAAATATATACTCCCTTGCCACCTATTAATGGTATCTCTACGCTTCTTCCTAGTCTTTCTATTGCTTTTTCCATTTCACTCAAAAACAACAAAAACAAAACAGGTGACATAGGGCATCCTTGCCTTAATCCCACCTTATTTTTAACTTTTAACTGATTCTATATCCCGTAACTGGTAAGTATAATAATTATTTTCATATAATATCTTGATAATATTTACTAAACCTTCATCCATTCCCAAATTGGCTAACCTTACCCATAATCTATTTCTATTTACTCTATCATGTGCTTTCTCTATATCTATAAAAGTCATATATAATGATCTACCTGAATTCCTACTCATCTCCATTCACTAATTTACTATGTCAGTCCTGCCACCTATCACCTTTTTCTAGAGCTAGAATTTTCAATGTTAAAGATAAATCAGTCTGGCTGCGTAAATTTGTCCTCATACATAAATTCAATCTAATTCTCCAAGAAATAAATAATAGCCTTAACAATTGGGTGGTGAGGTAAATGTTTACTGAATTGTGCATGTGAATCATGGAAAATATTCAGACTGGCCAAAAAACTATCAACACTAACTATTGTTCATCAGAAACTTGGATGAGAACATTTATTACAGTGATCTAAGTTCAACTGCAGTTTTTGAATGGTAACTTTTATTTTTTTTCTTTGCTTGTAAGAATAGCCCAATCATTCGAATTTTCAAACATCATTAATGCACAACAATATTCACAATTTGTGTGGCAACCAGTACATATTCAAACAAATTATTGCAAATTTTACTGCCACAAACAGTTCATATTATGATAGGTAAAATTGCAGATGAACCTGGTTCAGCTTTAAACCAACCATTGCTTTTTAATTTTGAAAATTTTGGCTTCATGACAAAAGCTTTTCACAATTCTACACATTCATTTGAAAATTACATGGAGGTGTGGTTTATCAAAAATAATCAATCATATTGCCTAAGTTGCTGGTAAATTCAGTTAATGTAAAATATTTGAGACCATATACATTTTGGCAGAACAAAATCTACACTGACGTAATGGACCTTAGAAAAAAATAATTGGCATTCAATAAACATATTCTTATTCAATACTAATTTATATGAAAACATAAAATTGCTTCAACCAAGCTTAAATTTTATGGAGCTGTTACATGTTGATTTAGGAGATTGTAATTACAAGACTTCATATGAGTCAGGATCTTGCATGACAATGTTTTCCTATGAGTGCAATCCATTTGAGACATCAAAAATAATTCTGTCAGAGATGAGTTATGATTTGCCAATCAAGAAAGTTTAAGCTATTAATATATCATAAACAAAGATATAGCACTAGAGCCATCAAGAGACGATTCTGAGAAGTTATGACAAAAGGTTCATAAATGCGATAAACACCAGTCCACATATTTAATATAAATGCACAAAATCATAGTTCAAAGCAAATGCATTGATAGCAGAAATGATTGAGATAATTGCCTAAATATTGTGGCATTTTAGCATCAACTGTCTTTGCCTACACTTTGAAAGAAACAACCACCTGTCAAGACTCTTACATCAACATATCGAAACTAAAATAATTGAGTTGTTGCAAATATGGGCACATAGTGAAAAGTATGCATCAAGACATTTATCAAATCAAAGCAAGAGAATCAATCATCAACCTATTTTGTAAACAATGAGGACAATTCAAAATGCACATGACGTATACTATATGATTGACTTATATCAGAAACAATGCTTAGCTGCAAAAAACAATGAACATTATGTTTCTATTAACAACATTGAGAGTAGCCCATCAGGCTTGAAAGTTAACACTTGCTTGAGATGCAGTTTTTGCAATGGAATCATGTATTAAGTAAAAATTTATTTTCAGTCATTTTCACATTTAGTGCAATCAATCAAGAAAACCATCAAGTATGCCAGTTTCATTGAGCAAAATCACTTTCAAAATATGGAAAACACCAGGTAAGATCAACAAGTGACAAAAGTCTCAGAGAGCTTCAATAAGGCTATGATTCTGAAACCGACATTAACATTGAAAATAACATTGTTTTTGTGGGGTGAATATATTGCATGTTCATAAGTGCTACAATCTCTAATTCTTCAATAACTCCATGTAATTTGAATATCAAAAATCAAACAAATATGCAGAATCAGATGACGCAGACTCCAAAACCTCCATCAATATGCAGTAAAACCATAACTGACACATTTCAGAGTTGAGACGGCAATGCTGCCACCTATCATGTGCCTTTTAGAGAGAGTGCATCATGTATAAAGAATATATCCAATTAGCTGTATGTATTTATCAATTAATCAATATCAATCTAATCCTCCAAAAAATAGATAATTGTCACACAGAAATAAAATGAGCCCCAATAAATTTAAGCCAGCATTACCAGTTATCAAATAATCAGAATGAAGAATCAAGGTATGACAAATATATAAATGTATTTAGATGTTTATCTTAAAACTTATATGTAATACATTATTTATTGTATATATTTCTTTTAGGATTTCTTTTTTTTGCTCTATTATTAGAATCGTCAGTCCATTGTAAAATCTACGAATTATTAACGTTAATGATAAAAAACTCAATTACAAATAGTCTATGAAATGACCAAAGACTAAAACTATTTACCGCATAAAACAAAAAAGAAAGCTGTTGAATAGATATGCATAATCCAAGAGAATTCTTTATAAAACAATTTGAACCGCTGTTTATTTTTAATTAAAACAATTAGTTGATATAATATCTTGATGTACAAATAACATTTTTTTCTGTCAAAGCAAACATACATATTTTTTAATTATACTTCATTATTAATAAATATATTAAAAAATTGTAAAAATAATGCTTTATTTAAGACTATAAAAAAATAGAATAAATAAAATTGTAACTGTTTTATTAAATAATAAAAAGATATATATTATGACGTCATAGCTATTTTCTTAGCTCAAAAAAAAGCCGCAATTTTATTGAGCTCTCTTATAGCTTTTATAGCTTGTAAGACGAGTTCTTCTGTTGTTTTCTTCTGTGTATGGGTTTTCTGGCGCTTGTTTGGTTTGCCGGTTTCCGTTTTCAGCATTGATTCCGGACACCATCATTTGCGAAAGGTAATACCTTTGCTAAAGATTACTCTGTTTTTTTTTGTGTCTCTGATCCGGAGTTTGTGTTCGATATCATGGATCCTCCGCTTGAGAGCATTGTACTACTTAAGTAAACAGCATTCTGCAAAGAGTTATGAAGAGTATAATATTATTCATTATGATATTAATGCCAATTAAGAAAAAATCACTTTATAATTCAGCTGTATTTATATCAATATGGTGACTAAAGAAATTTGGTTTTATCACAAAAAAAAGACTTATATTCCTTATCCTGAATTGGGTCACTTTTACCGATCATGACACTAAAGGATTTAATTAATCCTATACTTAATTTGTAGACTTAAATATCAGAATTTGTACATTTTTACAGTATTAAGACATTTTTTTTTACTATGGATTTAAACGGTAGACAGAATGTGTACCATCATCACATAACCATGCTCGAGATGGTGTTAGAAGCACTATTGGAGTTTTTCTACTTTTTTATACTGACTAATGAAGCAATCACTAAAATTTGCTTTTCCTGAAATCCTTAAGCTTCGACCTTAGTGATTATAAGCGCTTTCTTTGAGCAGAGCAAAGATTTGGCTTAGATTTCTGATAACCCAGATAATTTATAAATCTTTACTTAAAAAGAAAATTCATTAGATTTTCCTGCAAAAATAACCATTTAATATTTTGTATTAAAAGAAATTGTCTCATCTAAACTGAATAGCCACAAATTAATTCCACATTCGTTCTTATTGGTTGGATTTGCAAATCATTCATCTTATTATTGTAAGAAGTCAAAACCCTATTGAGAGAATTTATTTTACATCATTAGTAGGACTTCACTTGTAAATAGTATAATATTTTAAATTGTTGTTTTAAGTTTTGAAATCTATTATTGTTTTATTTATTAAAAAATGTGTTTATGCTTACATTGTACTATTATTGTTTTTTTATTTAAAAAAAAATATTGTTTTTTATTTAATAAAAAAATTTAATTTTAATTCATGTATTGTGTGTATTTACAATTTATAACTGATTTTACACTTTTTTCAACCTATTTATAAACTTAACAACATATCTCTTCCACCCAAACCACCACGCACCCATACAAAAAATGTGCTATTTTAAATATCAAACTAATGTCTCATACTTGAAAGTAAATGTTTACTTTGTTGCGTTGCAATCATAAAACTTTTTTCAGTTGTCCACAAATCTATCCAACTACTTATTATTAGTAAATGAATGTAATTAATTACTGCTTCTTTGCAGAAAAATGAAAAAAATTAAACTTTCAACTCTTATCTACTGACAATCGATTAGTTTAAGTGACTGTTTTTGTTTAACATTACGTCCTAGATAAATCTTTGACACGTAAATCTCACGCAGATTAATTATTTAAATCGCTGATGTCATGTGATGTTCTGTGGGTTCTCCTTAAACAAAGTCAAAAATATCTCAGCAATTATGCCCAGATAATCCTGTTAGCCACTTTAGTTTCCATTCCCCATTGATGTGATGTATTTCACTTCTCCTTAAACTAAGTCAATAATATCTCAGCAATTATGCCCATATAAACCTATTAGCCACTTTATTTTCCATTGCCCACTCTAAGTCTTCTCATATTCTGCCCCAGCCCATTTGCACAACATAATCCTTGTCAACTCTATGGCCTCTATATCTAAATTCTTTTTATCTTTTCGCAAAACCAGCATAAAAACTAATAACTAACTTTCTGTAGAGTCACTTTGCTCTTACCTATTCTCCCATAATTTCATTATCTGTATTCTTTCTGCTTTCAAGCATTTACATTCAATCAACAGATGCCTAATATTTTCTATACTTTCTTACACAGTTTGCACACTTAATTGTTTTTTTATTTAGATGTATATTCTCATTTCTAAAGATCTCGTTCCAGCCTTAAACAATAAACTACATTCCTTATTATTATCATAAATTAACTCACATCCAATATTCCGTTTACTTCTATATATTTAAAGTCTTCTTAATCTCCATACTAGTTCTCCATCTCTCCAACTCCCTATTTTTTATTAATGCTTCTATTCTTTTATCCCATTCCTTACCACTATAACACTCAACAATCCTCCTAACATAATCATCCGACCTTTTATACAAGTATACCAATATAAATTCTTTATCCAAACCTTTTGCATACCACATTACCTTTCTCACCTATCTTGTTACCTGACTTTTACTCAAAACTCAATTAAACACTATTTTGGCTATTCTTTTTATTATCCATAAACTGCAACCTTTTTGCAACTCATATAAAAACTTGTCCATCCTCTTTCTCCTTAAATTGACTTTTTTGCTGTCACATCTCTGCATCTAATGCATGTCTTCCTACTTACCTTTTTACTTTTTCTAAATAATCTAAAACCTTTACACACAATGCATCATTACCATATGTTAACCCTGCTACTGCAACTCCCTTCCATACAATTCTGGCAACATCATATTTATTATATCTATATACTGTTAGTTTCTTTACCAAACCATTTCTTTTTTTGCTTCATTTACCAATATTTTTTCTTATTCATCTAAGCAAGTTTCCTGATTACATAAGAAGATTCCCAAATACCTATATCTATTCACCCCACTTAACTTTATATCTTCCAATAAAAATTCTACATCTTCTCTTTCCCCAGTATTAACCATCATTATATTTGATTTTTCTTCACTAAATTTAAGCCCCATCTCTTTACCCACCCTTGCACATGAACTCAACATAATTTCGATATCTTCTCTTCTTTCTGCACACAAAAAGATATCCGTAAAAAAGACCCGACAAAGTATATACTCTTTTGATACCTATTAATGGTATCTCTACCCCTCTTTTTAGTCTTTCTATTGTTTTCTCTATTTCACTCAAATACAACAAAAACAAAATAGGTGACATAGGGCATCCTTGCTTAATCCCACCCCATTTTTAACTTTAACTGATTCTATATCCGACAATTGGTAAGGGTAATAATTATTTTCATATAATTTTTTAATATTTAGATAATGTGATGTGATGTATTTGGCTTCTCCTTAATTGAAGTCAAGAGTATCTCAGCAATTATGCCCAGATAAACCTGTTAGCCACTTTATTTTCCATTCCCCACTTTTAAGTCTTCCCATGTTCTGCCCCATCCCATTTCCACAACATAATCTTTGTCAATTCTATGGCCTTTATATCTGAATCCCCCTTCTCTTTTCACAAACCAAACATAAAAACTAATAACTTACTTTTTGTATAGTCACTTTGTTCATGTCAATTCTCCCATAACTTCATTACCTGTACCCTTTCTGCTTTCAAGCATTTACATTCAATGAACAGATGCCTAATATTTTCTATAACTTCCTTACACAATTTGCATACTAAATCATTCATAGTTTTCCATTTACATGTATATTCACTTGTTGCTAAGGACCCCATTCTAACCTTAAATAATAAACTAGTTTTCTTACTATTATTATAAATTAACTCACATCCAATTTTCTGTTTACTTCTATATATATTTAAGCTTTTCTTACCCTCCATACTAGTTCTCCATCTCTCCAACTCCCTATTTTTTATTAATGCTTCTATTCTTTTATCCCATTCCTTACCACTATAACACTCAACAATCCTCCTAACACAATCATCCCACCTTTTATATAATTATACTGATATAAATTCTTTATCCAAATCTTTCCCATACTGCATTGCCTTTCTCACCCATCTTCTTACCTGCTCTTTACTCATAACCCAATTGAACACTATTTTTGTTATTTTTTACTAGCCATAAACTGCAACCTACCAAAAATTTTAATTTTACTTTTTGCATTTCTCATATAAAAACTTGACCATCCCATTTCTTATTGAATTGCCTCCTTTGCTGTCCACATCTCTGCCTCTTATGCATGTCTTTTTACTTCCCTTTGTACTTTCTCTAAAGAATCTAAAACTTTTTTACTAACACATAATGCATCATTACCATATGTTAATCCTGCTACTGCAACTCCCTTCCATACTATTCTAGCTACATCATATTTATTATATGAAAATACTGTTAGTTTCTTTACCAAACCCTTTCTTTTCTTTGCTTCATTTACCAATTTTTTCTCCCATTCATCCAAGCAATTTTCCTGATTACATACGATGATTCCCAAATACCTATATCTATCCACCACACTTAACTTTATACCCCCCAACAAAAATTCTACATCTTCTCTTTCCCCAGTATTAACCATCATTATATTTGTATTTTCTTCACTAAATTTATCCCCATCTCTTTACCCACCCTTGCACATTTCCTCAACATAATTTCCACATCTTCTATTCTTTCTGCACACAAAAAGATGTCATCTGCAAAAAAACCCTGACAAAATATATACTCCCTTGCCACCTATTAATGGTATCTCTACCCATCTTTCTAGAATTTCTATTGCTTTCTCCATTTCACTCAAAAACAACAAAAACCAAATAGGTGACATAGGGCATCCTCACCTTAATCCCACCCCATTTTTAACTTTAACTGATTCTGTATCCCCTAACTGGTAAGTATAATAATTATTTTCATATAATTTCTTGATAATATTTACTAAACCTTCATCCATTCCTACATTGGCTAACCTTACCCATAATCTATTTCTATATACTCTATCATATACTTTCTCTATATCTATAAAACTCATATATAATGATCAACCTGAATTCCTACTCATCTCCATGTACTAATTTACTATGGCAGTCCTGCAACCTATCACCTTTTCCTAGAGCGAGAATTTTCAATGTTAAAGATAAATCAGTCTGGCTGCGTATATTTGTCCCCATACATAAATTCAATCTAATTCTCCAAGAAATAAATAATAGCCTCATCAATTGGGTGGTGAGTTAAATGTTTACTGAATTGTGCATGTGAATCATGGAAAATATGGGCAATAAACTACCAACACTAATTATTGTTCATCAGAAATGTCGATGAGAACATTTATTACTGAGATCTAAATTCAACTGCAGTTTTTCAGTTGTAACTTCTATTTTTTTTCTTTGCTTGTAAAAATAGCCCAATTATTCGAATTTTCAACCAACATTAATGCACAACAATTTTCACAATTGGTGTGGCAACCAGAAAATATTCAAACAAATTATTGCAAATTTTACTGCCACAAACATTTCATATTATCATAGGAAAAGTTGCAGATCAACCTGGTTCAGTTTTAAACCAACCATTGCTTTTTAATTTTGAAAATTTTGGCTTCATGACAGAAGCTTTTCACAATTCTAAACATTCATTTGAAAATTACATGGAGGTGTGGTTTATCAAAAATGATCAATCATATTGCCTAAGTTGCTGGTGAATTCAGTTAATGTAAAACATTTGAAACTATATACATTTTGGCAGAACAAAATTTACACTGACATAATGGACCTTACAAAAAAATATTTGACATTCAATAAACATCTACTTGTTCAATACCAATTTATATCAAAATATCAAATTGTTTCAAACAAGCTTAAATTTGTTGGAAGTGTTACATGTTGACTTAGGAGATTGTGAATACAAGACTTCATATGAGTCAGGACCTTGCATGACAGTGTTTTCTTATGAGTGCAATCCATTTGAGACCTCAAAAACAATTCTGTCAGAGATGAGTTATGGTTTGCCAATCAAGAATGTTGCAGCTTTTAAAATATTATAAACAAGAATATGACACTAGGACCCTCAAAAGACAATTCTGAGACGTTATGACAAAAGTTTCATAAATGCGATCAACACCAGTCCACATATTTAATATAAATGCACAAAATCATAGTTCAAAGCAAATGCATTTACAGCAGAAGTCCTTGAGATAATTGCCTAATTATTGTGGCATTTTAGCATCAACTGTTTTTGCCTACACTTTGAAAGAAACAACCACCTTTCAAGACTGTTAATCAACATATCAAAACTAAAATACTTGAGTTGTTGTGAATATGGGTACATAGTGAAATGTATGCCTCACAACATTTATCAAATCAAAGCAAGAGAATCAATCATCATCCTATTTTGTAAACAATGAGGACAATTCAAAATGCATATGATGTTTACTATATCATTGACATATACCAGAACCAATGCTTAGATGCAAAAAACAATGAACATTATTTTTTTGTTAACAACATTGAGAGTAACCCAATAAGATTGAAGGTGAACACTCGCTTGAAATACAATTTTGTAATGGAATCATGTACTAAGTAAAAATTCATTTTCAGTCATTCTCACATTTAGTGCAATCAATCAAGAAAACCATCAAGTATGCCAGTTTCATTGAGCAAAATCACTTTCAAAATATGGAGAAGAAACCACATAAGATCAACAAGTGACAAAAGTCTCAAAGAGCTTCAATAATACTATGATTCTGAAACTGACATTAACATTGACAATAATGTTGTTTTTGGGGGGTAAATATATTGCATGTTCATAAGTGCTACAATCTCTAATTCTTCAATAATTCCATGTAATTTGAATATCAAAAATCAAACAAATATGCAGAAGCAGATGAAGAAGACTCCAAAACCTCCATCAATATGCGGAAAAACCATAACTATTTGATATATTTCAGAGTATAGACGGCAGTGCTGCTACCTATCATGTGTTTTTTATAGAGAGAGTGTAGACGTATAAACAATATATCACATTCGCTGTATGTATTTAAATTAATCAAAATCGATGAAATCCTCCAAAAAATAGATAATAGTCACACAGAAATAAAATGAGCACCAATAAATTTAAGCCAGCATTACCAGTTATCAAATAATCAGAACGAAGAATCAAGGTATGACAAATATATAAATGTATTTAGATGTTTATCTTATAACTTATATGTAATGCATTATTTATTGTGTATATTTCTTTTAGGATTTCTTTTTTTGCTCTATTATTAGAATCGATATTCCATTTTAAAATCTACGAATTATTAACGTTAATGATGTAAAACTCAATTTCAAATAGTCTATGAAATGACCAAAAACAAACTATTTACTGCATGAAACAAAAAAGAAAGCTGTTGAATATACATGTATAATCCAAAAGAATTTTTTTTAAATCAATTCGAACCATTGTCTATTTTCAATTAAAACTATTAGTTTATATAATATCTTGGCGTATAAATAACATTTTTTTCTGTCGAAGCAAACATATATATTTTTAATTATACTTAATTATTAATAAGATATTAAAAAATTGTAAAAGTAATGCTTTATTTAAGACTATAAAAATATAGAATAAATAAAATTGTAATTGTTTTATTACATAATAAAGAGATATATATTATGACGTCATAGCTATTTTCTTAGCTCAAAAAAAGCTGCAATATTATTGAGCTTTTTTAAAGCTTATAAGATGTGTTTCTTCTGTTGTTTTGTTCTTTGTGCTGGTTTTCTGGCGCTTGTTTGGTTTACCGATTTCCGTTTTCACGATTGATTCCAGGCAACATCATTTAAGAAAGGTAGCTATCTTTGCTTAAGATTACTCTGTTTTTTTTGTATCTCTGATCGGAATTTTGTGTTCGATATCGTGGACCTTCCACTTGAGAGCATTGTACTACTTAAGTAAACAGCAATTTGCAAAGAGTTATGAAAAGTATAATATTATTCATTATAATATTAATGCCAATTAATAAAAATCAGTTTATAAGTCAGCTGTATTTATATCAATATGGCGACTAAAGAAATTTCGTTTTATCACAAAAAAAGACTTATATTACTTATCCTGAACTGAGTCACTTTTACCGATCATGATGCTAAAGGATTTAATTAATCCTATACCTAATTTGTAGACTTAAATATCAGAATTTGGACACTTTTACAGTATTAAGACACTTATTTTCACGATGGATTTGAACGGTAGACAGAATGTGTACCGTTATCACATAACCAAGCACAAGATGGTTTTTGAAGCACTATTGGGGTTTTTCTACTTTTTTATACTGACCAATGAAGCAATCACTAAAATTTGCTTTTCGTGAAATCCTTAATCTTCGACCTTAGTGATTAAAAGCGCTTTCTTTGAACAGCACATAGATTTGGCTTAGATTCCTGATAAACCAGAATACTTATAAATCTTCTCTTAAAAAAGAAAATCCATTAGATTTTCCTGCAGTGACAACCATTTAATATTTTGTATTAAAAGAAGTTGTCTAATCTAAACTGAATAGCCACAAATTTATTCAACATTTATTGATAGTGGTTGGATTTCAAATCATTCATCTTGTTATTGTAAGAAGTCAAAACCCTATTGAGAGAATTTATTTTACATCATTAGAAGGACTTCACTTTTAAGTAATATAATATTTTAAATAAATCCATTTACTTTTTTTTCTAATTTGACTCAATCCTTTTTTTGTTTTGAAAATATACATTACATATAGCCATATAATTCTATAGTTAAAACACTTCTTTTCTTTTCAAAAACTTTATTTGATGTATATATTATAATGATCCGGAGAATTAAAAGCTAATGTCATCTGCACTAAAGGGCGCCATCTAGGCATTTGAACCTAAAAAAATTTATAAAGTGGGCAGATACATAAGTCAAAAAAAAAATATTTTTTTTTTAATATTTTGATGATCCGGTTATTAGCCCATTGTCACTAGCTCAATGGAACAGCAGAGATTTATAGTTACAATAAATTCTTATCTAAGAATATTTTAAAAAAAGAATAAAATAAGCCACTGCCAGTAATTAATATACAAACATTTATTTATGCACACATATATAAAATTTAACATTTTTATTTTAGTATGTTTATTTTAGATTTTAATTTGATTTTAGAATTTAAATTTACATTTTAATTTTTATAATATTATAAGTTTACATTTTAATTAAGTTCACACAGATGGATTTATGAAAGTTTGTTTTATAATGTTGAGTATAGATCAGTTACATAGATCACATGGTCAAAAACATTTCAAAATAAACAACCGATCAAAATATAAAGTCATTGATACTGTCAATTTTATAGGGAATACAAGAAACTTACTGGTATTCATCGTAAGATACCGCAGTGACACCAATAACTTAAAAGACATCTGAATAAATACATTTTAGATACTCACCGTAAGGTATCATTATTTACCGAATGTCTATATATTTTGATCAAATATGAAAACCAAAAACATAATTAACCGATAACAAATCCATGCAACTTCCATACCCAACTTAAATTTAATGCATTTTTATTTAAAGTGTCGAGAATGAATAGACTACATAGATTTGCATTTGAAAGAAAATTTTCTATCCTTATTTAACCCTAGGCTAAATGTTCACAGTCAAACTAACGTCTATTCATCTGATATATTGATGCATTCAATGTAATATGAAATACGGCAGCACAAAAGGTTAAGAAAAGAAATTGCCTTTCATCAGATAGGAATACTACATCTATCTGACAAGAAGAGCAATAAAAAAAACTCCATAGAAAAGAACAGCATTCTACGTTTTATAATTCCTTCCATAGGCAAAACGGAAGTGTGCGGCGTATAAGCGATTCTGCCCATAGTGAAACTCAAATTTCATCTACTAACTACATCAATATATCCAATCCATTAACCCAATTCAACCATGAAACAAATAACCTAAGATTACCCACCCCTAATATAACTTTACAAATCTATATAGCCATACATGCCTGACTTAAGTTTAACATTTATATAATTTAATTTATCGAAAAACTAAAATCATTATAAAAACCTAAAAAAGCAAAAAAAAATAAATGGAAATGATTGTAAATAAAAAAAATACATCAAATTACATTATTAATATTAATTTACATTGGTCAGATAGGATTCTATTTGTATTATGTACTAAAAGGTTTAGAATTTAGGGTTCTATGTTTTCAAATGAATATAAAGCTCTTACAATTTTAAAAGGTCCATAATTTGTAGTTGTTTGTAATTCTGAATGGGAATTCCCATGCCGTACTGAAGATATTTGTATCCAGTTAGCCATTGTTTTTTATTCATCCGGAGGTCTTTACTTTAGCTGGTCCTTAATGTAGAAAACGATGTAATTTCTCTTTCTTCTTTAGCAAAACTGAAGGGATTGAAGAGTGCATCTTTTCAATCCCTTCTCTTTCAACTCTGCACTAACACATAACACCACTGTCCTTTTTTAATAGCTAGCTAATAATTTCCAAACTTTTCCTTTTATATTAATTTTAAGGATTCGATGTACATTACATCATCGATGTGATGGTCCTTTTGCTGAGGTCTGATTCCATTGTTTTTCTCTTCTATCTGACCATTGCTTATACATTTAAATGCCCAAGGCTAGTTTACATTGACTAATTAAAATAATCATTTCTATTTTACAAAAGATTAATTAATTTATCTACATTCTTGAAGATATATTTTTATCTTCAATTAAATCTTTTTAAGTTTTTGTTTTTAAAATACCTTTTCTATTTTTAATAAAGTTTTATTTTAATAAGTTTTTTTTATCTGTGCGATTTTATATATATGTGAGTTTAAGATGATTTTTTAATTTTCAATTTTTAATTCTTAAAAAAAAAGTTTTTATTGGCGAACTTTTATTTTTTTCATGTTTACTACTAATAAAATAATGTATCGTCTTATGTGCTCGTTAAAATATATATATCCACTTGTTCCAACGTTTCGACTATTTTTACTCTATAGTCATTGTCAAGGATCTAGAAAAAACATACTACATTATAACAAACTTCACATAATGTATTTTCGTTATTTTTAATTTTTATGGGGTTTATATATTTTTTTGTGTTTTTTATATTGTTTTGATTTTTTTGGTTTTTTTAATTTTATTATGTGAAGTTTGTTATAATATAATATGTTTTTTCTAGATCCTTGAAAATGACTATAGAGTAAAAATAGTCGAAACGTTGGAACAAGAGGATATATATATATATACACATCAAATAAAGTTTTTGAAAAGAAAAGAAGTGTTTTAATTATAGAATTATATGAATATATTAAATAGTTGTTTTAAGTTTTAAAATTATTATTGTTTTATTTATTTAAAAATGTGTTTATACTTACATTGTACTATTATTGTTTTTTATTTAATAAAATTTTTTAATTTTAATTCATGTATTGTATTTACAATTTATAACTGATTTTACACTCTTTTGAACCCATTTATAAACTAACAACATATCTTTCACACACAGGCTATCACGCACCCATACAAAGAATGTGCTATTTTAATTAACAAACTAATATGTCTCATACTTGAAAGTAAATGTTTACTTTGTTGTGTTGGAATCATAAAACTTTTTTTAGTAGTCCAAAAATCTATCCAACTACTTATTATTAGTAAATGTATGTAATTAATGATTATTTTTTTTGCAGAGAAAGGAAGAACAACAAACTTTAATCTCTTACCTACTGACAGTCGATTAGTTTAGGTGATTATTCTTTTTGTTTAGCATTTCATCCTAGATAAATCTTTGACAGGTAAATCTCAGGCAGATTAATTATTTAAATCGGTGATGTGATGTACTGTGGCTTCTTTTTAAACGAAGTCAAGAATATCTCAGTAATTATGCCCAGATAAAATGTTAGCCACTTTATTTTCCATTCCCCACTGATGTGATGGATTTGGCTTCTTCTTAAACGAAGTCAAAAATATCTCAGCAATTATGCCCAGATAAACCTGTTAGCCACTTTATTTTCCATTCCCCATTTTAAGTCTTTCCATATTTTGCCCCATCCTATTTCCACAACATAAATATTGTCAACTCTATGGCCTTTATATCTAAATCCCCCTTATCTTTTTGCAAACCCAGCATAAGAACTAATAACTCACTTTCTTTATAGTCACTTTGTTCAAACCTATTCTTCCATAACTTCACTATCTGTACCCTTTTTGCTTTCAAGCATTTACTTTCAATCCATAGATGCCTAATATTTTCTATACCTTCCTTACACAATTTGATTCATAAAACCACCCATAGTTTTTCATTTACATGTATATTCTCTTGTTTCTAAAGATCTCGTTCGAGCCTTAAACAATAAACTACTTTCCTTACTATTATCATAAATTAACTCACATCCAATATTCCATTTACTTCTATATATATTTAAACTCTTCTTACCCTCCATACTAGTTTCTTCATCTCTCCAACTCTCTATTTTTATTAATGCTTCTATTCTTGTATCCCATTCCTTAGCCTACTATAACACTCAACAATCCTAACACATTCATCCCACCTTTCATACATGTATACTGATATAAATTCTTTATCCAACTCTTTTGTATATAGCATTATCTTTCTCACCTATCTTGTTACCTGCCCTTTACTCATAACCCAGTTAAACACTATTTTGGCTATTCTTTTACTATCCATAAGCTGCATCCTTTTTGCATCTCTCATATAACAACTTGACCATCCCATTTCTCTGTGAATTGCCTCCTCTGCATCTAATGCATATCTTCCTACTTCCCTTTATACTTTCTCTAAATAATCTAAAACCATTTTACTAACACATAATGCATCATTACCATATGTTAACCCTGTTACTGCAATTCCATTCCATACAATTCTGGCTACATCATATTTATTATATGAAAATACTGTCAGTTTCTTTACCAAACCCTTTCTTTTCTTTGCTTCATTTACCATTTTTTTCCCATTACATAAGATGATTCCCAAATATTGATATCTATCCACCACATTTCACTTTATATCACGCAATAAAAATTCTACATCTTCTCTTTCCCTAGTATTAACCAACATTATATTTGACTTTTTTTCACTAAATTTAATCTCCGTTTCTTTACCCAAACTTGCACATGTCCTCAACATAATTTCCATATCTTCTCTTCTTTCTGCACACAAAAAGATATCATCTGCAAAAAAAGACCTGACAAAATATATACTCCTTTGCCAACTATTAACAGTATTTCTGCCTTTCTTCCTAGTCTTTCTATTGCTTTATCCATTTCACACAAAAACAACAAAAACAAATTAGGTGACATAGAGCATCTTTGCCTAAATCCCACCCTATTTTTAACTTTAACTGATTTTACATCCCCTATTTGGTAAATATAATAATTCTTTTCATATAATTTTTTAATAATATTTACTAAAGCTTCATCCATTCCCAAATTTGCTAACCTTACCCATAATCTATTTCTATTTACTTTATCATGTGCTTTCTCTATATCTATAAAACTCATATATAGTAATGTACCTGAATTCCTACTCAACTTCATAAGTTGTGTAGGTACAAAAAACAATCTTCTGTATGCCTATCTAATTTAAAACCTCCTTGCATTTCCCCAACTACATTAATTTCTTCCATCCATTTTACAACTCTTCCAGCTATCATATATGAGAAAATTTTATATAATACTGATGATACCACTATCGGTCTATAATTATTTAACTTTCTATAATTTTTACTTCTTCCTTTAAATAATAATCTTATTCTTGCCTTACTCCAACTACCCAAAAAACCTTTCTTCTGTGCCATCTTTTTAAAATATGATAATAACTTTGCTTTTGCTCTATGCTCTAAATTCATTACCATCTCTGCTCCACATCCATCTAAACCTCTCACCTTTTCACCTTTTAATCTCTTCCCTCCCTCATTCAGTTCATTTTTTGTGAACCTAATATCCCCATTAAACTGCCTTCATGTTTTCTATCACTAATTTTTTCACATCTAACATCTTTTCTATATCCATTACATATATATTTAAGTTTTTCTCTACCTCTTCTTTAGAGCTACACTCTATTCTCTCATCATCTATTAATACTATCTCTTTTCTTTACATTTCTCCTTTTAATATAATCCCAAAAATTTTTACTCCCATCTTTTCCACTTTTATTAATATTTTCCATCAATTTACTATTCAACTTCATCCTCTCTCTATAATTATCCATTTTAGACAACTTTTTTCCACTTAAAAGGTACCTTAAGATGCTGTTTTCTCTTGAATTATTTTACAAGTAAAAAATCAATAATATAGGTGTTCTAAGTTTGAACAAAGAGAAAAGCCACCTTGTTGTAAATTCTGATTGGCTGCTTCTATATTTCCCAAACAAAACTACTTTTCATCAATCCAACTTTTGTTGATGTGATGTGATGTATTGTGGCTTCTCTTGAATGAAGTCAAAAATATCTCAGCAATTATGCTCAGATAAACCTGGTAGCCACATTATTTTCCATTTGCCCTCTAAATTTACACCATATTCTGCCCAATCCCATTTCCACAACATAATCATTGCCACACCTTTGTAAATTCTGATAGGCTGCTTCAATTTTTGCCAAATGAAATGAATTTTAATCGATCCAACTTCTGTTTTGATTTTGAAAATGAAAATTAATGCCTTCAAATGTTTTTTTTTTCATTATTTTTCTTATACATATTATCAATTATTTTTATAAAGTATACTGAAAATATAGTTGTTTTGGAAAAATAGTAAGATTCTAGTATAAAATTGTATACATTTACACAAATTTAAATTGAAAAAAAAACTATTGCCAAAAACAATTTTTACACCTGTCGAACAGTTTAAATTTCCCCAAGATCTTTATTTGATTTTCAAACAAAAATTAATAATTTAGAGTATTTTTTGGCATTTATTTACATATTGTAATGTATTTTGGTAAAATATGCTGAAAATATAGTTATTTTAAAAAAATAGTAAGATTTTAGCAAAAAATTTGGTGCAAATTTAGTATGCAATCTCTGCCATTTTGAATTTCAAAAATAGCCAAAAACATTGTCTGACACATCTAAGTGATAAAAACTGCACGAAAACAGAAAAAATTTAGACCTTGGGTCACATGACTTGGAAAAACCCATCAAACCCCACAGTTGAAACAAAAGCCAAAACCTGAAAAATTATCATTTTCTCATTTTAAATTATAAATCAAATAATTTATATATAGAGAGAGCAAGATTACTATATTTTAATCTTAATCAATAAATGCTAGTTATCATTGCCTAAAAAAGTACATAATAATAATACATTTTCTCATTTTTAAATTATAAATCAAATAATTTATATATAGCAAGATTACTATATTTAAACCTTAATCAATAAATGCTACATTTTCTAATTTGACTTAATGGATTTCGAATCCATTATTTTTATTACAGTACTCTTTGCTCTTTACTTCCTCACACCTACTAGTTGACCATTTGGTTTCCTGCTCTTTGTTTTATTTTTTATTTGAACATCCAAAGGTGTTTGACTGTAGCTATTTTCAAGATTGCCTTTGTGGATAAAGATGTGCCACACTTATATTTCTTCCCCTCTTCCATTGTCTACTTTTACATTTTTATTTAATGGTTTTCAGTTTTTATATATGTTTCTTTTAGCTGTAAAATGCTTAACTTAAATAATTTAGATTTTAGCTTTAGAAAGATGCCATAAATGTGTGTGGATTTTAATATTACATTTTATACACCATGGGAGATAGTTTAGTTTTAAGTAAACTGAAGCAAGTATATCTGCGTACAGATGATATTCACCGCTTCAATATATAAAATCATACATCAACAAATAATTTAAAAAATGTCTAGAAAAATACGCAAACCATTCTGTAATTATTTTGTACACAAATTCTGAGAATTAAAAAGTAACTTTCTTGATATGATGGGAAGAACCGAATAAGGTGTATTAAACCTCTTACTATGTGCGGATGTACATATAAATATTACCCCGGTCACTATTAAAGTTAGTTATATACAGCTTACTTGTACACAAACATATATACGCGTTAAAATATAAGAAGATAAAACTCATTAAAGTCTTCATTTGCATTTCATCTATATCAGATCTACTCTTGATTATGTCACTATAATCTGTATATCTATTAACATTGAAATGAGTTTCACTACCAACAAAGGAAAACAAAAACATATTTTAAATAAATGTAAATATTTTTTTTTTAAATATTTATTTTAATTAATAATCGCTTTGTGTGTGTGTTTGTAATGAGTAATATATATTAGATATATATTTCACACAAATTCAATTATGAGTGCGTAAAGAAAACAAATAAATGAAATATGATAAATAAATAAATGGCTATTGGGTTTATTTACCTTCATTATCAAAGCTGTGTGCTAAATTTGCATACACATTGCATTTTTTATAGGAACAGTTTTACTTCGCAATTCATTTAGCTACAGCTTTGATAATGAAAATATTCCTTCAAAAATACTAGCCATTTATTTGTTTATTTTATGCACTCATAATTTTATTTGTGTGAAATATATATATCGCATATATATTACTTTAATTTATATAAGGCGGGATGGAGTGCCTTAGATATTACATATCAGCCACATCAAAATGCTACCAAGTACTTTTTTAGGCAATGGTAACTAGCATTTATCGATTAAGATTTAAATATAGTAATTTTGCTATCTTTATATATAAATTACTTGATTTATAATTTAAAATGAGAAAATGTTAATTTTTCGCGTTTTTGGCTTTTTTTTAACTGTGCGTTTTGGCGGGTTTTTCCGAGTCACGTGACCCAAGTTCTAATTTTTTTCCTGTTTTCGCGTAGGTTATCACTTAGATGTGTCAGACGATGTTTTTGGATATTTTTGCAATTCAAAATGGCAGAGATCGCGTACTAAATTTGCACCAAAAATTCTTTATTATTTCACAACGTAAATAGAGAAAGTTGATGTCATAGGCAACATTTTCTAATTGGTTAGGAATGTTGTTTTTAAATTCCACACTATAAAATATTTTTAAAAGAATAAAAAATTATTTTTGAAAAACCATTGTTTCACTTACATAATAGGACAAATTATTAATGTACTTTTTACAAACAAAGCTAAAATGAATATGATATTGCTGATTCTGTAATTGACCAATCAAAAGTTTAGACTTTTAAATCGCTAAGCTAACTAGATTTGCGGTCAATCGAAGAGTATGAAAATGTTATAAAGAGGTTGAATAACAAAGAAATTCACCACATATTTTTAGATTCAGTTTTTTGCGATCAAATAGTAAAACTGGAAATGGACAGTGGAGCTGGTCGGTCAATGATATCTCACCGAGATTGGTATTAAGATTAGCAAAAAATATAAAATGAAAATAACACTTCAAGATACGGATGTGATGATTATAGATTTAAATTGCAATAAAATTGATAATCGAGGAAATGTGGTAATGCAGATAAAACTAATTTCTACTGTGAAATGGTTGATCCTACTTTCCCTATTTCCTTAAAATCTTTTATAGTCTAAAATTTTATGAGATGATAAAAAAATAATGGCCTTGTTATTTTATTTCTATCATTGCAACAAAGACAGATATAATTTAAATTTTTTTTTAATCAATTACTTACAAGCATACAATTCATTTGTAATGGATTTTATTATATATAAAATAAATCTTTTTCATTATTTACTTTTTTTTAAACAATTAAATAGTATACATATGTCTCATATATAACATTGCAAATGGTTATTTGACAATAAATATTGTATTATGTAACAAAAAAATATTCTTTTCAGAAAGGTTGGAGATCTATTTTGGTACGTGCAACAACTGTTAAAATCCATGACTTTTAAAAGTTTGAAAATACAATTAGTACTTTCAGGGTTTCACAGTGTAGAGATAGAAACCTCCACCTGCTATGCCTGCAACCCTGAATTCAAATCTAGGGCAAATTAATTTTTTTTCTAGAATTTTTGATTTCAGTAGGTGGCTCTTATCCAAAATAGCTAACTATACAACATTGGATAGTAAATGAATTCATAGTTAACTTTAGCAAGAAGATAAAACAAGGGCAAAAAACTGTTCAGTCTTTCATCGTTTGACAAATGGCAAACCTCGTGAGACAACTTTTTTTCTTTCACTACTTTTTTAAAGAACTACCAGTGAGATCTTGGTTAATTAGGAATATTTTCTCATTTATAAATGTTATTATTTAAATACAGCACTAATTAAAAATCTATATATTTTCAAATAAACAATTATTTTCTTTAAAGAATACAAAATTTAATAGAATTATTTTCATTTCAATTTATTTTTAATCAAAATAGTCTGACAGATAAAATTACTTTTTTGTGTGTTACTTTAATTTATAAATATATACGCTTAAGCGCTATACTACGAAAAGCTATTAACAATTACATATTTAGTGAAGATTAGCACTTTTGAAAATAATGTATGTCCTCATACACTTTCCAGAGCGATTATGAGAACATACGTTGCCCTTGAAAACACTAAGCTTCAGAAAATACACATTTGTTAACAACTTTTTAGAAACAAAGGCAAAACTCCCCATACAGTAGTGCCACCCTGTGCCAAACAGAGTAATCAATGGATGCCAGAAGGCTTGATCTAGGTGCAGTGCTTTCAGATCCAAGGATCCTCACTGATGGGGCCACAAGCCAGAAACTAGTCTGGGGATATTGGATGAGTAGGCACTAGATAGGGATTTTATGCACAAGCCTTCTGGCATCCCTTGATTACTCTATTTGGCACAGGGTGGCACTACTGTATGGAAAGTTTTGCCTTTGTTTACAACAAATTATGTGCTAGTATAGAGATGGTGATCATGTGATGTTTGATGGTTTAACTTTTTAGAATAGAATTTAAGCACATATATTTATAAATTACAAAGGTGTGAGAAAAGTTTGTTACTATTTTTAAATTACATTACAATGTATTACGTTAACAAATAAACTGAGTATCTTTTTTTACTTAGAGAAAAGCTTGCAGCTTTGGTAATTTTTTCCTTCTCAAAGCTGCAAAACTGAAATTGGAAATAATGGGCAAACCCTGGTGAAGCATCAGCAATAATATTTTTTATCTTTATTATTCAGTAAACACTTAAAAAACTTCATTCAGTTTATCACATGTAAATTTCAACATATTCACATTACAAAGAAATTCTTATTTTTTTAAACTACTGTTTTTACTTACATTAATATATATTTGCTTTATTAAAGGATTGTTCAAGAAAATTTTAAGAATGAATAGAAAGTTTAGAGAAATGAACAACTTCTGATTAAAGAGAATAGAAAGGAGTAATTGTTTTTTTATTAAAACATGCTCCGAAATGATTTTTGTTTCCTTAGTTATTACTTCCCTACTAATCTAATAAAAAATATTTTTAAAATTTATTTCATTTTACAGATAATCCAATTCAGCATTTGACATTCAGTATAACATATTATGATGTGATGTACTGCGTTTCTGCTTAAATGAAGTGAGGAATATCTCAGCAATTATACTCAGAGAAACCGATTAGCCACTTTATTTTGCATTAAGTTCTTTTATATTCTGTGTCATCCCACTTCACAACATATTCTTTGTCAGCTCTATAGTCTTATATCTAAATTCCCCTTTTCTTTTCCCAAACCTAGCATAAAAATCACTAATCCACTTTCTGTATAATCACTTTTTTCATATTTATTCTTACATAACTCCATTATTTGCACCCTTTCTTTTTTCATCCATTTACATTCAAGTACCAATTACCTAATATTTTTATTCCTTCCTTACACAATTTACAGACTAAATTACCCATATTTTTCCATTTACATGTATATTGTCTTGTTGCTAAAGATCCCATTTGACAGTGAGGATTGCCAATTCCTCTACAAGCTTTATGATAAATGCTTAGCCAGAGCCAGCACTTAAAATATCTCTGGCAAAAACCCCTCCCCAAACCCATCACCATGGTTTTGTGCTTTGGCACTTCTGACCCATGACTCTTATTTTGACTATCCCATTCTAGCCTTAAACAATAAACTACTTTTTTTACTATTATCATCTATTAAATATTCTATTTACTTCTATATATATTTAAACTTTTTACTCATTATACTAGTTCTCAATCTCTCTAACTACCTATTCTTTATTAATATTCTATTTTTTATCCCATTCTTTACCACTATAACATTCAACAATCTTCCTAACACAATCATCCCATTTTTTGTAAAAATATACAGATATAAATTTTTTATCCAAATTTTTTTATACTACATTATCTTTCTCACCCATCTTGTTGTCTGCCCTTTACTCATAACCTAATTAAATACTATTTTGGATATTCTTTTATTATACATAAACTGCAATCTACCAAACATTTTCATTTTACTTTTTGTATCTCTCAATATAAAAACTTGACAATCCCATTTTTTATTAAATTGTCTCCCTTGCTCTCCATACATCTGCATCCAATGCATGTCTTTCCTCTTTCTGTTTGTACTTTTTTAAATAATCCAATACTTCTTTCCTAACACATAACTCATCATTACCATATATTAATCCTGCTACTGCAACTCTGACATAATTCTAACTAGATTATATTTATTATATGAAAACACTGTTAATTTCTTTACCAATTGCTTTCTTTTCTTTGCTTCATTTATCAAATTTTCTCCCATTCATTCAAACAATTTTTCCGATTACTTAAAATAATTCCCAAATAACTATATCTATCGACCATATTTAACTTTATATCCCAAAATAAAAATTCTACATCTTCTTTCCCTAGTGTTAGCCATCATTATATTTGATTTTTCTTCACTAAATTTAATCTCCAAAACACTTGCACATGTCCTTAGCATAACTTTCATATCTTCTCTTCTTTCTGCATACAAAAATATATCTGCAAAAAAAAGACCTGACAAAATATATACTCCCTTACCACCTATTAATGGTATCCGCATCCCTTTTTTAATGCTTCTATTACTCTTTTCATTTCACTCAAATACAACTACAACAAAATAGTGACACAGGGCATCCTTGCCTTAGCTCCACCCAATTTTTAACTTTAACTGATTCTATATTCCTTAACTTATATATATAGTAATGATTTTCATATAATTTCTTAATAATATCTACTAAAGCTTCATCAGTTCCCAAATTTGCTAAAGTTATCCATAATTCATTTCTATTTACTCTATCATATGCCTTCTCTATATTTAAAAAACTCATATATAACTGTCTACCTGAATTTCTACTCATATCAATAAGTTGTGTAACTACAAATAAACTATCTCCTATATGCCTATTTAATCTAAAACCTCTTTGCATTTCTGCCACAACATTATTTTTTCTATCCATTTTACAACTCTTCTAGCCACCATATATGAAAAAACTTTATATAAAACTGATGTTACTGCTATTGGTTTATAATTATTTAACTTTCTATGATCCTTACCGTTTCCTTTAAATAATAATCTTACTCTTGTATTACACTAATTACTTGAATAAACTATTCTCTGCCATCTTATTAAAACAGGATAATACCTTTACTTTTGCTTTATATTCTAAATTGATTACCATCCCTACTGCCCATTCATCTTTTGCCTTTCCACTTTTCGATTTCTTCTCTACCTCATTCAATTCATTTAAGTAACCCTAATATTCCCATTACCATATGCTTTCATGTTTTCTATCATTCTATCCTTCACATCTAATATCTTTTCTATATCCATTACATATTTATTTAAGATTCTACATCTTTTTTAGAGCAACCCTATTTCCTTATTTAATAATACTATCTCCCTTACATGTCTCCTTTTCCAAAATTTTTTACTCCGATCTCTTCCACTTTAATTAATAACCTCCAGCAATTTACTATTCAACTTTATTCTCTCTCTATAATTATCTATTTTAGCCAACTTCTTCTTTTCTAAGTACTTTTCTAATTTAGCATTAATATCTTTTTCACTTTCCTTGTTCTTAATAGCACAACTATATTCTTTGCATGCCTTTTCCCTCTCTTTTACACTTTACAAAGTCTCATTTTTTTATTACACTTATTCTTCTGAAAATTCTCACCTAAAACGCTATTTGCCACTTTTTTTATTTCACTACACCAGCCCTTATACTCATTCCCAACCAAATTTTCTATCATTTCTTCAAGTGGTATTTTATACTCTTCCAAGTTATTTTCTCACTCGCCATCCACATCTTTCACTATCATTTCTAATTTTATTTTTATTCTCCATCACATTACTAAGCATTTCAATTACAATAAAGTTATAATCATTAGCACATACTTTCTCATTATCAAAAACCTTAATTTTCCTTACTTTATTTATTCCCTCTTTCTCTACCAATACATAATCTATTGTGTGAAATATATTATTTCTAGAACATGTGTATTATCCCTCATAAATATTTGATAAATTTCCAATACTCAATTTCACTCTGTGACAAAATTTCTTTAAAAGCTGTCCATTTTTATGATCTACATTCTACATCATCAATTTCTTCAATATGTCCATTCATATCCTTCATAACCATTATTCTCTTCCCCTTTTCTTTAAAACTTTTTATATCCTTAACTACGCATTCATATATACTAGTGTTCCACTCCACTACAGTTTGACCATCTCCAGTGGCTATATACACTACAGCCACCATTCATTCTTGTCTACCCAACCTTATTTCAAACCACAAATGCTCTTGACATTTAACAGTATTTAAATATTTTTTTGATATAACACCTATACAACCAAACTTTTTTTCTTTTCTATTTATACCCTGCCATACCACATCTTCCAAAATAGGTTCTTCTTTTCTCTTAGATGAGTTTCCACTACTTCTAATACCTCAAGCTCTTCGTTTTCAATTGCTTTGTTTAATTGCAGCCACTTTTCTGGTCTCCTACCACCATGCATATTCAAAATCTCAATTTTAACAATTTGTTTATTCCTAACTACTCCTTTATAAATTCTTTTGATTCTTTCTTCTCCATTAAATTTATAACAAACTTTCTTACCATTAATCTTACAGATCCATGCTCTCTCCACATTTATATCTAAATCAACCATAGTTTGCTTATTTCATATATCACATCCATTCTTTCTTTTTGATATTACAATTTAAAAGCCCCCCCCTTTAACAGTTTCCTGAATTATATTCTTTAAATATCAGACTCTAAAACTTCACTTCCTTGTTTTCCTAAGTGCAATCCATTTTTACTATATAACTCCCTCTTTCCAATAAACCAATCCCATACATCCATAAACCTAACATTATTTTTCTCACCCAATTTTTTCAATATCTCATTTATAGAACATGCCCTATTTAACAAGTGCTTCTTCTCAAATCTTTGTAATATTTCAATTACTTCTACTCTTCCTTTATTCTCTCTCAAATTCCTAATCAATTTTGTGTACTCATCCATTACTCTCTCTGATGGCTCTCACAAATTATTTATGCCTACCATAACATGTACATCTCTACTACCTTGCTTTCTTACTTTAACTGTCACATCCCTAATTCTAGCTCCAGGCAAACATCCTCTTACATACCTGCTTCTATTATCTTTTGAAATTATATGCCCACATTCTTTTATTAGTGAATCTTCTATCAATACTGTCTCATAATCTACTTTTTCTACTCCATCTGTAATATTTTCAAAAACAATTCTGTCAGAGATGAGTTGTGGTTTGCCAAACAAGACAGTTTATGCTTTTAAAATATAAACAAGAATATAGCACTAGAACCATCAAGAAACAATTCTGAGAAGTTATGACAGAAGTTTCATAAATGCGATCAACACCAGTCCACATATTTAATATAAATGCACAAAATCATAGTTCAAAGCAAATGCATTGACAGCAGAAGTCATTGAGATAATTGCCTAAATATTGTGGCATTTTAGCATCAACTGTCTTTGCCTACACTTTGAAAGAAACAACCACCTTTCAAAACTGTTACATCAACATATCAAAACTAAAATACTTGAGTTGTTGCAAATATGGGCACATAGTGAAAAGTATGCATCAAGACATTTATCAAATCAAAGCAACAGAATCAATCATCAACCTATTTTGTAAACAATGAAAGCAATTCAAAATGCATAAGATGTTTACTATATCATTGACATATACCAGAACCAATGCTGATCTGCAAAAAACAATGAACATTATGTTTCTGTTAACAACATTGAGAGTAACCCAATAAGATTGAAAGTTAACATTCACTTGAGATCCACTTTTTGTAATGGAATCATGTACTAAGCAAAAACTACATTTTCAGTCATTCTCACATTTAGTGCAATCAATCAAGAAAACAATCAATTATGCCAAATTCATTGAGCAAAATCACTTTCAAATTATGAAAAGAAACCAGGTAGGGTCAACAACTGACAAAGTGTCAAAAAACTTCAATAATGCTATGATTCTGATACCAAAATTAACATTGGTAATAACGTTTTTTGGAGGTGAATTTTTCCATATTCATAAGTGCTACAATCTCTAATTCTTCAATAACTCCATGTAATTTGATATATCAAAAATCAAACAAATATGCGGAATCTGATGAAGCAGAATTTAAAACCTCCAATATGGGGGAAAATTCATAACTATTTGACATATTTCAGAGTTGAGACGGCAGTGCTGCCACTTATCATGTGCTTTTTAGAGAGAGTGCATCATGTATAAAAAATATATCCCATTAGCTGTATGTATTTATCAATTAATCAAAATCGATCTAATCCTCCAAAAAATAGATATTAGACAGAAATAAAATGAGCCCCAATAAATTTAAGCCAGTATTACCAGTTATCAAATAATCAGAACGAAGAATCAAGGTATGACAAATATATAAATGTATTTAGATGTTTATCTTATAACTTATATGTAATGCATTATTTATTGTGTATATTTCTTTTAGGATTTTTTTTTTTGCTCTATTATTAGAATCGTCATTCCATTGTAAAATCTACGAATTATTAACGTTAATGATATGAAACTCAATTACAAATAGTCTATGAAATGACCAAAGACTAAAACTATTTACTGCATAAAACAAAAAACAAAGCTGTTGAATATATATGTATAATCCAAGAGAAATCTTTTTAAAACAATTTGAACCACTGTCTATTTTTAATTAAAACTATTAGTTGATATAATATCTTGACGTACAAATAACATTTTTTTCTGTCAAAGCAAACATATATATTTTTTAATTATACTTAATTATTAATAATATATTAAAAAATTGTAAAAGCAATGCATTATTTAAGACTATAAAAAATATAGAATAAATAAAATTGTAATTGTTTTATTAAATAATAAAGAGATATATATTATGACGTCATAGCTATTTTCTTAGCTCTAAAAAAACTGCAATTTTATTGAGCTCTCTTAAAGCTTGTAAGATGTGTTTCTTCTGTTGTTTTGTTCTGTGTGCGGGTTTTCTGACGCTTGTTTGGTTTTCCGGTTTCCGTTTTCATCATTGATTCCGGACATCATTTGCGAAAGGTACATATCTTTGCTGAAGATTACTCTCTTTTTTTTATGTCTCTGAACCAGAGTTTGTGTTGATATTGTGGACCCTCTGCTTGAGAGCATTGTACAACTTAAGTTGCTATATACGTGTATAATAATTAATAAGTTTTGTTAAAATAAGTTATACGTATATAATAATTAATATTTTATTAAAATAAGTTTTATTGAATTAAATAGACAGGAATTTTGTAATTAAATTTGGTACGCTATTAAAGATAAGCGCTTCAGATTAGAAACTAATTAAGCAGCTTAAAAGTGCTGATTACTAAAAGTAGACAATAGCGGAAAATTAATTGGTTTCTAAAACATTCCTTAACAAGAAAAAAGAAGGAACAAAAAATAACTAAGCAGCACTTGCAGCGGGGATCTCATTGAATGCACACGAAGTCAAGAGTTTTAACTTAGCAACGGAACAAAACCCAGTGAAGTCCACCACTGAAGGTTAAAAAGTGGACCTAGGAACATTGCAGGACACACCGGTCTATATTATGTTTTTTGTATGTCTTCATGGCCAGCATTCGTAAGTTAAAAATAATTGTCTCATAACTATATATGTAATATTATTATCCGACTAATAATTCTATTAAACTATTTGTCTAATCATTTGGTTTCTGCTTGTCTATTTACCCGATTGTCAAGCGGAGTGAGTGGCTGTACATAGCATAAGTAAACAGCATTTTGCAAAGAGTTATGAAGAGTATAATATTATTCATTATGATATTAATGCCAATCAAGAAAAATCAGTTTATAAGTCAGCTGTATTTATATCAATAAGCCGACTAAAGAAATTTGGTTTTATCACAAAAGAGGGACTTTTATATTACTTATCCTGAACTGAGTCACTTTTACCGATCATGACGCTAAAAGATTTAATTAATCCTATACCTAATTTGTATACTTAAATATCAGAATTTGGACACTTTTACAATATTAAGACACTTATTTTCATGATGGATTTGAACGGTAGCCAGAATGTGTACCATCATCACATAACCAAGCACGAGATGGTTTTAGAAGCACTATTGGAGTTTTGGTAATCCTGACTTTTAGCGTCCCGAACAATTCGCCCTCTATTTTTAAAAAAATTAACCAACTACTTTTTCACACCTAAAAAAAAAAGTGTATGTAACTATATCCAAGTGTAAATGCTAATAAAAAAGATTAAAAAAAATACTTACATTTACATGCGTATTTTTCACGTATAGCGGTCTTTGCTGTATATAGAACTGTAAATAAATGACGTATATTAACTGTAAATGTTTTTCCGTAAAGAAGAATAAATAACAAGAAAAGAAACTTACATTTTTAGGAGTAATTGGAAGCCACACAAGCGAGGAAATGCACGAAATTCCTGCAGGTAGGATGAGAACAAAGGTGTGCTCATCCCAAATTGGTATTTTAGCTTATGCTTTGCGACAAAGTGGACATAGGCAGAATTCCACGCGGTCAAGCAAAAGTAGTTCAGAATTTGTCACGTGTCAAAAAACCAATTCACATTTAGGATCCGGGTGTCGAACTCTGTCATTCTATATATGTAATTTCAGAGTATATGTAACTATAAATTTATTTTTTACACGAACATCAACAAATCAAATGGATGTAATTGCAGAGTATATGTAACTATAAATGTCTTTTTTACATGAAGATGAATAAATAAAATGGATGTAACAAAACTTAATTTTTTAGGCTCTATTTAGTCTCACGCAAAGTTGCTATAAAAATTATGAACTACTGTACTTTGGTCATTTGTGACACGTGACAAATTCTGAACTACTTTTGCTTGACCGCGTGGAATTCTGTCGTTATAAAAAATGGACGGATCCTAAATATGAGTTTGTTTTTTTTGTTATTGAGTGTTCTTTATGTAAAAACATTTAGAGTTAATATACGTCATTTGTTTACAGTTCTACATGCAGCAAAGACCGCTATAAGTGAAAAATACGCATGTAAATGTAAGTATTTTTTTTAATCTTTTTTTATTAGCATTTACACTTGGATATAGTTACATACACTTTTTTTTTTTAGGTGTGAAAAAGTAGTTAGTTCATTTTTTTAAAAATAGAGGGCGAATTGTTCGGGACGCTAAAAGTCAGGATTACCTGGATTTTCTTTTTTAAATGAAGTTTTATAAATATTCTGGGTTATCAGGAATCTAAGCCAAATCTATGCATTGCTCAAAGAAAGCACTTTTAATCACTAAGGTCGAAGCTTAAGGATTTCAGGAAAAACAAATTTTAGTGATTGCTTCATTAGTCAGTAAAGCAATCACTAAAATTTGTTTTTCCTGAAATCCTTAAGCTTCGACCTTAGTGATTAAAAGTGCTTTCTTTGAGCAATGCATAGATTTGGCTTAGATTCCTGATAACCCAGAATATTTATAAAACTTCATTTAAAAAAGAAAATCCATTAGACTTTCCTGCAGCGACAACCATTTAATATTTTGTATTAACAGAAATTGTCTAATCTAAACTGAATAGCCACAAATTTATTCAACATTCGTTGATACTGGTTCGAATTGCAAATTATTCATC
Source organism: Epiperipatus broadwayi (assembly GCA_028023455.1). Taxonomy (NCBI): domain Eukaryota; kingdom Metazoa; phylum Onychophora; class Udeonychophora; order Euonychophora; family Peripatidae; genus Epiperipatus; species Epiperipatus broadwayi. The sequence continues at coordinate 5,538,972 of JAQFVV010006221.1, read as the reverse complement.
TTCTTATTGTAAGAAGTCAAAACCCTATTGAGAGAATTTATTTTACATCATTAGTAGGACTACACTTGTAAATAGTATAATATTTTAAATAGTTGTTTAAATTTTGAAATCTATTATTGTTTTATCTATTAACAAATGTGTTTATACTGACATTGAACTATTATTGTTTTTTATTTAATCAAAATTTATAATTTTAATACATGTATTGTGTGTATTTATAATTTATAACTGATTTTACACTCTTTTGAAGCTATTTATAAACTTAACAACATATCTCTCACACACAAGCTAACACACACCCATACAAAGAATGTGCTATTTTAATTAACAAACTAATGTCTCGTATTTGAAAGTAAATGTTTACTTTGTTGCTTTGCAATCATAAAACTTTTTTCAGTTGTCCACAAATCTATCCAACTACTTATTATTAGTAAATGTATGTAATTAATTACTGCTTCTTTGAGAAAAATGAAGAAAATGAAACTTTAAACTCTTACCTACTGACAGTCGATTAGTTTAAGTGATTATTGTTTTTTTTACATTTCATCCTAAATAAATTTTTGACAGGGGAATCTCATGCATCTCAGCAATTATGCCCAGATAAACCTGTTAGCCACTTTATTTTCCATTTTCCACTCTAAGTCTTCCCATATCTGCCCCATTACATTTCCAGAACATAATCTTTGTCAACACCCTTATATTTTTGCAAACTCAATATAAAAACTAATAACTCCCTTTCTGCAGAGTCACTTTGTTTCTATTTTTTCATAATTTCATTATCTGTACCCTTTCTGCTTTCAAGCATTTACATTCAATCAACAGATGCCTAATATTTTCTATACCTTCCTTACACAATTTGCACACTAAATCACCCATAATTTTCCATTTACATGTATATTCTCTTGTTTTTAATGATCTCGTTTGAGCCTTAATCAATAAACTACTTTCCTTACAATTAACCTAAATATTCCATTTACTTCTATATATTTTTAAACTCTTCTTACCTTCCATACTAGTTCTCCATCTCTCCAACTCCCTAATTTTTATTAATGCTTCTATTCTTTTATCCCATTCCTTACCACTAAAACACTCAACAATCCTCCTAACATAATCATCCCACCTTTTGTGCACACGTGTTATATTAAAGTTAATTACCTAGGTTTTTTAGATGTTGATGAGAGAATTATTATCCATACTATGGATTACTCCACTTTTTTTGTAGAAGTGAAAATTCTTGCGATCCGGCTGGATTCTTTCTTGCAGCTTACTTAAGTCATATTCTTGAGGCTTCGATGACAGGGAAGGTGAACCATCAGGCAGGCACTATCTCTACTACTACTTCATGGGGAAGATGACTTTACACCCAAGGCAAGTGTGGATTAACTGGAATCCCTATGTGGTCCCCTAGCCCTGCATTCTTGGTGTTTCAACTTCTAGGTACATTTTTGTTAACAGCTCTCGAACTCTGTCTGTCAGCTCAACAGACTCAAGAACAACTAAAACATGGCTACTTCTTTTACAATTTTCTTCTTAATTGTCCCAGAATCCTTTACTTCTTGATCGTTTTTGGAATGTCATTAATTACATTTCACACATTTATTTTACCTTCATTAAATATATAAAATTTTCTTCTTGTTTTTTATTTATTTATTTATTTTTATTTTATTTACTTCCATTTCTTTTTTAATAAATAATTTTCTTATTTACACACTCTTTACACACCTATACATATATATTTCATGCATTCACATGTGTGATCGCAGTGTGTGTAATCATCACATTACACCGCTCCCTAATTTTTAAGAATTAAAATATAATGAACTTTCATGTGAAGGCCATTTTCATTTTTAATATTTTACTTCTTTGGTGAGGTAGTCATGGAGAGACAACTAGGCAAAAGCTATACGTATTCAATCCAATCGATCTGCGCTAATCAAACCACTTTAATTCCTACGGAAGACTTCAACATACACCGACATTTATATAGGGTTCGAACTGTGACTGGCATGACATTTCTACTGCCTGTTCAACATAACATAAACTTGATATTCTTGATACGCTAGGAAATTTTATCTAGCCTGGATAATGTGCCCAGGATTCTTACTGGAGCTACATCGTTTTATTTATTTTTTTTGCAACACACACATATTCTTGATTCTTCATATTTTTATTCTCAATGTGATTCTTAATAAAGTGGGGAACTTTTTTATCCCTCAAAGATAATGCACCCAGGATTCTTATTGATGCTACATTATTAATAAAACAACTTCTTAATTCTTGAACTTCTTGACATACTCATTTATATTGAGTTTGTAATAAACCAGGAGCTTCTGTCCTGCACAGATAATGAGCCCAGGATTCTTACTGATGCTACATTATTTAAAACTTAATGCACATTTACATCATACGCAGAGATGGCTTAACCAAGCTCAGATGCGATCCATACATAATCCCTATACACACATACAAATGCCTCAATCCAGAACCTCGACCATATATCCTTGGCACTTAACTTTAATACTATTATTTATTTTATTTTATTACACATTAATTATTGATTTAATAAGCTTGGATGTTTATTGTTCCATCCTATTTCCTTTTTTTCCATTTATTTATTATTTCTAGCTGCATTTGCAGACTTACAGATTATACATTAAAATTTAAATTCTTTTGGCTATCATAATGACATCTTATGAGAAGGGTTTTATTATACTAATGGTTGATGTAGTTACTACATTTTAATCATCGTTTCTCTTTTCTCTATTTTTTTTTTCATACACAGCTGTGATTGACAGTCTTACACTAGGAGTTTGTCATTATAAATTACAAATTAGTTTGTTTTACGTTACTTCCTTATGTTTTTCATACTTTGCATTTAAAATTTTATCATTTAAAATCTCATTATTATTTCATCCTCTCTTCCCAGTACATTTCTTTTATTTACATTGATTTTTTATTTTTTTACATTTTATAAGTCATTCTCCATTCTTGAAAACCAGTGCCGTTAATATTCAGTCAAGTTGACATATCCATCGTGTTAGATTTTTTTTTTTTAGTTTTTATCTGGAGGTTTTTTGTTACTCCATTTGTTCGACATATATCCACTGGTGCTGGGCAATGGACTATTATCCCTATGTCTACTAAAGTCTCTGTGTCCTTTTGGATAATTTCCATCTGAATATCTCTCCATTGGTCTGGACCCTTTATTTCTATTGTAAAATCTATCCTTGCTTTCCCAGTAGCTTTGTTGATGGTTAGATTGCCCCTCATCTATCACCGGATCTTTAATTGGTTTCTTGAATTGTCTATCGTCAAACTTATTGTTAGGCCTTGTGCTGTCGAATGCATTAAGCAGTTCGGCTACTTGTTTGACCGTTTGTCTCTCAGTGCCAATAAGCATCTGCTCCACATTGTGTGGAAAATTATGTCTGACAGAGGGTTGGCTGTCAGTGCACATAGTTTTGCCACCTATTGACAAAAGAATGGAGAGAATGGCTCTCCTGGTCTCCATTTATTTTGTGAGATCTCATGCCACAGATTTTCTTGGAGTTCTTCGCTCCAGTAGCTGGTGAGCAAAGCCACCTTATATCCGATAAATGTTGGTTTTATGAATGAGTCCCACCACGCTTGTGAAGCACTCTGAAAATGGCTGCATGCAATGGCCACAATGGCTTCTTCATCTAGTTTATTCAACATAAAATACCTTTCCAAACTATTAAGGTGCTCCATGGGACTCTCCCCTAGATGACCATAGAAAATGTGTATTTTCAAAAATTGATTTACTGTAGCCAAGTTGTTACTTATAAGAGTACAGTTACTTGTTGGCATGCATACATTAGTGCTTTTCTGCTTTTCATTATTAATTATTTCTCTCATCTTTAAATTTTTTAATTCACTCTGTTTCCTCTACTTTGGACCCTATTTTCTCTATTGCTACTGCTAGATGATTTACGTCCAATCGTAGATCCTCTATAAGTTTCTCATTCTCATCTTTAATCACTTCTATTTTCTCCCTCTGTTCTACTTTGAACTCATCTATTTCCTGATATACTACTTCTACTTTATCTTCCACATCAGTCACCCTTTCACTTATTTCCTCTCTGATCTCTTGCGCTGCACTATTCCACTCTTCCATAATTTGTTGCTTCAATTTCTTGAGTAACTCAGCTTGGCTATCCAATCTTTTATTTGTGATCGCCAATTGACCAGTGGTTTGCCTATAATTATCATTTAACTCTTCAAATTTCTGATTGAAGCTTTTAGTTAATTGTTCACCGAACTCTTCCAGCCTTTCTTTGTTCGCTTCATCTCTCACTTCTATTTCTCTGGGAAATTGTCGCTGGTTTTCCATTATATCTTTCAACATACTCATCACGTCATGGTATTCTGCACTATATCTTTTTTTGTATTCGTTATTATCTTCCATTTTCCTATCATTACTAAAATCTTCGGTTTGTTCAGTTTGTTTTTCACTACTAATACTCCCCTCTCTGTCACTTTGGACATCCATCTTTGTTCTTGCTCTCGTGTGCATGAATCTACTTTTTAAGTTTATGAATTAATCTTTAATTATATTTCCACTATATTAATTCTCTTTTGTTCTTGATCCTTTTATTTTTATTTGCTAATTTAATTCTTTCTATTATGATTGGCGTTTGGTACGCCAGTTAATCCTAACCACACCTGCTCAGATTCTTCGCCTACCTTCCTTAGATTCGTTTCCTCTCCTTGATCTGTCTATTTTCCGAACTATTATCCTAGACTCTACTACGTATATATTTATCGATAAATTTATTTTACTACAACGCCTTACAATAACTCATGTATATAATTTCTTTGTTTTGACTAAGATATTCTATTTCACTACGACTGTTTGAAATAAGACATGTATATAATTTATTTAGATTTCACTGATACACTTTATTTCACTATATTTATGACATCGATAAATTTTTCAAAATCTATCCCCAATTTATATTCGATTTCAATATACTGTATTTCCTTTTTTATTTAATCGCAATTACGTAAGATAACATATATATTCGGTCGTGATATAAGACATGCATATAATTTATTTTGATTTCACTGACTATATTTATGACATCGATAAATTTTTTTTTTTCAAAATCTATTATCAATTTATATTAAATTTCAACATATTTCTTTTTTTTTATTTGATTGCAATTACGTAAAGATAACATATATTTGGTCGTGATATAAAACACGCATTTAATTTCTAAATACTTTTTTTCTTTTCCTTCAATAACAGTAAATATAAAAACTTTCAATAGATTTTCACACAGTTAATTTATCCCCCTTCCCATCTCTTTTCTTCTACACATGTGACTTTGAAACATATATAACGAACTATAAAGTAAAGAAAAACTCTCCCTCTCGTCCTCGCTTCTCACCAAGTAAATTTTTTGGAATTAATGTATATGAATAATTTTTTTTTCAACAAAATTCTATCCTACACGTGACTAATAATTGTACAGCAAATATATCCCGGACTGGCCCCCAAAATGTAACAGAATTACCTTTTCGACCGTTTGTAAACGTTTAATTTTACGATCGAGACGACTGTCACGTCAAGCAAAGAAGCAAATATAGACTCATTAATTAAGTCTATATTCCTGATCGAATACTGAAATTTCCAATGGAATTTTTCAGTATTATCTTTCCCGATCAGAACGCTACTTCGACTGCTGGATATTCATTCATAAGAATGATTTATTTAAAATAATCCAGCGCTTGAAATATTTAATAAATTTTGTGAGATTTATATTACTGCACTCTATCGACACATGTACTTTTACTAGAATAAATGCCTAAGTAGTATTTTATAACCCTACAGGTATATCATTATAATTAGTATGGTGAAGAAGGACAGACGAGACATAAAGAGCTATTTATAAATAAATATTGTTTAATATAATACATTCATAAACATTAAAATATAATACTTCAACATAAAACAAGCAATCATTTAAAATAACACAAATTATATTTAATTTAATTATTCACACTATTAATGATAATTCTTTGATACTAAACATTTATATGTAGATATTTTATAACTTATAGTCTTTTCTTAGTATTCTTTGATACAGAAAATATTAATTATTTGGTTCATTCAGATTCACTTTTGAAATTGCATTTTTTAATTAATGTGGCCATTTATGAAAGTGTGTGCATGCGTGTTATATTAAAGTTAATTACCTAGGTTTTCTAGACGTTGACGAGGGAATTATTATCCATCCTGTGGATTACTCCACTTCTTTTGTAGAGATGGGAATTCTTGGGAACCGGCTGGATTCTTTCTTGCAGCTTACTTAAGTCATATTCTTGAGGCTTCGATGACAGGGAAGGTGAACCATCAGGCAGGCACTATCTCTACTACTACTTCATGGGGAAGATGACTTTACACCCAAAACGAACGTGGATTAACTGGCGTCCCTTTGTGGCCCCCTAGCCCCTGCATTCTCGGTGTTTCAACTTCTTGGTACATTTTTGTTCACAGCTCTCGAACTCTGTCTGTCAGTTCAACAGACTCAAGAACAACTAAAACATGACTACTTCTTTTACAATTTTCTTCTTAATTGTCCCAGAATCCTTTACTTATCTTCTTGATTGTTTTTGGAATGTCATTAATTACATTTCACACATTTATTTTACCTTCATTAAATATATAAAATTTTCTTCTTCTTTTTTTTATTTTTTTATTTATTTTATTTACTTCCATTTCTTTTTTAATAAATAATTTTCTTATTTACACACTCTTTACTTTACACACCTATACATATGTATTTCATGCATTCACATGTGTGATCGCAGTGTGTGTGATCATCACAGTATATAGTTGAATTTAACCGTATTAAACTATAATCTTGCCATCTCAATTCTGCCTTTGTTCATTTATTTACTTGCTGGTCATAAGACACAGCACACTAAAATTTGCTTTTCCTGGAATCCTTCAGCTTCGATCTTAGTGATTAAAAGCACTTTCTTTGAACAGCGCATAGATTTGGCTTAGATTCATGATCAATCAATAGTAGTCTGTCCAATAGACAGGTCCAGAGAGTAGTCACTACATCATCCATTCTTCCATTCCATTCTCTTCCTTGCCCACTTCCTCAATTCCACATAACCCCTTCCATCTCATATATCATCCAATAATGTCAATCTCTTCTGTCCTTTCTTTTTATTTCCACTCACCATTCCTTCCAAAACATCTTTAATTAAACTATAATCTTTTCTTAGTATATGTCCAATCCAGTTTCTCTTTCTCTCTTTGATACTTTCAATCAATCTTCTTTCCTCATTAACTCTTTTCAAAACTTCTTCATTTGTTATTTTATTCACCCAACTGATTTTTCCATTTTTCTCCATGTCCACATCTCAAAAGCTTCCAGTCGGTTCTTAATTCTATTACTCAATGTCCATGTCTCACAACCATACATTAATACACTCCACACATAACATTTAATTAATCTTTTCCTTAATTCTCTTTCCATAGGTCCACAAAATATTTTCTTTCTTTTTACAAATGTCACCTTTGCCAATGCTATTCTTCTTTTAACTTCATCTTCACTTCTTCCATCCTCACTCAACCAACAACCCAAATATCTAAATCCCTTCACCTGCTGCACCATGTCATCATGGATTCCAATTTGCAGTCTTTTTGCATCTCTCCCTATCCATAAACACTTAGTCTTTTCAATATTAATCTTCATTCCATATTCCATACATCCTTCTTCCAATTTATTCAACATATTCTGAAGATCCTTTTCTTCCTCAGCAATAAGAGCCATATCATCTGCAAATCTTATACACTTTATTACTCTCCCTCCAACATTTGCTCCTCCACAGTCCAAATAATTATTTAGCATATCTTCTAAATAAATATTAAACAAAACAGGTGACATACTACATCCTTGCCTAACTCCACTTTCTATATTCACTTCATCAGTCTCATTATATCCAAATCTAACTCTTATTCTTTGACCATTATACATATTCCATATCAATCGTCTTTCTTTCCAGAATACTCCTTTATCTTTTAAGATAGACATCAGTTTAGTCCAGCTTACTCTATCAAATGCCTTTTCTAAATCTACAAAACATATACCAATTCCTTTATCTCTTTCAATATATCTTTCTGCAATTGTCCTAACAATACCAATAGCATCTCTTGTGCTTTTTCCCTTTCCAAAAACCAAACTGTTCTTCAGCAATATAATAGTCAACCTTCCCATAAATCCTTTGAGTTAAAATCCTCAATAACACCTTAGAAACATGAGACAATACACTTATTGTCCTATACTCTTCACATTTAACAGCTTTCTTCTTTTTAGCAATTGGAATCACTATAGTTCTTAAAAAATCTTCAGGCCAAACTCCACTATTATATATCAAATTGCAAAGTCAAACTATTTCCTTCATAGTAAATTCTCCCATTTCTCTCAAAAATTCTATAGGTACTGCATCAAATCCAATAGCCTTACCATTCTTCATTTGTGCGATTGCCTTTCTTACTTCATCTGGCAGTATGTCCATACCTCTATCATCCATTGCAACATCTTCATTTTCAAGTTCATAACTAATTAAATTATTTCCTCTACTAAACAGATACCGAATATATTCTTCCCATCTTTTTAATATATCATTACTATCGGTTAACCTTCTTCCATTCTTATCCGCAATCTCACTTGCTACCCATGTCTTTTTCTCCAAGAAATACTTTGTATTCTATCAAATGCTAGATCATATCTTTTCATCTGTTGAAACCTTTCTATCTCTTTACATTCTTGCTCCAACCACTTTTCTTTTGCTAAATCTGTTTCTCTTCTTAATTCATTATTAAATTTCCTATATTCATTTTGCCCTTCCTCAGTATTTACATTCTTCCACCATCTCCGCACTTCCATCTTTTCCAACATACCTTCAGTTATCCAAGGTCTTTTAGCTTTTCTTGCATGAATAATACCTATTTCATTTTTTGCTATTTTCAAGAATCCCTCTTTAATTCTATTCCAACACTCATCAGAGCTATTAATATAGTTCCCATCCTGAACAATTCTTTTAAATTCATTTTCACATATTAAACCAAATTTTCCTTTTTCCATTTGTCTCAATTTATCCAAGTCCCATCTTGTGTATCTTTTCCCTCTTTTAATTCTTTTTAAACTTAACTTTAATTTAGCCATCACCAAATTATGATCCGAATCTATATCAGCACCTGGCAAAGCATGTGAATCCTTAACAGCATTCTTATATCTATTCTGGATCAATATATAATCAATTTGATAACGTTCTTTGTTACCTGGAGCTTTCCATGTATAGAATCTTCTAATATGATTTTTAAAACAAGTGTTTGCAATGACAAACCCATTCTCTTTACAAAATTGTACAAGTCGACTACCCCTTTCATTTCTTTTTCCAATACCATAATTTCCAACAATTTTCTCTTCCCTACCTTTCCCCACAACAGCATTCCAATCCCCCAATAGCAATATACATGCATTTTTTCCTTCACATTGAATGCTTTCTTCTATCTTTTCATACATTTCATCAATCTCACTATCATCATGAGTACTAGTTGGCATATAAACTTGTATAATTACCAAATCCCTAGGACTTGCATTTATTCTCATCACCATCAGTCTATCATTAATACCATCAACCTTTGCCACACTATTCCATATTTTCTTCCTCACAGCAATGCCAACACCATTAATTGACCTATCATCACCTGAATAAAACAACTTTACATCTCCACTACTTACTTCTCCACGTCCCTCCCACCTCACTTCACTTAATCCCATTACATCAATATTATTCAAATGCAACTCTCTTTTCAAATTCTCCAATTTCCCACTTTTCCTCAAAGATCTAACATTCCACGTTCCAATTCTCAGTGTATCCCCTCTCAATGAATTATATTTATGAGGATTTCACAGGTTGATGACCTGAGTAGCCTCATGTCCACTCCTGCCAGGCAAGACACCAAAGTTATTCTTAACTAAGGTCTCAACACCAAATGTAATGATTCCTGTAGACATACTCATAATAAAACAAGAGAATTATAAGACAGTGGTTTCCCGTTGCCTTCTTTGCCCAGCAATAACCTCTACAATAGGCTTAGTGCGCTAGCCAAATCCCATAAAATGAAAATCCAACTACCACTTCCTCCTCATCATTGTCACCTCTAGTGATCTTCCGCTGACTTGGAAGAAATGCCGTTGCTGACCCAGCACCCAGCGGGGTGTTGACTTATTTAATGGTGGTCAATACTCGCCACTATACATCCACCGTCATAGGAATTGTGGCACTTTGTCGAAGTAAACACGCCACTGTCTCCTTCACCATTTCCTGATAGTGAATGTTGTCCCATTGTCAGCGACTGCTTATTTAAAGTACTCTGCTTATTCACAGCTAACCTTCATATCTAAAGGCCATACCCCTATCCGTAACCTGGGGACACTCTGGGTGGCATGGGACCCATGCCTTATTCCCAGAGATTCATGATAACCCAGAATATTTATAAATCTTCACCTAAAAAAGAAAATCCATTATATTTTCCTGCAGTGACAACCATTTAATATTTTGTATTAAAAGAAGTTGTCTAATCTAAACTGAATAGCCACAAAATTATTCAACATTCGTTGTAAAAAGTCAAAACCCTATTGAGAGAATTTATTTTACATCATTAGTAGGACTTCACTTCTAAATAGTATAATATTTTAAATAGTTGTTTAAGTTTTGAAATCTATTATTCTTTTATTTATTAAAAAATGTGTTTACACTTACATTGTACTATTATTGTATTTTATTTAATAAAAATTTTTAATTTTAATTCATGTATTGTGTTCATTTACAATTTATTGCTGATTTTACACTCTTTTCAACCTATTTATAAACTTAACTACATATCTCTCACACACAAGCTACCCTTCCCCATACAAAGAATGTGCTATTTTAATTAAAGAAATGAATGTCTCATACTTGAAAGTAAATGTTTACTTTGTTGCATTGCAATCATAAGCCTTTTTTGAGTTGTCCACAAATCTATCCAACTACTTATTATTAGTAAATGTATGTAACTAATTATTGCTTTTTTGCAGAAAAATGAAGAAAATCAAACTTTAAACTTTTACCTACTGACAGTCGATTAGTTTAGGTGATTATTGTTTTTGTTTAACATTTCATCCTTGATACATCTTTGAGAGGTGAATCTCAAGCAGATTAATTATTTAAATTGCTGATGTGACGTGGTGTACGGTCACTTCTCCTTAAACAAAGTCCAGAATATCTCTGCAATTATGATCAGATAAACCTGCTAGCCACTTTAGTTTCCATTCCTCACTGTATGTCTTCCCATATTCTGCCCCATCCCATTTCCACAACATAATCTTTGTCAACACTATGGCCTTTATATCTAAAACTCCCTTATCTTTTTTCGCAATCCCCGCATAAAAACTAATAACTCACTTTCTGTATAATCATTTTATTCATACATATTCTCCCATAACTTCATTATCTATGCCCTTTTTGCTTTCAAGCATTTACATTCAATCAACAGATGGCTAATATTTTCTATACCTTTTTTACACAATTTACACATGAAATCACCCATAATTTTCTATTTACATGTATATTCTCGTTTCTAAAGATCTCGTTTGAGCGTTAAACATTAAACTACTATCCTTACTATTATCATAAATTAACTTGCATCCAAGCTTCCATTTACTTCTATATATATTTAAACTTTTTTTACTCTCCATACTAGTACTCCATCTTTTCTACTTCCTATTTTTTATTAATGTTTCTATTTTTTTATCCCATTCCTTACCACTATATCACTCAACAATCTTCCTAACACATTCATCACACCTTTTATACAAGTATACTGATATAAATTCTTTATCCAAATTGTTTCCATACCACATTACGTTTCTCGCCCATCTTGTTACCTTCCCTTTACTCATAACTCAATTAAACACTATTTTGACTATTCTTTTACTATCCATAAACTGCAACCTTTTTGCATCTTTCATATAAAAACTTGACCATCCCATTTCTCCTTGAATTGCCTCCTTTGCTGTCCACATCTTTGCAGCTAATGCATGTCTTCCTATTTCCCTTTGTACTTTCTCTAAATAATCTAAAACGTTTTTACTAACACATAATGCATCATTACCATATGTTAAACCTGATACTGCAACTCCCATACAATTCTGACTTCATCATATTTATTATATAAAAATACTGTTAGTTTCTTTACCCAACCCTTTCTTTTCTTTGCTTCATTTACCAATTTTTTTTTCCATTCATCCAAGCAATTTTCCTGATTACATAAGATGATTCCCAAATACATATATCTATCCCCCCAGTAAACATTATATCACCCAATAAAAATTCTACATCTTCTCTTTCCCCAGTATGAACCATCATTATATTTGATTTTTCTTCACTAAATTTAATCTTCATCTTTTTACCCACCCTTGAACATATCGTCAACATAATTTCCATATCTTGTCTTCTTTCTCCACACAAAAAGATATCATACACAAAAAAAAGACCCAACAAAGTATATACTCCCTTGCCACTTATTAAGGGTATCCCTACACCTCTTCCTGGTCTTTCTATTGCTTTCTTCATTTCACTCAAAAACAACAAAAATAAAATAGCTGACATAGAGCATCCTTGTCTTAAACTCACCCCATTTTGAATTTTAACTGATTCTATATCATTTAATTGGTAAGTATAACAATTATTTTCATATAATTTCTTAATAATATTTAGTAAAACTTAATCCATTCCCAAATTTGCTAACCTTACTTATAATGTATTTCTATTTACTCTATCATATGCTTTCTCTATATCTATAAGTGATCTACCTGAATTCCTTCTCATCTTCATAAGTTGTCTAATTACAAACAAACTGTCTCCTATATGCCTATCTGACCTAAAACCTTTTTGTATTTCCTCCACTACATTATTTTCTTCCATCCATTTTACAACTCTTCCAGCTACCATATATGAGAACACTTTATATAAAACTGATGTTACCACTATCGGTCTATAATTATTTAAATTTCTATGATCCTTACCCTTTCATTTAAATAATTTTATTCTTGTATTACTCCAACTACCCAGAAAAACTCTTCTGCACCACCTTACTAAAACATGATAATAACTTTGCTTTTCCTCTATGCCCTAAATTCATTACCGTCTCCATGCCCATTCATCTAAACCTCTCACCCTTCCACTTTTTAATCTTTTCCCTGCCTCATTCACTTCATTTCTTGTGAACCTAATATTCCTTTTACTAACTGCATTCATGTTTTCTATCACAAATTCCTTCATATCTAACATCTTTTCTATATCCATTACATATCTATTTAAGATTCTCTCTACCTGTTCTCTAGAGCTACACTCAATGCCCTCATCATCTATTAATATTATCTTTTTTTCTTCATACACTTCTCCTTTTAATGTAATTCCAAAATGTTTCACTCCCATCTCTTCCACTTTTATTAATATCCTCCAACAATTTACTATTGAACTTCATCTTCTCTTATAATTATCCATTTTAGCTAACTTCTTTTTCCCACTTAAAAAGTTCTGTAAGATCCTGCCCTCTCTTGAATTATTTTACAAGTAAAAAATCAATAACATAGGCGTTCTAAGTTTGAACAAAGAGAAAAGTAACCCCTTTGTAAATTCTGATTGGCTGCTTCAATTTTTTCCAAACGAAACTAATTTTCATCAATCCAAATTCTGTTGATGTGATGTGATGTATTGTGGCTTCTCCTTAAACAAAGTCAAGAATATCTCAGCAATCATGCCCAGATAAACCTGTTAGCCACTTTATTTTCCATTCCCCACTTTATATTTTCCCATATTCTGCCCCATCCCATTTCCACAACATTACCTTTGGCACACTTTTGTAAATTCTGATTGGCTGCTTTGATTTTTGCCAAACAAAACTAATTTTCATCAATCCAACTTGTTTTGACTTTGAAAACGAAAATTAATGCCTTCGAATGTTTTTTTTATTATTTTTCTTATACATATGAATTATTTTCATAAAGTATACTGAAAATATAGTTGTTTTGGAAAAATAGTAAGATTCTAGTAAAAAATTGTATAAATATACACGAATGTAAATTGAAAAAGAAACTATCACTAAAAACAATTTTCACACCTGTCAAACAGTTTAAATTTCCCCAAGCTTTTTATTTAATTTTCAAACCAAAATTAATAATTTAGAGTATTTTTGGCATTTATTTACATATTGTAATGTATTTTGGTAAAATATGCTGAAAATATAGTTATTTTAAAAAAAATAGTAAGATTTTAGCAAAAAACTCTTTACTATTTGACAACGTAAATTGCGAAAGTTGATGTTGTGGGCAACATTTTCTAATTGATTAGGAATGTTGTTTTTAAATTCCCCACTATAAAATATTTTTTGAAGAATAAATAAAAAATTATTTTTGAAAAACCGTTCGTTCACTTTCATAATCGGACAAATTATTAATGTACTTTTTACAAACGAAGCTAAAATGAATATAATATTAAAAGATGAATATATTTTTATTGCTGGTAATTGACCAATCAAAAGTTTAGAATTTTAAATCACTCAGCCAATTAGATTTACAGTCAATCGAAGAGTATGAAAATGTTATTATAAAGACGTTGCATAACAAAGAAATTGACCACATATTTTTAAATGCAGTTATTTGCCATCAAGTAGTAAAAATTAAAATGGCCAGTGGAGATGGACGGTCTATGGTATCTCATCAAGATTGGATTAAAATTAGCAAAAAATATAAATTGAAAATAACTTCAATATACGTATGTGACGATTATAGATTCAAATGGCAATTAAATTGATAATCGAACAAAGGTGATAATGCCTATAAAATTAATTTTTACTGTGAAATGGTTGATCCTACCTTCCCTATTTCCGCAAAATCTTTTATAGTTTAAATTTTTATGAGCTGATAAAAAAAATATTGGCCTTTTTTTATTTCTGTCATTGCTACAAAAATATATAAAATTAAAAATTTTATTTAATCCAGTACTTACATGCGTATAATTTATTTGTATTGCATTTTATTATATATAAAATAAATTTTTTTCTTTATTTACTTTTTTATTTATTGGTCTTTTTTTTAAATAATTAAATAGTAGACATGTGTCTCATATATAACATTGTAAAAGGTTATTTGACAATAAATATTGTATTATGTAACAAAAAATTATTCTCTTCAGAAAGGTCAGAGATCTATTTTGGTATGTGCAACAACTCTTAAAATCCACCACTTTTCAAATTTTGAAAATGCAATTAGTACTTTCAGAATTTCACAGTGTAGAGATAGAAACCTGCACCTGCTATGCCTGCAACCCTGTATTCAAATCTAGGGCAAATGAAATTCTTTTCTAGGATTTTTGATTTCAGTAGGCGGCTCTTATCCAACATAGCTAACTACACAACATTGGATAGTAAATGAATATATAGTTAACTTTATCTAGAACGTCAAACAAAAGCAAAAAACTGTTCAGTCTTTCATAGTTTGGCAAATGGCAAACCTGGTGAGAAAACTGTTTTTTCTTTTACTACTTTTTTCATGAAGAACTACCAGTGAGATCTTTGTTAATTTGGAATATTTTCTCATTTGTAAATGATATTATTTAAATACAGCTTTAATTAAGAATCTATACACTTTCAAATAAACAATTATTTTCTTTTAAAAAATACAAAATTTAATGGAATTATTTTCATTTCAATTTATTTTTAATCAAAATACTCTGTCAGATAAAATTACTTTTTGTGTGTTACTTTCATTTATAAATAAATACACTTAAGCGCTTTACTAAGAAAAGCTATTAACAATTACATATTTACTGAAGATTAGGACTTTTGAAAGCGATGTATGTCCTCATACACTTTCCAGAGCGATTAAGAGAATATACGTTGCCCTTGAAAGCACTAAGCTTCAGCAAATACCCATTTGTTAATAACTTTTTAGAATAGAATTTAAGCACATATATTTATAAATTACAGAGGTGGGAGAAAAGTTTATTATTTTTAAATTACAATACATTGTATTACGTTAACAAATAAATTGAGTTACTTTCTTTAATTAGAGAAAAGCTTGCAGCTCTGGCCATTTTTTCCCTCTCAAAGCTGCAACACTGAAATTTGAAAGAATGGGCAAACGCTGGTGAAGCATCAAGAATTATATTTTTTAGCTTTAACTTTTAGTAATACTCAAGGAACTTCATTCAGTTTATCACATGCAAATTTTAACATATTTACATTACAAAGAAATACTTATTTCATTAAACTCCTGTTTTTACTTACATGAATATATATTTACTTTATTAAAGGATTGTTCAAGAAAATTTTAAGAATGAATAAAATGTTTAGCGAAATGAACAACTTCTGATTAAAAAGAATAAGACAGAGTAAGTGTTTTTATTAAAACCTGTTCCCAAATGATTTTTGTTTTCTTTGGTATTATTTCCCTACTCATCTAATAAAAAATATTTTAACAATTTATTTCATTTGGAGGTAATCCAATTCAGTATTTGACATAGTTGGTGGGCCTATTAAACCTACCCTTCTTCTCACTGTAACATATTATGATATGATGTACTGTGGCTTCTTCTTCAATGAAGTCAGCAATATCTCAGAAATTATACTCAAAGAAACCAGTTAGCCACTTTATTTTCCATTCTCCACTCTCAGTTTTTCTATATTCTGCTACATTCTATTTCACAACATTATCTTTGTGAACTCTATTAGCTTAAATCTAAATTGCCTTTATCTTTTCTTAAACCCAGCATAAAAACCAATAAGCCACATTCTGTATAATCACTTTTTTCATATTTATTCTTCCATAACTTCAAAACACCTTTCTCTTTTCAAGCATTTTCATTCAAATAGCAGTTGCCTAATATTTTTTATTCCTTCCTTACACAATTTAAGACTAAATTACCCATATTTTTCCATTTACATGTATATTGTCTTGTTGCTAAAAATCCCATTTGAACCTTAAACAATTAACTACCTTTCTTACTATTATCATATATTAAATATTCTATTTACTTCTATATATATTTAAACTCTTTACTCTTTATACTAGTTCTCCATCTCTCTAACTCTCTATTCTTTATTAATAAATCTATCGTTTTATCGCATTCCTTACCACTATAACACTCAACAATCTTCCTAACACAATCATCCCATTTTTGGTAAAAACATACAGATATAAATTTGGCATCCAAATCTTTTGCATACTGCATTTCCTTTCTCATTCATGTTGTTGCCTGCTCTTTACTCGTAACACAACTAAATACTATTTTGGCTATTCTTTTACTTTTCATAAACTGCAATCTACCAAACATTTTAATTTTACTTTTTGGATCTCTCAATATAAAAATTTGACCATCCCATTTCTCATATGAATTGCCTCCCTTGCTGTCCATACATCTGCATCCAATGCATGTCTTCCTACTTCTGTTTGTACTTATTTCAAATAATCTAATACCTGTTTACTAACACATAACACATCATTACCATATAGTAATCCTTCTACTGCAACTCCCATATAATTCTAACTATATCATATTTATTATATGAAAACACTGTTAATTTCTATACCAATCCTTTTCTTTTCTTCATTTATCAAATTTTTCTGATTACTTAAAATAATTCTGAAATAACTATATCTATCCACAATACTTAACTTTATATCTCAAAATAAAAATTCATTTTTTTTCTCTAGTATTAAGCATCATTATATTTGATTTTTTCTTCACTAAATTTAATTCACCAAACCCTTGCACATGTCCTCAGCATAACTTCCATATCTTCTTTTCTTTCTAAACACAAAAATATGTTCGCAACAAAAAAGACCTGACAATATACTCCCTTACCACCTATTAATGGTATCTCTATCCCTTTTCCTAATCCTTCTATTACTCTTTCCATTTCACTCAAGTACAACAAAAAACAAATAGTGACATAGGGCATTCTTGCCTTAGTCCAACCCCATTTTTAAGTTTAAATTGTTCTATATTCCCTAACTAATATATATAGTAATTATTTTCAAATAATTTTTTAATAATATCCACTAAAACTTCATCCATTCCCAAATTTGCTAAACTTATCCATAATCTATTTCTATTTACTCTAGAATATGCCTTATCTATATCTATAAAACTCATATATAACTGTCTACCTGAATTCCTACTCATATCCATAAGTTGTGTAACTACAAATAAACTATCTCCTATATGCCTATGTAATCTAACACCTCTTCTCATTTCCCCCACTACATTATTCCCTTCCATCCATTTTACAACTTTTCTAGCCACCATATAAGAGAAAACTTTATATAAAACTGTGTTACTGCTATTGGTCTATAATTATTTAACTTTTTATGATCCTTACTTTTTCTTTTAAATAATAATCTTACTTTTGTATTACTCCAATTACTTCAACAAACTTTCTTCTGTGCCATCTTATTAAAACAGAACAATAAGTTTACTTCTGCCCTATATCCTAAATTCCTTACCATCTCTGCTGCCCACTCATCTTAACCTTTTGCCTTTCCACTTTTCAATTTTTTTTCTACTGCTTTCAGTTCATTTTTTGTAAACCTAATATTCCCATTACTATATGCTTTCATGTTTTCTATCACTCTACACTTCACATCTAATATCTTTTTTATATCCATTACATATCTATTTAAAATTCTAAATCTTCTCTAGAACTTCCCTATTCTTTTGTCATCTAGTAATACTATCTAACCTACATTTCTCATTTTCCAAAATTTTTTACTCCCATCTCTTCCACTTTTATTAATAACCTCCAACAATTTACTATGCAAATTTATTCTCTCTTTATAATTATCTATTTTAGCCAACTACTTTTTCTAAATACTTTTCCAATTTAGCATTAATATCTTTTTCACTTTCCTTGTTCTTAATAGCACACCTATATTCTCTGCATGCTTCTTTTTTCTCTTTTACACTTACTAATTCTCATTTTTTTATTACACTTATTCTTCTGAATATTCTCAACTAAATCTCTATTTGCCAATTTTTCTATTTAATTTAACAAGCCCTTATACTCATTCCCAACCAACTCTTGTATGATTTCTTCAATTTGTATTTTATACTGTTCCAACTTACTTTTCTCACTCCCCATCCACATCTTTCATTATTATTTCTACTTTTATTTCTATTCTCCATCACATTATTAACCATTTCAATTACAATAAAGTTATAATCACTAGTACATACTTTCTCTTCATTATCAAACATCTTAATATTTCTTACTTTATTTATTCCCTTTTTCTCTACAAATACGTAATCTATTGTGTGAAATATATTATTTCTAAATGATGAATATTTGTCCCTTATAAACATTTGATAAATTTCCAATACTCAAATTCACTCTCTGAAAATAATTCCTTAACAGCTGTCCATTTTTATTATCTACATCATCAATTTCTTCAATATGTCCCCCATAACCATTATTCTTTTCTTCTCTTGTATATCCTTAACTAGACATTCATATATACTACAGTTTCACTCCATTCCAATTTGACTATCTCCAGTGGCTATATACACTACAGCCACCATACATTCTTGTCTACCCAACCTTATTTCAAACCATAAATGCTCTTGACATTTAACAGTATTTAAATATTTTTTCAATATAACACCTAGACATCCACCCTTTTTTTTTCTATTTGCACCCTGCCATACCACATCTTCCAAAATAGGTTTTTCTTCTTTTCTTAGATGAGTTTCCACTACTGCTAATACCTAAATTCTTCATTTTCAATTGCTTTGTTTAATTCCAGCTACTTTTGTGGTCTCGTACTACCTTGCATATTCAAAAATCCAATTTTAACAATTTCTTCTTTCCTAACTACTCTTTTATAAATTCTTTTGATTGTTTCTTCTCCATTACATTTATAACAAACTTTCTTACCATTAATCTTATAGATCCATTTTTTCTCTACATCCACATTTATATGTAAATCAACCATATTTTGCTTATTTCTTATATCCCATCCATTCTCCTTTTTGATAATATTACAATTCAAAAGCCCACCCCCTTTAACAGTTTTCCGAATTATATACTTTAAATATCAAACTCCCTAAAACTTCACTTTTTTGTTTTCCTCAGTGCAATCCATCTTTATTATATAACTCCCTTTTTCCAATAAACCAATCCCATACATCCACAAACCTAACATTATTTTTCTCACACAATTTTTTCAATCTCATTTATAGAACATGCCCTATCTAACAAATGCCCCTTGTCAAATCTTGGTAATAATCCAACTACCTTTATTCTTCCTTTAATCTCCCTCATGTTTGTAATCTATTCTAAGACTTATCCATTACTGTCTGTGGTGGCTCTAACAAATTATTCATCCCTACCATAACATATACATCTCTACTACCTTGCTTTCTTAGTTTATCTGTCACATTCCTAATTCTAGCTCCCGAACCAGAACAACCAATAATA